>JALJCO010012499.1:0-515902 GCA_023101725.1 Atherinomorus stipes
GTTGGCAGACCAGAAGAGGTCCTCAGCAATATGTGTCCCTTACAGTTGTCCCCAGAAGTGCTCAGTTGCCTTTGTCCATTTTTTTAGAATACCATGTCAACAATGTTCCCTGTTCCTCATCCCTCCCCTGATTACTACCCTACCTAGTGTAAATTCCCTGTGGTTTTGATTGCTTATTGCCAATTGTTGCTTCAGGCATGCCAGTTGGTCCTATTTCTCACAGCTACCTGGTTTCTTTTTTGTTTAAGTTTAGTTTAGTTTAAGTTCTTGGACTTAGCAGCATCTTCTATCGTCTGTTAAGTACCTGCCTGTTTGTCCTGAATTTGGGTCGTCCATCACCCAGACGTGGGACAGTTTTCTTTCATTTCCACCTAGTCAGTCAGCTAAAGCTCTCAAGGTCAAAGAAAACTAAACAAAATGCTGCACAAAAAATAAAAAAAGAAAAATGCATTAAAAAAGACAGTATATGTTAAGAATCTAAACTGTATATCAAACGGCCCCAGAATTATTTCAGTGTCTTATTCCATTTTCTGAAAGAAATCAAATTTCTGAAAAGATCTGATTCTTGCAGGCACAAATACTTAACTACACAGTCTTCATAGCATCAATTGTAATTACTTTATCATAAGCAGCTTGAAGTCTGTGCAGATTTCCTGTAATTTGACCACATGTGTGCAGCATAAAGCAGATTACAGGAAACCCTGACCCCTAAACAAAGGCAGCTTCACACCATACATACTGGATGTGCGTGCACTAAACTTGCAATGTTTGCTTGAGTTTTTTGATCTCCAATGTACTTTGTTTGGTTTGTTTAACATTAACTATGTAATGTTTTGGTTCAACTCCCATTGTTTCAAAAGACCTTTTCATTTTTATAAGTAGGATGTTTCTCCTCCTCAGATGTACATGTTGTCATTTTAGGACATTTATATGTGTTCAGATAGCAAAGTGTGGCAACCTTCGCTAGATCTCTGTCAAATAATGCCAGTACTAACTTGGAGTAACATAGAGTTTAGGTGTGTATAGGAAAAAATCAATCAAACTGAAAACAAAAAGAAAAAAAAAAACTTTGCTCTCTGAGGTGCAGCACTAAGATTGGCTGCTCCATACAAAGCAGATTCTCTTAGGCAGATACAGTATGACTGGGACCAGGAACAAGAAGCTTCAGTTTACTCACAACAAGTACCCTTCAAGTGAGGCTTGGGGCAAGCTCATCCTTCCTTCCCCCTTTTTTATTCTCAATAAAAAGGACAAAAACATAAATAGAATTTTTTTTTTTTTAAAGTCATTGTTAATAAAATTAATTTTAAAAAAATACTGCTCTCATTTACCTCCTTTAATGTGTATATATTGTTCTCTACATGTATTTTCAGAAACCTATTTATAAAAGAAAAAAATCAATTATACACATTTTAAATTGGCTGCAGAATTACTTTGATGGCTCTACTTCATGATTACAGAATATATTACTCATTTTATTTAAGAATGTTTCTAAAGCACTAGTTACTTTTCTTCATGTCAGTATGTTTTTGTTGTTGTCTTTTAATTTATTTTTTGCTTAAATACAGTATATATTTTCTGTATTTATTTTGACCTCATATTGCAGTTTGACGTAAACCTGTAAAATACAGAGAATCTCGCATCGGTTTGGGATTTTGCAGCTTTGTCCAAGAAGACACTTTTTTTCTATGACAACGGTAGATTATCCAATTAACTTGATTTATATAGCAGCTTCGTTTTTGGAAAAACATTCTGTTGCTGCTTCCAGCTTTCTCTTTGAAGGTTCATGTTTACTCTGAATGGAACATTCAAACTCAAGACTGGAAAGCTGGACTGCCGACAAAGCTGGAACTTGGGAGATGGGTTATTAATCTTTTTTTTTGCCCTTATTCAGTATTTGGAATAATTTTTCATTAACATGACAAAAAGGGTTTTTGAGGACTCTGAAAATACTCTCAAATCAACTATATTTCATATAACCTATTGGATTTCTCATAAATCACTGATTTTTTTTTTTTTTTTTAAGTGGGGCTACACTGAATTATTTAAAGGCATTTCAAGAGTGTTACTTCATTCTGTTTAATGGTTAGATTGCATCGTCGTGCAATAAATTCAAGTGAAACGTGACTTTTTTCATTGAATCTTTAGAATTTAGTTTGTCCTACATCAAATGACGTGACGTAGGCTATCTTAATCAAACAGGTCAGTGGAATCATTTTGTAGAAATAAATCTGTTCAGCTTGGGCTTCAGTGGCATAAAATAGGCTACTTTAAGATATTAAATGCAGTATATATATATATATATATATATATATATATATATATATATATATATATATATATATATATATATATATATATATATATATATATATATATGTATATATACACTGCCCGGACAAAAAAAAAAGTCGCCAACAAAAAAAAGGTCAAACCTTTCACATTTGGTTGGAGCCTTTAGCTTTGATTGCGGCAGCATTCGCTGTGTTTCCAGAAGCTTCTGCAATGTCACCAGATTTATTTGCATCCTGTTGCATCAATTTTTCACCAAGATCTTGATGATGATTGTAGAGTCTGACCACAGCACATCCCAAAGATTCTCAGTGGGGTTCAGGTCTGGACTCTGTGGTGGCCAATCCATGTGTGAAAATGATGTCTGATGATCCCTGAACCATCTTTCACAATCTGAGCCCGATAAATTCTGGCACGGTCATCTTGGAATATGGCTGTGCCATCAGGAAAGAAACATCCATTGATGGAATAACCTGGTCATTCAGTATATTCAGGTATCAGCTGACCTCATTATCTGAGCTCATACTGTTGCTGAACCTGGACCTGAGCAACTGCAGCAACCCCAGATCATCACACTGCCCCCACAGGCTCATACAGTAGGCACTAGGCATGATGCTGCATCACTTCATCTGCCTTTCCGGCCACATTTCTTCCTGGAAGATGATGGTCCACTATCCTTCCAGTTTTTCATAATGCGTTTGACTGTTCTGAACCCAGTTTTAGTAGTTTCTGCATCTCCTTAGATGTTTTCACCTCTTGATGCCAATGATTTGACCCTTCTCAGACAGACTAACATCTTTTCCACGACCACGGATGTGTCTTTCCACATGGTTGTTTAGGAAATGAGAAGCAATTCATTGCACCAGTTGGGGTGAAATAACTTGTTGCCAGCTGAAAGATAATCGCCCATGCAGTAATTATCCAATAGGAGGCTCGTACCTATTTGCTTAGTTAAATCCAGGTGGCGACTTTTTTTTTGGCCAGGCAGTGTATATATATATATATATATATATATATATATATATATATATATGTTTTATTCCAGTCACATTTTTCAAGTAAGTTTTTTAAATTTTCACCATGTTTGCAAAAATGGTTTAAAAGTGACCGCAGCATTTAACCAATCAGAGCCTCTGTTCATTGCTCCGTAATGACACGGTTGTTGTGATTGGCTGGCAACTCACATACTATTTTATCTTAAGTGTCCAACCTGAGTGTAGCCTGGCCTCTCTCGCCCTGTGAGGCTCGCGCTCTGTCTGTCCCATTTGGACCAGGCCGGTGCAGAGTCCTGTGTGCGGTCGCTATCATTCGTTTAGCGCCACAAGACCCGCGGTAGAAGTCATTTTGAATAATTATACAAACTATTCTTTTTAATGACCGCTGCCCTTTTTGTCTCCCAGGTTAAACCTGGGCTGTGTGGGGAAAACTGCTGATTTTCGTAGTTGAGCGTCTGGATTTTTAAAAAACTTGCTGAGGTTTAATGGACAGTTGGATACGTTGGTGTTTATTCATTCATTGCTGTCAGACTAGAGCCGCTACCTGATCATTACCTGAGACTACTCTTTTCACACACACACTGCTGTTGGTTCTGCTGAAAGATGAGGCGTTTACTGTCCCTGCTCATTTTTTACTGTGCTGTCCGCGGACTTGATGCCCAAGCGGCGGATAACAGCGTGGACCATTCCCAGATAAAGATGCTGTTAAACGAGACCGATAAACTCAGTGAACCGAACAAAAACGCGTCTTCCGCGCCTGGAGAAAGTAAGCAGAGAGGAGAGCACCACTTCCCCGAGAGAGAGGGGAGGGTTCTGCAGCCCACCACCGAACCTCTGGAGGATGAGCTGGACAACCAAGAGAACATAATAAGCCAGGTTAGTTGCCTCCTACAGTGTATTTCTTTTGATGGTAAACTTTCCGGGCATACTTAAAGTTTTACAACAAATAGACAGGGGCGGGTCTGGGAAATTTTCTGATAAGGGCTCAGGCAGGCAGATGATTTTCTTTCTTTCTTTCTTTCTTTCTTTCTTTCTTTCTTTCTTTCTTTCCTTCTTTCTTTCTTTCTTTCTTTCTTTCTTTCTTTCTTTCTTTCTTTCTTTCTTTCTTTCTTTCTTTCTTTCTTCTTCTTTTAATCAACTGTTGATGAATAGGATAATCCTATATTGCATGGCTTAAATCATAACTGCACAGTATACTTCAGTGATAGAAAAACTTGCTGTGAGCCAAATCATAACTTTTAAAGTGCTTTTTCAGCATTATTGTAGCCAGGAATGCACAATATTGGAACTTTGGCCAATATCCGATATGCCAATATTTTAAAATGCATACTCGATATCGATACAGATACCGATACCGATATTAAAGCTGAAAAAAATAAGCAGTCATTGCAAACAGCAGTTTTGTTATCTGTTTATGACACATCAAAACATAGGGTTGGGAAAAAATATTGATACACTGAAATATTGCGATATTTTCATATGCCAATATCAAATCAGTATTTAAGAACGTGTTATCAATCTATTTTACTTACAAATTTTGCGAGATTTCATCGTTCTGTTACGAAATCTCACGATATTTTGTGAATTCTCACGAGATTTTGTAACAGAACGATGAAATTTCGCGAGATTTTTTTAGTAAAATAGATCGATACCGCATTTTAAAATTATATCAGCATGAAAATATTACGATATTTCAGTGCATCGATATTGTTCCCACCACTAGTTTTTAGAAGTTTTAAAGCTTGTAAAATAGAAGCTTTTGAAGAAGAAGAAGCAGAGGAAGAAGAAGTTGGGGTTTTTTTTTAGACTTTGAAACAGCGGGCTGATCAGTGAAATTATCAGTGGGGTGGCCGATGTCCGATACTCAGTTTTAAGGCTGATATAGGCCGATACCGATAGGGGGACGATTATATCGTGCATCCCTACATTATTGGTTGTTTTACTCTGCACAGTTTGTAAGATGATGATGTAGAACAATATATACATTGCAAATATTGCATGCTGCATTCACTTGCACTTGGACATCTGAGGTTTATTGAGGTCAAGATCAGTTTACACACAATATTTGTGAGAATTGGATTGTCTGTCCTTGGGGTGACACCTGGAGAACCAGTCAGATTTTAGGGGCCCTTCCTAGGCCACCCTCACCACAACCAAGCAAAATTTTACAAGCAATACTTTACATAAGCTATTTAGATTGATTGATTGAGGTACTTTTAAACACACAACACCTTAAGTGGCTTTTAACATCAATTTTAAGTATGTTTTCTCATAAGCGTCTTGCAGCTGTCACGTGGAGCTGTTGTGAAATTTAATGAAGTAAGGTTATGACATTTATAGGCCATGTTATTTGCAAGAAAAAATGACAATAATTGGAGGTTTTGAATAGGCAGAACTTCAGCCAGTGATGTGTTTAACTTTCCTCTCTTCAGGATTCATCGTTCAGCCCCATTTGTAAACCATCCTGTGAGCAAACAATGTCTTGGTGGTTTATATTTTTAGACTGAAAAACGTCCACCTATACTCCATCAAACCCAAACCACAAGAGAAAGCAACACTTTGCTCTTCAGGCTTGTGTTGCTTTTTTTCTAATTTCCCATATGCAGTGAGATTTGGAGAAAGCTTTAGTCACACCACTTCTTTATGGCAAAAGTAGGCCAGCACTTGATTTTCCCTTGAAAACACAATCCAAACCCCGTGATTGTCAGTTAAGCTTAAATGATGGGAAACACCAGACCCAGTGCTGCCGGTGTGTGAGTGTGTGTCCAAATTACAGTAACTGTTTGCATCCCTCTTGGTTATATAATATCCTTCAAACTGTAAGTGCTCCAAACCAAAATGTGCCTGTTTGTAAACGCCTGCTGCTATCTTCTTCCAAGCAGTTCACCACTGCTGCAGCTGCACATCCTCACTCATGCTGCAACTCATTTTTTAATTTTACATATTGTCTCATCTTATTATATCTTAAACACTAACAAAGAATATCAGATAAAATTCCAAATGAAAGATTTAAGCTGTGCTTTGTGAGAAAGAATGCTTGGTGCCTCTCTTTCAGCTGCTGGGTGATTATGACAAAGTCAAAACGGTGTCATCAGGATCTGATTGTGTGTGCCGCTGTGTCGTCCGACCAATCAAACGATCCGACTGCAGTCGTATCCATGACAGCGACCACAGCATCACCGTCTCAGGATTTTTACACGGTGGAGACAATTACCAAGGGAACAGACTGCAAGCAGTGTGTGTGCATGGCTCCACCTTCCGCTGTCAACCCCTGCGAGGGAGAGTACAGGTTTAAAAAACTACAAGAAGCAAGCAAAAACGACATTAAGGTAGAAACACACACACAAAATGTGTTTTTGTAGCAACTTTGAGGAAGATGTTTTCCATAATGAATGCTTTCTTCTTTCTTTGACCTTCTTCCATTCTCCTGCCAATCATCTCTGTGGTTTGTCTGTCTAGCTGGCTACTATCATTGACTTGCTGGAAGGCTCTCTGTATGGGTTGGACTTGTTAAAGCTGAACTCTGTCACCACCAAACTTCTGACCCGGGTGGACAACATGGAGAAGGTGGGTGCGCACAAATTATATATTGTCTTGCTTGGAAAATTGTAACTGAGAAATCCACTGTCCATGAGAAAAGAATGGTTTCAGCTGAAAACCTGGATCTTTAGTTGCTGCTAATGGTTTTAAATCATCAGAATAATTAGGATAACGTAGTGACCTCATGCAGTGTATTTGCATTTAAGAGGGTTGTCTTTACAGGTTGCTGAGAGACAGTCTGTAGATATTGAGTTGTAGGTGTCATACACTTCCAGATGAACCACAATAAAACTAAACAAATAAAGACAAAGTTAACATTGGAAGAATTCATTGTTTCACAGCCTGACACATAAAAGAAAATTACTCCTTGTTTTTGTTTTTTGCTTTTGTTTTTTGGTACTCAGAATAGCTAGTTTTAGAATAGCTACCCAGTAGTTAAATACTTGCAATACTAAATTCTTTTTCACATGTTGCTCCACAGTGCCAACAAATGTACTGATACACCATGAGTAAAAAGAAAAGAACAGCGTATGTTACAGATTGTGATCCAAAGCATCACTAGATTAATTCAATATCTGTCAGTGAATGATAATAATCCAGGAGTTCTAATAAATCTAAAGATCAATTAATTCTTAATGGCTTAACAGTTAGAAGCAAAATATCTGAAGTTGAAGACGCACCTCAACATTTCTAGTCTGACTCTAAGATGATAATTATTGGTAAAAGCCAGCTGATTGGTTTTTTATTTCAAGTAATGAAAATAATGTATATGAAAATAACTTAATTTGTATTACACTTTTTCTAACAAATGTCACTTAGTGGTTAATACCAGCAGATAATGTTAAAATAATGCAAATAAACTTGAGATAAAAACAATGTAAACTATAATTAAATGGTAGGATTCAAATCAATAAGTGAATACATTTTTTAAAATATGATAATTAGGGCCGTCAAAAGGTTAATCCTGATTAATCACATTATTTTTTTATCACTTCTAGAACATATTTAGGATTAAAGGTGTCTTACTAGGAATTCTGCAATGGGCTTATGCACAACTCCCCTACGTCCTAACTTAAGCCGGCTCATTTGTCTACTGTCTTTAATTATTGGAGCCTTTGATTAATCCAGGTGTGCCTGACCTCAGTAACCACGAGGACAATTGTCAGACACACCTGGATTAATCAGTTTGTCCAGTAAAGAAAGACCAGAGGGAAAGGAGCTGGCTTAGGTTCAAAACAGGTGTGTATTCCACTGGTAAGTTTTATTGATCCTTAACAACATTTGAAAAAGAGGTGTCTTGTATAGTCCATCAAATATACCAACACCATCATGCAGGGGTACTTTTTTAAAGCAATAATTACAATAAAGATCTATCTATCTATCTATCTATCTATCTATCTATCTATCTATCTATCTATCTATCTATCTATCTATCTATCTATCTATCTATCTATCTATCTATCTATCTATCTATCTATCTATCTATCTAGAACTCCATTCTGAAAACACACTGCTTAGTTTAAAGTTTTTTATTCTCTATACTAGATTTAATAATAGAAGTAGATAAGAGAGTTAGTTGTTTTACTTTTTTCTGTACAGTGTGATGCCAGATCTGGGTCATATGTGTACACTTTTACAGTTTCAATTAGCAGTTTTAATGTTTATCTGCTGAAGTGTGAAAAGTTCTCTAAACTCATCCTATTTATAAGTTTAAGACATGAATAAATGACCCGGACTCATGACATCACTTTGAGGCTGGAAACCACTCATGCTTCATTATGCAGCATTAGAAAAAGATGTGGAAAAAAAGGCAGTAATTGCTCCCTACTCTGGCTTTGCAAGTTGCAACATTGACTCTTGTTGTTCCAAAGATTTTGCACTATTACCCAGCTGGCGTGAGAGTATGTGCAGTCGTTTTTCTTACTTGTCACATTCAGCGAATTCTTAAGCTCTTTGATTATTCAGCTTTTTCCTTTGTCACTTGGACTTTTCTGAGCACCAGTTTCTGAGTTTACTGCTATGAAATGTGCTTTGGAATAAACTCTGCCATGTTTACTGTACGTGTAAACTTGTTTGTGCGCTCCAGGCTTTTGCTCGAAATTATACTGAAAGAATGAAAGAGAAAGAACGTGTGAAGGAGAGAGCCAAAGAAAAGGATAAAGACAAGAAGGCTCAGCAAAAGAAAAAGAAAACAAGTGATTTGGAGCATTCAGGACCTAAAAGTGGAGCAACTGCATATGCCAAACAGGTACCATCCAACATATTTTTGTATATTTTCCCCAAAAATTGTTATTGTAGATGGAAAGTTTTTATTCTCTGAAAAAAAAGGCAAATTTTCTTTTGTAGAAGAATTATGAAAGTCAGTTGAAAAAGAACCAGCAGCAAGATGGACTGGAGCGAGAGCCGCCCGCCAGGAATGAGACAGAAACTCAAAAGTCAGGTAAAGACAAGAGCAGTGTGGTCATCAGAGGAGTGACCTTTTACAAAGCAGAGGAAGAGAGTCATAAGGAGGATGAGGAGCATAAGAAAGGAAGAGGAAAGAATGGTGAGTCGTGTTTTGTATCAAGTTACAACTTTTATAGCAACATTATAGTTCGTGCCCAAAAACAAGAAGTGATAACAGTCCCTCTTCTGTTATCTTTGTCATCTTATATCTACTATAACCACAAATGCTGCAGAGGACTTGCTGATCTCTGTCAGGACGTCCCCCAACAGTCCAAAGACTCCAATCATTTCCTCCCCTGTTCAACCAAAAGCCTCCTCGACAACCAGTAAAACAAAGTCAACTCCCTCAACCACCAAACCAACTCCTACAACTCCAAAACAAACAACCAGCATGATGATAACTACTGAGCAACAAACTACAACTACCAGAGGAACTCTTCAGCCCACCACCTCACCTTCTGATGCCAATATCAGCCCCCCCATGGATGCGCTTCCCTCTGCACCGTCTCAGCCAAGACCCAGAAGTCGACTCAGCTGGACAGAAAGCCCTGCTGACCAACTGAAGACCACCAAAAAGCCTGGTAAAGTTCCAGCCATGAGCCAAACCATTATGACCCCCCACAGATGAAGCATGCATGTGTCGGGCTTGTGTTGCGTTGTACTGTGTGTGTTTGAGGCAGAGAACCAGACAAACGTGAACTGGAAAGTACGAACCAGTATCATGTGTTTGGATTTATTGATACACAAAGGCTGAACTGCATATTAGGAAGGTGTAGTCTTAATATTTCAACTCATAATAACAGGTTAAATACATTAATAAAATATGATAAAGTCATGAATGCACATGTTCTCTGTACCACCTTCTGTTTTCTCCCCCAGCAGTGTGTAAGGACACAGTTGCTAGCATCTCCGAACCGGTCCAGCAGAACTCTTACGGCCTCAGCGACGGAGCGTGGATGAGAGATGCTCGTGGCCATGGCAACGTCATTTACCTAACCAATGGTCACTATGGCAACAGTCTGTTGGAGTTTCGAGATATGGACACCTTCAAATCAGGTATAGGAGCTGGTGTGTAGAAGACAATGAACTTAAGTTGTTTTCCTCTGGACCAAACCATCCAGTTACTGTATATCACATTTGAAGTGTTTCTTACATCTTGCAACTAAATGAGCGGCAGAAGAGTGGACAGTCCTAAGTTAGTCAAGGCTGGACAGACTAGGAAAGTGTTTTCATCATAGATCTCATGTCCTAGTCTTAAGATGCTGAAATTCATTTCAGCAGAATTAAAGTGATTTATACAAGTTTGAAGCAACCTGGAATTTAAATATTTCTGCAGTAATAACACTGCAAAGAGCTAAACAGAAGGTGGACTATGACTATTTTTTAAATCCTAAATGAAAAACAAAGACTGAATTGGGTGTCTTTTTCCACTTTTATTACACTCCAATTAGGAGACAAGGAACTTTAAAAATCTTTCAGAAACCATCTACCATCAGTGATATTTCAATAGCTCTAATCAAATCATGACACAATCAGAATTGTATTGTCATCACAATATCAACATTTCATTCTTTTAATATCTTGATTATTATTGATACAGGTACAGTAGAATGCAACACAGCTCCTTGTAACCAAAATACTGTTTGCATTGGACTTGTTATATGCTTTAAATGAATAAATTAAAGTATAACTGTTGCAGGTGAGAATCCTGTCTTTTGTCCATATCAGTTATGGCATTTTTCAGTTTTCATCATGTCACCAGGGTTTTAAAGAGGCCCCAAAAGAAGAATGCATGTTAGTATTTCATATATATGCTGACGTAACAGTTTATTTAATGTAGTAAGTTAATAAGTTGCTATAAATGGTGGTTTTTATAGTGTGAGACTTTAAACTTCCTCTTAGATAAAGTTTGGAAAAAGACACCACATTCCACCTTTTCACTTTTGCTTAATTCCTGGATGTATATAAGAAAATGACTGGGTTGTTTAATCCAAGTAAACTAAAATAATCTGTTTGACACAACTGTATTACTTAAAAAATTATACTGTCTGCCTGAAGGTATCTATTAGAGTCTGACCTCAAGAAAACAAAGTCTGTTTTACCTGGAACTGTTTGAACTCTTCAACCATCTCACACCCCATTTACAAAACCCCCTTAAAACTGTTTGGAGAGCTGCCTCACACTCTGTAAACCCATGTCGTAGTTAATGGATGAGTGGATCATACCACACTCGCTGGGTCCTGAGTGTTTTGTGTGTGTTCCTACTGCCCAGGTCAGGCGAGTAATTCATACAAGCTGCCCTACAGCTTCACTGGAACAGGCCACGTCGTATATAATGGAGCGTTTTACTACAACCGTGCGTTCAGCAGGGACGTCATCCGATACGACCTGAGGCACAGATATGTGTCCGCCTGGACCACTCTGCATGATGCTTTACTGGAGGAGCAAGTTCACAGGACGCAGACAGAAGTAAGAGGCACGAATGCTTGTACAGGAAGCACTGCATGATGCTTTGCATACACGAGGTGTACTGTATGCTCGGGAATTTTTGGGTGAGTGAAGGATAGTGATGGAAAAACCAACAGTAAATCACGAGAGGTCAAAAGGTCTAAAAGTGGGGTAGAAACAGCTGCTAAAGGTGATGGGAAAAAAAAACTCCTAAAAGGGTAATTCAGCTTTCGTGGAAGTACATTTTTTTTTTGTTTTGGCTTCTCAGAAAGAGATGAGAGGATCAAGAACATAATGGCTTCTGTGGCTGTGAATGCATGAATAAAACCATGTCCTTGGTGCGTTTTAAAAGAGTATCTGCAGTAAAATTAACTATAACAATTCAAATCAGTTAGCCTGGCTTTCATGAAGCTCAATAAAAAAAAAAATTATGTATTTTATTATGTGCGTAAATTATTACATAAAATTGTCAGTTTATTGTATTTTGAGCTATACACACTAAAAACTCCTGGGTCAAACTGCTGGGCTAAAAAGGGACCAACTCATTTCTGAGTTATTTCAACACAGACATTTGGGTTGTTGCCCCAACTTCTGGGTTAAGATAACCCAACATTGTAGTCAATATAACCCAATTTCTGGGTCAAATATTTAACATGAAAGTTGGATAGAAAAAAAAAAAAAGAAACCCAATTTTCTGGGTTGGTCCCTTTTTTAACCCAGCAGTGGGTCAAAAATAACCCATAATGGGTTATTTTCAACCTAGGAGTTTTTAGTGTGTAGATTTATTTGTTTCATATCTAGCCAATGGTTCACTGAGTTGCAGCATAGTGAGTTAGATTGAGAGCTTTTCGTCCCAGTTCTTCTTATACTAAACCAGCCCATCAACATCAAGAAATTTTATTCTTACCATACTAGGAAAAACTGTTAATGCACAGATTTTTTTTTTGGCTTCTTTGAGGCAGCAAAATAAGCTGAAAACAACACCAACATGTTTTATTTTATTACTTAGTGACTGAAAACCAAACCAAGTGTTTATAACTGCCAGAAGTGGATATCATAAACCAAGTTGTTTTTGTGTCCAGTTCATGCTGGTGAAGCATCTCCTGGGGTAAAGTTAGTGATGTGAAAAATATCTTGAAGGTGAAGGATTCTGGACACCAGCTTGAGGTTATAAAAAAGGCTGTTTTACAAAAAGTCAGGCATCTAAAAACAAAACAAACAATCAAACAAACAAAATGGATCTGTAGAATGAACACAGGGTGACTCACACATATATAAGGTAGCATAAACAGTCCCTATCTGGCTCTTATCAGGCTGTCAGGGGGCAACCGTGCAAAATGTGCAGTCCAAGTAAAAACTGTTAAAGAGCAGACACTACACTTCTAAGCTCTGTTTACATATTCTCCTCTGTGTTCACCAGTAGCTGCTAACTATGTGTGTGTGTCTGTTGTTTGGTGCTCAGTATTGGAAGTACAGCATAATAGGTTGTCCAAGCTTAAAAATGTGAACAGCCTCTTGCTGGGGTAGAAAATTGTGGGGGTAAATGCTGAAATGGTCCATAAAACTTAAAAAACTGCAGGTTAACAGAAGAATTATCTGTTAGTTCATCACTATCTGCCATCATCACCTTTACACTTTATGTACTGAAGACTTCTTCTTATCGCATGTAACTGAAGGTACCAGTCCTCTGTAACTCCCACCATGTTTCATTCTGCAGGTGGAGTTTGCTGTGGATGAGTCTGGACTGTGGCTTCTTTATCCGGCTCTGGACACTGAGGGATTCCACCAGGAAGTAATCCTGCTCATCCACCTCCAGCCCAGAGACCTTCAGCCCATAAGAACCTTTCGCACAGGCCTCAGGCGTGGTCGCTACGGCAACACTTTCCTGGTGTGCGGCGTGCTGTATGCAGTTGATAGCATGGAGCATCGCTATGCCAACGTGACGTATGCCTTTGACACGCATACTCTCACACACACCGTGCCAAGCCTGGCGTTCACAAATATGCACACGCACACCTCCCAGGTAGCTTACTGCCCGCTGGACAAGAAGCTGTACGCATGGGATAGCGGCAATCAGATGATGTATGATGTCATCTTTGCTTATTAGCGTGATGAAGGACACGCATGGACGAAGTTATGGTTTGATGGATGTTCAGCAGTTAAATATATTCAGGTCAAAACAAAGACAAACCAGATATTTAATCACTGTTGCATTTCTAAATGACTGTGGATCAGTTGTTTGAGGCCAATCGCTGCCACACACCCACCCCAGCATCAAAAAAGAAATAAGAAAGAAGCTAATGGAGCGTTTCCAGTCATCAGTCTGAAACCAGGTATTTCTTTCCATCAGAAAGTTCCATCAAAAGAGGTTAAAAAAAATAAATAAATTGCCCATTTCTGCAGAACATCCAGATATCTGTTTGACAGAGATGACCACTGAAGGAAATTCCTGTCATGAAACCAAAAACATGGAATGGCCTAAAATGGATGCAGTGCCTGCAATGCAACAGAAGTCGTGCAACCATCATGAAGTAGGATTTAATCCCAGATGAAGATGATCTCATGTGTATCTCTCTGTGATACTAACATATTCTACTCTGGAGAGTTTTACAACCCAGAGTCAGTAATCTTTACAGAACAGAATTACTGTCTCAACTTCAGTCTCGAGAGAGCAAGTTTATAACCCTGTCTTAAACTGGGGGAATAAAAAAAAAGTTTTTAAAAGCACAAGAGCTTCCATTGTCAGTAAGAGGCTTAGCATTATGAGATCCAGTGTTTTGAAGCTAAAAGTCAAGATATCTCAGCCTCTGCTGCATCAGTTTGAATTATAGCCGTAGAGTTTATGTTAAATTATGTCATTTCAACAGCTGATTAAATGCTTAAGCTCATTCCTCTAAAAACCAGCAGCTTTTCAAAACCTCGAGTCAGGAAATTGTTTTGTTCTTACCATTTGATAGTAAGAAATATAAAAGATAAAACCAGAGGCTTGTGTGTAAATGAAGTTAGCAAATTAGTGAAATGGTCCTTAAAATCCAACCTCATTGTTAAACATGTATTCTGATTGTGTGATTTTTGAAATGCAGCATCAGCCTGTTTTATGGTATGGGCAAAGTTTGTACTGTATTTTTTTAGGCTCTTGATTTAAAAGGTAAGTCTGTTCAGTTAAACCAATTTTCTAACCAGTGCACGCTATACAGTTTAGTAAGAGAAATCCCAAGACAAGGTCGATTATGACTGCTTTTCTGCGAGGTTTATTTTTTGTTCTAATTTATAATAAAACGTTTCAAAAGATGAAAGAGACCAATAATTTTCCAGTGCGTTCCGCTTTTTCTTTTGATGTATTTCTTCTTCCTCTGTGTCAGTCCAGCCTGTTGTGGACATTATTTGTGGGGTCTGATTTAGTTTTCCTGGAAGCAGCAGAGACACTGGAAGGATCCCAGGGCGGAAAATAAGCCTCTTGCCAGATGCTGGTGAACCTCCAACTGGGAGTGCTCAGAAGGAAGAGCAGATCTTTTACATGTTCGAGATACTGGTGTAGAGTCAAACAGCTGATGGATTTTTAGCTGGTAAGATAAAGAGCCTTCTGCATTTCCACACAGCTTGGCTTGGTTCAGCTTGGCTAACTTCCTTTTTGAAATTAAATCTGACTACGCTGACTAAAAATAATGTAAAGATTAAATGATTTATGACACTAATAAGTGTTCAAAGCAGGAAAGAGCTCTAGGAGTTCATATATTGAACTGCTTTATTGGCCTTTTGCACCATTGCTGCTGCTTTAAACAAATTGTTGCTTATGGACAGAGAAATTTAGACTTTCCAGTGATATAAATCAGGTATTGTTTCCTTAAACATACGTCTTTGCTGTAATTTCACATGCTCATTGTTTCTGAAACATTTACTTATGAAAGGATGCAGCACAACTGCAAATGTAATGATGCTTAAGTCTGGAGAAAGTTGAAAACCATCACAAAATGAGAAAACATACAGCTGCATTTTAATTGCAAATGCAGAAATTCTAGCAGAAACATTTCAGTCAAGCTCTTTAGATATTCTGGAGATGACATCATAGGTTACGTAACCGTCATGTTGACCTAGCGGTGTGTGCGGCAAGCGACCACCAGCAGAATGCAGAAGAAAGACGCGCATTCACTTATACACCAAACTCAAAAACTCCCCAGGCTTAGAAAGGGTGTGTGTTCTGTACAACCGAGAGTTTTTGAATTATTTACTCTGTTTGAAAGTAGGGGGACCAAACACACACACACACATGCTTGTATTTCTATCTTAGTGAGGACATTCATTGACATAATGCATTCCCTAGCCCCTTACCCTAACCCTAACTACCACAACTGATTGCCTAAACCTAACCCTTGCCTTAACCCTAACCAAAACCTAATTGTAACCTAAACTCTAAAACCTAATCTTGACCATCAAAAATGGGTTTTTCTTTGACTTTTTTGGTGAGGACAAGCCAAAATGTTCTCACTTTGCAAAAATGTCCTCACTTTGCTGGTTAAAAGCACAAAATGGTCTTCACAATGTAGCAAGTACAAGTACACACACACACAACGCTATGGTACATATGCTATCTGTCCAGACGCAACAGCTGATTTACTGCGCAGACACATTACAAAGTGGTTCAAGCAGTATCCACATGTAAGTTCCTGACTGCCACTCAGCTTAAAAAAGAAAAAGATTTGAGCAAAGTAAAAAAAGAAAGTTGGAAACAAAAAGGGAAAGATGGTGGAGATCAAGATTGCTGGTTCACAAATAAACTCAGTCACTCAGAGGACATTTATATTTAACTACAAAAGAAAAAGACTGTGTGAAGCAGAGGTTTGTTTAGAAAGAAAAAGGGCAAGCAGAGCACAAGGAAGAAAAAGATATCAAGCGAGGACATGTAAGAAAAGAAGGGTGAATGACGGGTCAAAGGTCAAAAGCCAAAGGAAAAGTGGGGGATGAAAAGCAAACTGGGACATAATAAACGTCTGTATTCAGAGTGCCTTGGGGCTTTTCTGCTTTCAAGAAAGAGATCATTGAAGACTAAAAAGCTTTTATTTGAACATTTGGCAGCCCGATTACTTCATGACACATTGGGAAATTCTGCTTACACACAAAAACCTGCAGGAAGTCCCCATTTCTTCTCTTTTCTCCCTTCTGGGGACATGACTATTTGCTGGAATATTAAAGATGCTAAAGAATCCTTTAGAGTGTTTAGAGTTGAGTGTAACTGGACAGCTGGGGATGCATTTTAATGTGTTGGTAAAACTGTTATATAAATAATTTGATAAGATAAATACATATTAGGAGCTTTGAGTTAAAGTCTTTTAAGATAAATGTTGTTCATTTAAATAAAAGAACATGCCTCTCAGTTCAACACTGACTCATTGCTGTGTTTTGAGACCACGATGAAGCTCTGTGCCTCAAAGTAACCTTTTGTTTCACATGGAATACGCTTGTTTTATTTAGTTTTTTCCCATCTTTTAATTAGTTTATTCTAAACAAAATATCAAGTAACCAAACTCCACAGGAAACTTTAAAGCTGTCCTCTAAGCCTTATAACATATTTATTACATTTTGTTGAACCACTGCAGATGGAGCAAAGATCCAGGTGGGTCTCTGCCAGGAAGCCTCAGGATGTTCTGGCTTATTTGTTTCTTTTATCTCAACAGCACATGCTTTCATCTCCTCAGATTTGGCTCTTTACAAATGTCCTGGCATCAGTTTTTATTTCCCTCACAGGGGCTTTTAATCCTTTTGTTTTACCTCTCCAAGCTGTCTCTGTTTTGTAGCTCTCTTTAAAGCTTACTTGTTGGGTAGTCTAGATCCAGGCCCACACAACAAAACAAGTGAGACATGATCAGCTTTTGCAACATCTTGTCATTATGAGCTGCTCATCCTTTGCTTGGGTATAATTAACGTTGTTAATCACCAAATTTGTTTAAAAAATTTTTTAAACCACAATCCAAGTGGGGAAAAAGTGTGCTTATATGCAATCAAAGCTCTCAAAACTGAACTACCTTGTTTGGTTGATGCAGTTGGAGGTTTCAGTTTTCTTTTTCATGTTTTCTTTTTCATTTTGAACTGAAATTAAAAACAAACGCCCATATTTGGCGTAAGTAATAATAAAAGAACAGTTTCGAAAAAGAGTTTTGGAAGAAGTTTAGAAAAACTTATCAGGTCCAAAACCCTTTAGTCAGACACAAATTTAACATTCACCGTCATTTAACAAAAATTCTTGACATAATACACCATACTTATAAGAACAAAACTCTCAAAAGGATATAGTCCACAATGAAAGTATATTGATTATTAATAATATTCAATAACTTTGCTCACTTTTGTAAATCACAATATATCGAAGTTTTTACTATAAATAAAATTATAATCCTCATTATCAATATATAATTCTTAATGATACTCAGTAATAATTATAATAATCTCTGTAAATCACAATGCACATCATAATACTTAATACTCTCATAACGAATCACAATGTAAATACATGATCTTCATTAGTTCTTATTAATTTGTTTAAATTTTCCTATAGTTTGACATGTTTTTATTTCATCACTGCAGCTGTTCCGTAACTGGACACCTCTAGAAGAGATGCAGTGGAGTTTGCATTTGTTCTTATTGCTGTTTTATTAAACACATGTTCCTCTCAGACAGAATTTGCTCTCCTTCACTTGGAAAAGCTTTTGGATACTAAATGCTGTATATTTATGTTTAACTGGACTCAAATGGGCCTACCAAGTGTCCATACTTTTGTAGCTTTCTGAAAGACAGTGGAGAGTAAGTGTACATAAACAGCTGAATTCCCAGCATACCTGCGCTGATTCACATAATATGTTTCTTTTGTCAGATGGCTAAAACGGAAACTGTGACAGAAAGCCAGCCCATTAAGACTCGGTGTAAAGCTTTTCCAGACTGTACCTCTGCTCTAATAAAAGTCAGATTTTATACCTGCATCATTTGACAAAATCATCATCAAATAACTCAAAGTCACCATACAGTGAATTTGACTGTACTTGAATGTACTGAGAAAAGTTAGAGGAGGCAGAATGCCTTGAACATTTTTTCCTCGTACAACCAACAGCATTGTGGCATCAGACGTACTTAGTTAAAAAACAAACAAACAAAAAAACTCTTTTGTGGCTGTATAGTTGGGACAAGGACAGTGGTCCAAGTAAATGCCCAAGCTGAACCCTGTAGCTACAGCAGTGCATGCAACCATGCTTATTGTTGCTTTGTATCTCTTTGTGCATGTTAGTTCCACTTTGGTCCATTTTGTGTTTTCTGCCATCAAAAAATTAGAATATTTGTCGAGTTATCAAGATATTTGATGGCCTGACTCAACCAGGCTTGGCACTGAGGACGCAGGAACCAACTCAATTCAATCCTTTTTATTTGACTTCGTCACTTTCTTTTGTTGGAATAGGCTGATAACCTCAAAGAGAAACAGACAGAGAGATTAGTTTGTTATATTTCACACATGTAACCACATTAGTTCATCCTTGAATTTAAATTTAGCAAATCAAACTGACTCAAATTTCAAATCAAGGCAAAATGTAAATTGATAAACAAATAAAGAGATACATACCAATAGCGTCTCTGTGCTCTGACTCACTACACACAGGGCAGACAAAGGCCCCACAGGTGCACCCTCACAGGTAATCAGTGCCAGTGCATCCTGCTCTTACTCTGTCTCTCTGACACCAAGTGAACACCTGTGCTCTCTATTGCCCTCTGACATACTCCATGCACCAAATAACTATTCACCATATAGCAAAGTAAGAATAGAAAAACTAAGAAAAAAATGAATTAATAAATAACATGCACAACTCAATATTTTTCATGAAATTGTAAAATGCTTCAGTTTAAACACCTGATTTATTCGATATGTCCTATACGGAATAAACCAAGAACTTCTGGGATTTGCAGATCATGGCATTCTGTTTTAATTTACAACTTTCTGGGAATTGGTGTTGTGCGTTCACTCTTTATTCCGCGTTAAAAGCATTTTGTTGAATCGGACAAATTAAATGCATTGGTGCCCAAGTTTCTAGGCAGACCTTTGATGTTGAGAGGAAATACTAGAAAGCAGAGAAGAAGTGAAGGATGACGGGGTGAACAGAGAGATGGGGGTGCACGATGGAGGTGGGGATGGAAAATAATTGAGTGGGGAGGAAACAGGAGTAAAGCAATGAGATGAATGAGATGAGGAGGAAAAGGAGACAGGGGAGAGGGCTAATGTGTAAACCAGATGCTGGACTTCAGCATCTGGTTTGTTACTTCAAGCATCTCAGACAGAGAGAAAATACAGCCAAGGTTCTGTCAGAACTAATCCTGCGATGGGTGAGGATGGAGATGACATAAATAATAAACAGCTTATAGTGATAAAAATCTGAGAAGAATGAGAGGAAAATATGGAAAAGTCAGAGTCTAAAATATGTCAAATCACACTTCAGTCACACCCAAAGGAAAATACATTTTGCTGAATTGTCTTTCTGCAGCCAGAAGTGCAAAAGAAACCGACAGAAATAGCTCATTGTGGAAAGTTGAAAAGGAGTTCTTGTATGAATCTGTACGTTTTCATTTTGGACACAGTCCCACATTTTACTGCCAAAACATTCTTTCATGAAAGCAGGGACCAGTTAGTGATAATCACCTTTCCTGTAAGACCAGTTAGAGTAGCAGATGCCTGCTGAGTGCTTTTTGAGTAGAAACCCTGCCAAGATTTCCCATGAGCACAGACACAGAGACCACAGACTAACAAGGTCGGAGGTTTAAACGTGACTCACATCCTCCATTATGTCACTGCCTTTCTCTTCTCCCGGTGTCGTCTCTGAATGTCCCCACTAGATCAGTTTGCAGGAAGGTGGTCATCTTGGTTTGGTGCAGATCATCTGCAGGGTGTCTGACATTCAGGTGGAAAGCTCTACTCATCCATGACTCTACTTTAGAATAAATTGACGGCGCGCACACAAATGACAAGCAACTATGATGTGAAATATTTTAAATGCATCCTTCAAACAGCAGGGTGGTTTTTGGGATTTAAGAGATTTGAGGAAGAAAATGTGAATGAAAAATTGAAGTGGAAAGATTTTTGCCTGTTTCAAAGTAAACTTGAAACATCAGGGAGAGTGGAAGCAACTTAGTGAATCTCATCTGACTTGGCAAGGGTAACAATTACGTAATTGACCAGCTGTTTCCACTGTGAGTCAACAAACACACCAGAACGCTGTCTTCCAAAAACAAGTCCTATAACAAAGAAGTTGAGATGCTCTTTAAAATGAAATGTAATAATATTGTACAGTAGCAGTAGGTCACTCTGACCTGCAGAAGCACCAGTTGGTGAAGGAGGAACTGATTAACACCAGGTGTGATTGCAGGCTGCAAGCTTATTCAAACCCTTTCTTCACATTGACTCAACTGGTGATTCCCTGCAGCAGGTGATATGGACTTTTGATCGTTTTAAACATTGTTTTATCTTATCTTTCAGTTGTTAGGGTATTGTATAGGGTGCAGATCTTGTAAGGCAATATTTTATTTACTGCAGTATGTAGACCACAAGTATAATGTTGAAAATAAAAAAAAATGCTGTAAAGTGGCAAATATTCATTCATCTTGAATTATATGGAAGCAAAATGTCTCAAAAGAGTGAGAACGGGGTCGTGTTTACAGCTCTATGGCATCCTAACACAAACCTAAACAACTGGAGGCTGAAGGAGAAGATGTTTGACCTTTGGGAAGACAAAGGCCGTGGGTCTGTCCCAAACCGCGCACTTGAGCACTTTAAACACTGTTTTTGAGTGTGTAGTGCACACGTGCTCTTATTTAAGCAACAATTCAGTGCACTGAAAGTACCAGGATGCTGGCCAAAAATTAAGTGCAAAATGAAGCACACTACTCGCACTAAACGGACGCCATCTTGCTGACCTAGCGGAAGAGGCGAGACTTTCGAACTGATTTCAAAGCTGAATAATGGCGGTGAACGAAGCGGTGGCGACCCCTGCTGCATCGGAGGCGGTATTGTACTTGATTTAAAGGGGAACTCACTAACTTTTTTACCTCAATAAATGCTTTTCGGAATCCCCGTGGGGCTAAACAAAGTGTTTACGGAGCGATTCAATGTTTCCCCCCCTCCTGCCGGGGCCTCTGGCCTGCGAGCAGCTAAATACAACTTTGCCTGCGCTGACCCGAGCAGAACTTGCGACAACAGAAACCGCTGTACGGTACTCAGGTCCCCTATCTACCGAGCTGCTTCCAGCGCTGATTTTAACCAGACTACCAGCGCTAATTCGAAGAAAACATTTCTTTAGCTTCACACCACCTAAACACGGCTCCTGGCTCTCATAACCAACTCTTTGCTGGACCAGAGTGATTCACGTAGCTTGCGCTGCCTGGGCGCCGGGTGAAGCATCACTGCTTCAGGCTCAATAATCACTTGTCACGTCCGCAAAAAGTAAATAAAAGTTCGTATTCTTACCTGCTACTCGCCAACACCAGTGAAAAATATAATCCACGGCATATTTACCCGCAAATCGCGGGTAAAACGTCCCGTTTCAGAAGAGACAGGTCTTTGCTTTGAGCAGAGGGAGACGTGGTGCTGCTACCAACGCAGCAAAGTAGCATCAACAAGCTAGTAAACGCTTAGAAATATATCCAGGGATCAAAATAGAAGAAAGACAGGTAGAAAAGCCGTCTGTGTGCTGTGGGGGTGTAAGGGGGGGTTGAACACGACAGTGAAAGGACGCCACTAGGGGAGCCCCGAGCTGAAGTAACTGAGTTCTGCTTTAAGTAACGTTTATGAAATGATTCAGACATAATTACTGATGTATATTGTAGCTACCAAGCTGCTCACTCCTTGATGACAGTTATGATCTGGTCATGTGTTTCAGGCTGCGGTTATACCGGCTCAGCAGATTTAGCTCACGTTAGCAGACAATGCTAGTCTGTCACTTCCTGTAAGTGCAGTGCTCTGTTTGGGTCAGCATTTAGCAACAATAGTGTGCACTACAGACGAAGTACACAGTGCACACTACACACTGAATTCCAGTCCACTCGGGCAAGTGTGCGGTTTGAGACACAGCTAGACACTTTTTTTGTCTTATATCTCTCAGAAATGAATTTTTCTGAAAATGTCGCTGCCATGAAATTAAAGATGATCTCAAATTCTTCACTAAGAAACAAATCTCACATTCAATGTTTGATATTTCTATGGAGAATAAAATATTTTTTGAGATTGTTGCCTCCTTATTTTTAAAAAAAAACAAAAAAAGATCAACATGATTGCTTGTTTTTATAATGGCTTAACTGTCAGCTGAAAATTAGATGCTATTGATAAATGTTGAGATATTTGTTAGTAAATTGTGTCTAAAGATGATTTCAATGCAATTTGTGTTTTATTTATATTTTGCATTACAAATAATAACAGTGTTCTTTTAAGCCCTTATCTCTAATCACCCCTTTAAAAATGTGCAAAAATGGTTTAGTCCACACCTGCTCTCAGTTGATTCAACCGAACTATGTAAAGGGATCCTGCAGCCAGAGGAGAAGGATGCAGGGGAAAGTGGGGAAATTCAAGTTCCCACAAAGGAAAGAAAGGAAGGGAAGAAAATGGAGTGAGGGTATTCTTCTAAACTATTTTAACATTATTTCATTGTAGAGCTGAAATACTAAAAACAGTGTTATTATACTGAAAAAAACCCCACATTATTCCTTTGATACAAGTAAACAAAAACAAGTCATCCACAAAGAGCAGCCAGAATGACCACTGAAGGAGAGATTCAGGCATCCAGACAACAAAAAAAGGAATAGCTCAACAGTTTCTGTTTCCATCTCTGTCTGGAGTCTGAATCACAGCATTTGCTTTTATTACTGCAATAATTCAGTGTCAGCTTTATTAGCAGATAGACTAATGCAGATGTTCAGGAGCAGTAAACTGGGAGTACTGGCTGTCATCAAACTCCATTGCCACGTCTCTGTTCACAAGATCTGTTACTGCAAACAGAGTAATTACATGCCAGTCATCGTTAAAGCATCAACAAATGGATTTAATTTAATCAGGCAGGTCATGCAATTTTCTTACACACCAGTAAAAATGTGAATAAGTGAAAGCAACCATCACAGTACGATGGAAGATGACTGTGGTGTCTGGATCTGTCTGATCTGGAAGCTGTCTGACCAGCAGGAGTGTCTGCTCTGATGGCGTTCTCTGGGAGGACCATGCTGCTTTTTCCGTGAAAAAAATTACACATGGGATGTGAATGTTCAGATCAAGCCTAAAAATGGCAGTTTATTTTACACATGCATGAGGAGACTTGATTTCCTTTTTAAGAGATGTCACATATAAGTTTCTCTGCAGAGAGAAGCTCTGCAGGCTTCATAGATTTTCAAAGAGCTGGTGTTTTTTTTTCTTCTTCTTTTTTTGGGGGCTTTGCCTTTTTCACCTTAGTGCTGAAAACTATTAACCTTTTTTTTTAATGGGTTTGACATCTCTATCAGATCTTTTCCAGGCCGATCAGGGCTGGCGGTTAAGATCACATTGTTGATTTAACATTAGCATTTTCAGCTGTTTGTTAACACAGACAGGCTTGTAGATTAGTTCACTTTACCTTAGATTTTCTGCTTTTTGTCTCTTATTTTTTTCTGGTGCCAGTGTGCTCTGATATGGTAGGAGGAAAAGAGCGTTTCTGACAAGATAATACTGCAGAAAACTGCAATTAAAAGAAGAGATAATCATATGGGTGCATGATTCGTGTGGCAGAAGACATCAAAAAGCTTGCTGGGAGTATCATATCTTGCAACAAATTGCTTTGGCGGCAGTATGTATGGGATTTTTCTTCTAATATTCAGACAGTACTGAATTCACAACAGAGATGATGAGAGAGCCTAATGTACAAAACTGAGTCTGCTGGCTTCATGCCACCATAAAATGCAAGGACACTTTGGGGTGGCAAACTGTGGCTTTGGATGACTTCTCTAAAGGAAAATAAAAAATTAAAGTAGCTCATCCTTTGATTATAGACATCAGTGAGGACAGGTAAATGGCTGCATTAAGTTTAGTGCTTCACCGAGCTCTTCACTAAAAGCAGATTAGGCTGGCAGGATGGACTAAATCCAAATCTCCGGCTTTATTACAGGGATTCAGTTGACGGGTAATCAGTCTAATCAGAGAAACAAATCCAAAAAATGATCAAAGGAGCTGAATACACAGAAAGGCAGGTTAATGCAGCCGTGGCTGGTCAGGGTTTAGCAGAAATCACCCTTAACCAACAGACTAATCATACAAGTGGTACGCAATGGAAAAGACTTTGAGTACACACACCAGGTTCTGAGAAGAGCCGCACTGGGAGGAGAGGGAGCTTATATGCTGACCAGGAGTAATCAGGCCAGGTTACTCAGTCAGGAAGATGCAGCACATCATAATAGTTAAATCACAATTCATATAGATATAGAAATGATATAAAGTATGACAGTTCATCATGTTTATATACTGTATTGATCTATATATATAAAATAAACTCAAAGCAAAAGAAAAACATATTTGTATGTGTATCCTCGTACATACTGTACATTGACATTTGTACACATATAGTTCTATTATATCCCCCAAATTTTATGCTGCTATTGATTTGGGGGGGAAAGAGAATATTTCAGTTTATCATTTGTAAATTTATTAAATTCCACAGAATTTATACACTGGGTATAAAATCCCCAATGCAATTTCAAACAATGTGTAAAATTGCTGTCTAAACAGATGTAATTAATGGTTATTCACATTCAGGCAATCAACAGCTGAGTACATATATTACGTTTTAGGTACTTGACACAATGTTGGATTTTCCAAGAGATTCCTCCATGTTCAGAGGGATTCGGGGAGACTGAAATTTCTCTGAAATCTCTCATTTCACTTTCTTTTGGATTTTGAAGCATAAATGTATGTTCTATAGAAAAAAAGATTTGAGTGAAAAAAAAAATCAATGAACAGAACTAAACTTAAAGTTGTATGACTGTTTTTGAACATTTTTTTTCCAGTTCTGAATACCTGGTTTTTACCTTTTCTCATTTTTTTCAGTGCACTTCATATTTCTGACATCCTTACTGTTATGTCATTACATAAAGTGTGTAAAGCTGGAAAGGAAGTCCCCTGTGGCTGGTTCCTAATTGCAGCACTCATGAGAGTATGGAAACCTCTGACCACATTCCCATCTCTATCTTTTTTCCTGTCCTCTCATGTCATTTTCACACATTCTCTCTTTACCTTATTTAAACCCTGTTTCCAACGCTTTTATGCAGCAATTTTTTTCTCCTTTTTTTGGCAGTTGCATTTCTCGCTCCTTCTCCCTTTCCTGCTCACTAAATTTCCAATGTGTGCTCCAGTTTTCCAGGCATCTGCTGGACAGGACAGCTGAGTTACAGTCCAGCACTGGTGGAGCTGCCTCACTTAATACCACTCACTGGAACAATCCACGTACTGTACTTTGAGGTGCACAGAGGTCTGGCCACACTGTATGCTCAGTTGCTGTCAGACCTCCACAGTCTGCTTTAAGGATACTGATGCATGATGCATTTCCATTGAAAACTTATTCTAAAAGTCACGTTTGAATAATTATTTAACTGTACCTTTTTATCCAAAATTGTGAAAACACTTGAAAGGTTAGCCTCAAGGGTGGATAGGTTGGAGGGAAATATGACCTTTCACCAGTAAGATGAACTTAAACTGTTACTGATGGTACAGAGGGGCATAACTTTGCAAAGAATGAACCCCCCACACCAATACACCAGCTGTAGACACGTAGGCTGTCAACACAAAGCAGGCTGTGCTCATGAAATTAACTTTCTGATTGGAAATAGTGGAAGATTGTCAAGTGAAAATTTCTAAAGAGCTCAAATCTGCTTGTCTGCTACCAGCAGGAACACATATTTGTTGTTTGACGTGGACATTGGCAGAAGCTGCGGACAGTATCAGGAGAATCGGATGCATTACACAGAGTACTTTTTGCATTGTGCAAATAAACAGATGTTCAAATGTCACAAACACCTGCAACTGGCCGCGGTCTGTGGCTGATACTGTAGTATTTATGGGTTTGTAGTTTTAGTTTTTAAGGGGTGCTCAAATCCAGTTTATTTTGAAATTGTCTCTGCTCCATAGCAAGCTTTACATATTTTCATTTGTTTATTTTAGTGGCTATTTTCTGGAGTTAATTGCTGTTTATTTTGCCCTCTGCTTTGTGTCACACCAGTTTTCTGCTGATTACCATCACCTGTTTTTTTTTTATTTTGTCAATCATATCCTCATTTCTTCCTATTCTTTTCTTTTGCTCATTGCATGATCCTTGTAATCACCTGTTCTGTTTATATGAATGTAGCTACCGTTATATCGTTTCTGGCCACTCATCTGGTTTTCAGGCCTTCTTAATTTTCTTGGGGAGTTACTGTTTGGTATTTGACTTCTTCTTATTTTTGGAATCAAAAACTGGACAAACGTAAAATCAGTTGCAACCTGAATGATAAAATAAAAATATGAGCCACTGAAGTTTCAATGGAAGACATCTGCTCAGTCTGCGGGACGTCTTGTGTGTTCACTGTTCGCCATCTAGTGGCCAACGTGCGTTACTGCAAAGTAAACTTTGCTAGATCTCACATCTGGTCCAGACCACACAGGCTAAACTGGATCTGGCTGAACAAAAAAAAAAAAAAAAAAGTTTTTCTTACCACAAGTAGTTCTTTTTATCATTATTATTATATAATAAATTTAGCATTAAATAATGTATATAATATAATAATTTTTATAAATGTACATAATTTATATCAATTTCATTATTTTATTTTATTTTTTATTGTCAGCCTGTATTGCACACAGATTGAAGCTGTGAATGTTTTTTTATATTCTTCCAGAAATACAGAAAATGTATGTATGCTCTGACACAGTTCTTCGCTCCTCTAAAAACAGTTGCACTGTGCTGCAGCCTAAAGAACTGATCACTTGACACCTGTCAGCCAAGGAGCTAACTAGTAATCATATTGGCAGTGTGGGAATATTTCACACTGGATTCTCCCACCAGCAAGACTGCATTTAGAAATAAATGGCTTCAATTTGTTGTATTCATTCATGTTTCACAAAGGGTTTAACCTGAGCCACAGTCTTGCAGGTGTAAGAGATTTCTTTTAATAACATAGTGGTGTCAGTCCTTGGTATTTGATCATCCCAAGTTCTTATCAGCCATTGTTCTGAATTAGCATCATCTTGTTTTGTTTATGAGCAGACATTTTCCCAATCAGCTTCATGGATGTTCTCCAGCCTGTCCTGGGCTGAGTCATTATCGCGTGTCATTAAGGCATTTATAAAACAAAGATCCATTTCCGTTCAGGGTAAACCTTTGCTTTAACTTCCTAATTAAAGCTGACAGGCTTCAACATTTATGAGCATAAACTGTGTGCCGATCAACAGAAGAGAAACATCAGTAAAATAGTTCTACGATGACAAAAAGACAGATTTGCCGTTTATTATTTACAGATTTTTATTTACAGTAAAGTGTGTACATTATAGAACATATTTGGCACATTAAATGGTCATTTAGGATCAACCACTTTGAACAACATCACAGCAGTTACTTGTTACATTAAAAAAAAATACTTCCCATTCAGTGGCCCTCATTTATCAAACGATCGTACGACGAAAATCTGTGCGTACGACCAATTCCACGCAAGACTCGGCATTTATCAATTTGAACGTGATCGTAGGATACGATCAAATCTCACGACAGCTCTGAGTTGTGTACGCAAGTTTGAGTAGTGAGGGTTTGCAGAGCGCAGCAGAACATGAAAATATTTATTAACCAAACGGCAAACTGCCATTTAAACATAAGTATTCACATATCAGCACTAAGAATGAACCCATTTGCAAAGAAAAAGAAAAAGGAAAAAGTGAATGTAGAAAGTATTCCCAAAATTACAAAAATAGCTGTGACTGAATTTAATTCCTCCATTTATCACAACAAATTATTAAAATTATTAACATACAGGAGACAAGTGCTTTGCACTGTTCGTGCATCTCCTCATCCCGCTGGTAAAACTGCCGCATCGGAGCGGAGGTAGGCATCAGTACGCACACACGCGCAGGTGCCCAGGTGGAGCGCTGCTTCGGCTGCAGGAAGGCAGGTGGGTGTCAGACGGTCCGACTCGGACCCGGCGGGATGAAACGCTGCTTTAGACTCTGAGAAAATCTACAACACTCCTGTCCTGTGCAGTGCTGCACATCGCTCAGACCGCTGGAGAGTTTTGATACGCAGTCAGAGGAGAAGATGCGGCGGGAGCCGCCCTACAGCCCCCACTGGGCTAAATGGAGGAGGCAGCAGCTGATCGGTCATTTCTAATAACTAATCAATACTTTAAAGTTGTGTAAGTGCTATAGACTGTCCCTTGTTTTGCAAATGCAGTTATCTTTTTTTTGTCCCTGTCTGGTTCAGGCTCGGATCTGACCGGCATCCCCTGTCACCTGTTAGAGCGCAAGTGGGGGGGGGGGGGGGGGGGGGGGGGGTGGTGCAACATCTTTTGGTGGCGAGTTTCATATTGGACCACTTTTTCTTGACACATTGGCTAAAGAATTGTGACGTTGCCATGGGATGTGGGCTATTATTAAATTTCATAACTAATAAAACGAATAAACTATATCAGCCAGGCCTTGATTGAGACTTTTATTAATATCTCAGCCGGAGTCGTTCACACCGGTGAGGCTGACTGATCCTCTTCCGTGTAGCGTTGTTGTGCATGTCTCTGACTTCGGTTTTAAACTGCCAAACGGCACCTCTTTAATGTTTCCCACCTCACAAATGAGGAATTCTGTCTTGATCCCCCCAAAGTTTCCTTTTTGGGCAGAATCTCTCCTCTCCGTGGTTCAACCTCGCCGGGTGAAGCCTCATCATTATGCATGTTTAAGGGCGTAACCGTGGGCGTGACATTTAAATGACGATAAATTTCAGCTGTGGAATTTATCAAGACTCTTTTGTTCGTACGACGAGATTGGACCGATACGAACGTTTTAATAAATCACACGTGGGTCCAATCGTACGACCATTTTTACGATCAAATGTGCGATCATTTCTACGATCGTTTGATAAATGAGGGCCAGTGTGTTTGGATGAGATTTGAGTCATTTCATTTCCTGCTGAAAGGACTGTAATCACTGTTTTATTGTGTGTGTGTGTGTGTGTGTGTGTCTAAATGTGTTATTTCTGTGCACTAATTTGCCGGATCTCATCCACTCTGTTACGGTGCAGCTGGAAGGCGGGTGTGACCCAGCGGCCACATGAACATTGGTCTCCACACCAGCTGAACGAGCCCAGCTTGGAGCTGCACTTGGGACAAAGCAGCTACACACAGACACACACACATACACATCTTATATCACACCCTGGTTTTAAATCATTTCTTTCTGACAAATTATATATATTTAAAAATTCAAATATGACACAAAGCAAACTTGTAAAATGTGTCCATTATTTGCTCCAGCACCAGTATATTACCTGTCCATCCATCACTCCCAGTAAGGCTTGTTCCATCCACTGCACTGGCTCAATGAAATATGATGTACACTGAACATCTCCTAAATAAAAAAACAAAATAAATAAATTAAATGCAACATTAAATGCAAATGAGAATTTACATGTTAATTATTACTAAAGTAATCGTCTTGTACCAGAAAAAAAAATTATTCAGGAATAACATGTATAAGTTTTGAATGAAAATGTAAGTTATTTAATTAAAAAAAAAAAAAAAAAAAAAAAAAAAAAAAAAAAAAAGAAAATATGGGATCAAATTTAGCTAAATTGAAAATAAAACAAAAATGAAAGATTTCTATTGTTTTAGATTAATAACATAAAAACTTCTAACTTAAAAAAGGATAATGTGTTTGATTTGCTCTTCATCCTAAAAACTTTGTGAGATCAATCTTCCAACCTTGTCTCTGAAGGCAGTTCAGATAAAATGTGACAACATGAACTAGCCGAAAGTGAAAATGAGACATCCAGTAGCTCCCAGGATGAGCTCACTGTGGTCGTGTTCTCACCAGTGAGGTTTCTGGACTTCTTATGACTGAAGGCCGAGGCTCCCTCTCCTACTGGATGAGTGAGAACGCTGGAACCACGACACAGAGTTCGTCTGACGAGGAGAGGTCAGAGTTTAATGATGCAGCATCATGAAGCCCAAACTCACATTTGACCAGATTATGTCACTGTTTTAATATACGCAGCATGAAAGTAAAGTGGTAAAGTATGAGTGCCACTTCATCTTCCTCTAGTTTGTTCATGGTTTTGCTTAATCTGTTGTGAGTTGTATCAACTACAAACAACATATTATAAGTTGATGGAAGGTAAAATCAGTTAAGTCAATCGTTAAATCTATCAAAGACAGTAAGGTAATATAACTTCTCAACCATTCACCTGCACTTCCTGCATCTATAAGACGTCTCTGAACTGCTGGAGTGGGCGGGGTCATTGGCAAAAATCTCCCTGGGAACCTGATGCAACTCTGTTCACACACATGGAAAAATAAGCAATTAGTAATAAATGGGAAACCGCATAAATAATGACCTGTCTAAGACGTGAGCATATGTTTCTTCTTACTTCATTGTGTGTGTTTGTGTTATGTGTGTGCTTGGTTACCCGGGTATTTCTCTGCGATCTTGACCAGTCTGTATTGTTTGTACATAGGACGGGATGTGTCCACTTCCCACTGCATGGCCTCATACAGACACAACTGCTCCTCAAAACCACTGTTAACCCTGAAACACATCAGCCACATGCTTTTCCTCTCCAGCCAACATCACACACTGCTCCTCCCACAGGAGGATGGAACAAGAGACCTGTGATTTCTAACCTCTGAGCGTTCCCAACTTTGTTTTATTACCTAATATATATACAATATATATACATTACATATCAATAAATGTGATTTTTTTCCTTAATTCTTTTCTTCATCAATCAATTCTGTAGCACATAAGTAAAAAAACACAGATTTCAAGTCATATTCAAAAATAAAGGCAAGTAAAATGATCCAAAAGGAGATTGAACATTAGTTAACACATATACAGTCATCCTCAAACTTATTCATACCCTCCAATTAGAGAAAAAGCTAAATCCACAATAGTTATTCAAATAACAAGAAACTAAAAAAAGGTAATAAAGAAAATCAACAAATAATCAATTTTAAAAAGTGAAATAAAATATTTCTTTTAAATTGTAGCTGAAAAAAAAAAACCTGTCCCTGACAAATTAGAGCACCTTTCTCAAGAACAGTGGGCAAAAATGCCTGTCGACGGGTGCAGACGTCTGATTGGACGTTACAGAAAACACTTGATTGCCGTGATTGCCTCAAAGTGTATTTCAACAAAATTTTAGTTCAGGAGCCCCATCATGCTTGTTCACTTGTTTTATTTTTTGTTTGGTTTTAATGTTTCTGTTAAACCATGATTCAAAATCAATGTTGTGGTTTTCACAAAATTTTTTGGGTTTTTTTTGTTTGTTTGTTTGTTTGTTTTCAATTTCAACTTATTTTACTGCCTGCTGATTTTTTTTTTCCTAATTTAATGGGAGGGTATGAATAATTTTGAAGATGACTGAGAAGAGCATTGCAGACAAAACACATAACGACACAAACACTTACTGTACATCTTGTTTGACACTCTTCAGTCGGTGGTAAGCTTCGCTAAAACTCAGCCGGTATTTCTTCATTAGATATGCAGTCACAATGGTGGCACTGCGACTCCGGCCTGCCTGACTGACACACGCACAATAAAAAAATTCTTAAAAAGAAAGAGAAAGGTAACCAAACAGCGGTAGTTACAAAAGCTGAATCAGAAGATTAAACTTAATGGTAAGTACTAAAACCAAAAAACAAATTAGAGAAACACCAGTTGAAAATTAAACCAGTCTTACCAGTGAACAAGTGCTGCCCCGCCCGCTTTCACCGCCTCATTAATAAACATGGAGCAATCATCCATGTGACTGAGGAGGTCAGCTGTCACTTCATCGAAGACACTGACCCACTTCCGAGCAAAGTCTCCATCAGCAGGAAGCTGTGGGCCGGGATCCACAGAGTCCACAGAGAGGATGTGAGTGACGGATGAAGCGACCAATGCCTGGCTGTCGTTCAGGTCGGCAGCAGTGCCGATGTACAGACCGGGTTCAACAAGCAGCATTACTGTAGAGACACACAGAAAGGTCTCTTCTTACATAAAACAAGCACAGGAATACGTTTAAGAGACATAATCACAGTTTTATTTCTCTGAGATGTTTCTAAAAGTCTTTCATTAGGAGTGATCATATTCTTACATATAGATGGCTCTTTATTTTTCAGTAAATCTGTTGAGTGCGATTAATACAAAATGCAGTTATTGACTACATGTTAGATGGCAGCAGAGAAAATATTCCACTGTTGCACAAATATCCCTGTCACGCTCATAACATTTTAGGTAAATTCAGCACAAAAACAACTCAAAACAAATATTTTTAAAGTCACTATGACCAAAGCATCTTATGAGGAAAAACCTATGACTTACAGAGGAACAAATTCAGCTTTTACAACTGCTCGCCTCAAAATACTCTCAGAAAGACATCCAATTAGTCTATTACAGTTTTTACTAGAGCTGCACAATATAAAATATTTTGCAGACATCTGAGATTTTTCCAACTAATTCTGACTCGATGCAACAGTGTTGAATATGTATATCTCTTTTATCGGGTAACCAATGTATTATCTTATTATTTAGATGCTTAGTGTAATGGCCAAAAGTTACAGAATAACATGGGAAAAAAATCCTTCATTTTAAAATTAAAACATACCTTCACATTTATTTCTTCAAAAGATTTTTAGGCAACTGAAGACTTTATCCTTACTTAAGAACAGCGGATCGTTAAATTAGTCCTAAATAGGATCATTTTAACCTTATTTTCATGTCCTGGCCCCTTTTAAAGCCTCTCTACCAGACAATACTAATTGTATGCTATTAATATTGTGTTCCTCTAAGTTTTACTGTTTTATTTTTATAATGTATTATAAATGATGGATGCTTTATTTTAAAGTTGCACTGCATTCAATCTTTGACAGCTATAGATATGATCTTATTTCTATTTTAATTATTTAATAAAAAAATGCAATATAATACAAACCAAAACAAAAACAATCTTTTTTGTTTGTTTGTTTTTTTCTTTGCATTTTTGTTGTTTTTATTTGTTTGTTTGTGTGTTAAATCAACTCTAGAAATTAATTATTTCTTTTTCTCGTCTTCTCAATTAACACTGGGTACATAGTGATAACTTCAAAACTTACTATCAAACTATAGAATGACCTGTAAATCCTTTTATATTTGCTAAGATTACATAAACTCAGGTAACACAGTGTTACTGTAAGACAAATAGCATGTCATCTTTACTCCACGAGTGAAAAATACCCACGCTGACGGAAGTTGTTAACTCACCTAAGTAGAAAAGTTCAGCTTCTTGGGTGAAATTCTTTCGTATCAGTAATTAATGACGTTCAGTTTCATATGAACAAACGGACGTGAGGTTTAATAAAAACAAAATACACTCGCGACTTAAAAAGGAAAATAAACGGCGGAGCCTCTGGTGTTTGGTTCGTCTCCTAAACTGCGCGGTTGGAAACACGTCAGAAGTTTGAGTTCCGGGCTTCATTCTGTTCCGTAAAAGATCATACAGAGTAGAGACAACATGATCATTTGTTGTCTATTCAGGAGACAGTAATGAAATGCCAGATACACAACTAAATATTCAAGTTTATCTTTTTCTATGAATGTGTTATTGATGTGTAACAACTGTGCTTATAAGTTTTATTTTTAATACAATTCAACAAAATGAAATAAAACTGATAAAATGAAAAGAACTTTATTAATACTTAAAGCTGAATTACATTGTTTTTATTGTGAAATATGAAAAAACATCATCGTAGTAGGGTAATACTGCGGGCAGACTTGATCTCTACTGTCCATTACTGCTGCAAAACTGAAAAAGTATCTAGAGGGTGTCCACTGTTAACCTGTGTGTCTCATAGAAGGTGTTCACTGTTTTCACTATAAGCAATCCGAATGACAGAAAACCATGAAGCTACAAGCATAGTTAAACTAATTTAAATCAAGAAAGGAAAATTTTTCAAGTTGCCACAAAGTCCCGCAAAAAATAATTTGTGTTTATTTTCATATAAATCCTATCATTTTAATTGGAGACAAAATTCCAAACATATTAGAGAATATGAAAGTGTCAAATGTGAATACTTGCATTTGAAACAAATATGCCACAATATGTTTACATGTTGTGAACATATAAATAAAATAAAAAAAAATAAAACTTCGCTGTGAAGATTAATGCATCTATAAAGCTGAAATAAAAGAATGAGAACGAGTGAGGACACAGAAGGAAAATACCAGGGAGCGTGAGGTAATGTGAGCCTGCAGACCATCACAGGAATCTTTTCAGTGACAGAAAAGCTGGATAAAGTGGGTTACAATAGTCTTATTGACCCTTATGGCAGCTACACGGAGAAAAAGCAACATCCAAAATGACTTGATTGACTTTGTGGGTTTTATTAAAAGGTTAAATGTGCAGGTTGTTCTTGTGTTTGTCATGTTTTCAGTTGCCAGACTCTCTTTAAACACATGATGCATGTCTGGAGTCTCATTTCTTAACACCTACAAACTGTGTGTGGTGTTCTGAACGGCCCGCCGGCATGCATCCCACAGTCTGTGCATGGCCACAGAGTGGGGTGTTAAAACAGCTTTACGGGCTTCTTTAATCAGACCATCTAACCAATACAATACCCTGCCGTGACCACAAGCCTCCCTGAGGGCTCATTAAAGGGCTGCCAAACATATATAATTGACTGTTAGAAATAAAGTATATAAGAAAAAGCAGAGCACACACACCAACGCACAGTGAAGTCCAGCAGGTGAATGGGAAATGAGTGGGTGTGTTTATGTGCGTTTGGTCTGTTGCAGTGACTCACTGGTCTTGTGTTATCACTCTACCACATGGTCCAAAAAGCTGCTTTGTGCCAGATGTCAAAAAGCTTTTTCACACTTTCAAATATCTATGTAGGTCATTGTACTTGCCATATTTTAATGATCATTGAACCATTCAGTGACCAGTGAAGCTCCATGAAGACTTTGACCAGCTGAGCTGGTCGTGGACAGCTTTGTTGTCTGTTGTGTTTCATTGTTGAAAGGTGATTAATCACCACATAGTATCGATTTGTAGTAACCTTTCTAGACTCAAATCATGCTTGGGAAACTTCTCCTACAAAACAAAGTTTCCTCTACAAGGTCCACTACAAAAGGTGTCAAGAGACATATTACAACCCTAATTCTAAAAAGTTGGGATGCTGTGTAAAATGAAGAAAAAAAAAGAGCTTAATCCAATGATTTTCAAATCTTATAAACCCAAAGTTCATTCCCATTAGAACTTAAAAAACAAATCAAATGTTGAAATGGGAAAATTTTTCTATTTCATGTGAAATATCAGCTCATTTTTAATTTGTATGCAGCAACATATCTCAAAAAAGTTGGGACAGGAGCAACAGAAGACTGGAAAAGTAAGTGGCAAAAAAAAAGAAAAAAACCACTGGAGGTGCATTTTACAACAATTAGCTTAACTGGCAATAGGACATTAACGTGACTGCTATGGAGCACTTCAGAGAAGCAGAGTCTCTCAAATGTAGCAATGAATGAGGTTCACCAATCTACCACAAACCACTTAAAAGATAATGTGGAACAATTTTTAAAAAATATGTTCCTCAACATCAAATTATGAAAATTATTAGAACTCACCATCTAAACTTCCCTCATACCTGACAACTCTTCTCCAGCTGAAGAGTTCAGGTTCTTACAGTCTTCGTTCTCGGGAATTCTTATTACCTTCAGTCCCGAGGACGAGAACTGAAATGGGAAAAGGGGCTTTTTCATATGCAGCTCCGTGTGCCTGGAACCAGCTGCAGAAAGACCTGAAACTGCGTGATTTGGTCTCATTTGATGTTTTTAAGAAAATGCTGGATGACTTGGACGTACTTGAATCAGTCTGTAAATGCTTTGCCTGATTTGTGGACTTTGCATAGTTAATTTATTGGTAATTTATTTGTTATATTTTTAAACTTGTTTTATGATTTTTAATGTTTTGGAATGCTTGTTTTGTAACTTTTACTTCTCTGCTGCTGTCTTGGCCAGGACACTCTTGGAAAAGAGATTTTCAATCTCAATGAGGTTTTCCTGGTAAAATAAAGGTTAAATAAAATTTTTAAAAAAAATTTAAAGTGTATGGTATCCCTGAAAAATCTAGAGAATTTGGAGGAATCTCTGTGTGCACAGTAGTACATAGCAAAGACCAAAACTCAATGCTTGTGACACACTATTAAAACAGGCATGATCCTCCACTGTAAATAACTGCATGGGCTCAGAAATCAACACAGTCCTCCATGTGATCCACAAAAACAAGTTTTACTTTGACATGCAAAGAGGATGCCACATGTGAACACAATCCAGAAACTTACCCATCTTCTCCTGATCAAAGCTCATTTGAAATTATTTGGGGCAAAGTAGAAAACTGTTCTGTGGTCAGATGGATGGAAATATGAAATTTTTCTTGGAATCCACTGAGTCCAGCTCACTTAACAGGAGAGGGACCACCCGGCTTATTACCAGTGGACGGTCCAAACCCTTGCATCTCTGATGCATTTGTCCCTATGACATGGGAGGCTTACACATCTGTGAAGACTCCATCAACGCAGGGAAATTTATAGTGATTTTAGAACAACATCTGCTCCAGATAACATTTATTTCAGGGAAGGCCTTGCAGATTTCAGCAAGACGATGCTAAACCACATACTGCATTCATCACAACAATCCAGAGCTTTTATCGACAGAAAAAAAAAAAATAACTCCAGCAACGAAAGTCCAGAACTATTTAGCAGCTAAATCCTGCATCAAACCAGGATGGGGCAACATTCCTCTCCTTACATCCCAGATGTTTACAGACAGTTATTAAAAGACAAGAGGATGCTACACAATGGTAAACATCACCCTGTGTTGCCACCATCAAATTCAAAATAAGCTCATGATTCCTATGAAATTGTAAAATGTCTCAGTTTCAGCGTCTGATGTTGTTTATGTTCTATTGAGGATAAAATGTGGCTTTATGAGAGTTGCAAAGTCCCAACTTTTTTTTGGAAGTTTGGATTGTAATATACTAACTTATTTGTCACCTGCTAGTGGTAGTATGTGTATCAGGAAAAAAGAGGGAGGACTGTGCTAATGCATGAGTTGACAAGAGGATATTTTAAACAGACTAAATGTTTCTCCTTTCCTTCACCAAAACATGTTTATTGTTTTGTTGCATGTTTAAATGCAACAAAACCAGCAAGCACTACTAATAAGATATCCCATGTACATAAATATTGCTTGATAAATTATCAACAATATTTTTGTTTGATCATTTTACAATCTAGCCCATTTAACTGTTAGGTTATGTGTAGTGCTAGAGAAGATAGATCCAAACTGAAACCATTAAACTGAGCTAAACGTTTCAAAGGTTGACCTCTTGCACTGATTTCCTCTCTGACTCTGTTCATCTCCTTCTTGTGAAAGGCAACCACAACGAGACACTTTTTACGACCCAGGAACAATTGAAGCTTCACCACAAAAATGGTCGTAACCACATGACATCAGCTTTGGCTTTCACACCTCATTCCTGGCTGGCAGAGAAAATGCAGCCAAAGGACAGCAGGTAGGAGTAGAACCATGCAGAACCACAGACCTCAAAAGTTGAAAGAAAAAAAAAAGTGCTGGATAATTTGCTTGTGACTTCAAATAATCCATATTCTACACTTTCTTTTGGCATTGTATAGTATTTATTTAATTTCCACCTTTACACAGTAGCTGCTGTTGTATGAACTTGAGCACAATGAAAGTAATCAGAGTAATTTGTGTGTTACTTTCCACAAAAGAAGAAATAGTGTGTGGGAGACGGTTTACTGATAGCGTAGGAAGTTTAAATACATCCTGGCAGCTTTTAATTAGCATGTGGGAGAAGTGTGTTTGTGATTCTAATTAAAAATGTCCTGTCTCGGTGCTTTCGTCTCTTATAAAAGACCAACAGACGGACAGTTTGAGAGAAGAAGAGGAGAGGTGACACACAGAGGAGGTAAGAACTGGACCTCTTGATTGTCTTTTTCCACAGTGACTGTTTCTCTTTGTCATCTTCTCTATTTTCATGTCAGATCAGATTCTGTTTGTACTGACTTTTGGATAAAGTAGAAGAGGATGATGATGATGAGACTGGGGCTTCTCCTGCTTGGCCTTTCTATAACCTCAGCTGCTGCTGGACCAGGTAGAAGCTGACAACTTTTTAACGTCCTCTTTCCTATTCTGATGCCGATTCGTAAGCCTGCAGCTTATGTTGCTAAATAAGTTACCTTATTTATCTTATTATGTATTTATTATACTACCTGTTCACATCTTATAAAGTCCAGAGGTGTCTTATGGTTTGATGAAGAGCAATCAGACAGTCACTCATGTTTCGTGTCTTCTGCTTTCAGGTAGCTGCGTGGGTCGTTGTGGCGAGGTCTTCACCAGAGGTCGGCAGTGTACATGTGACTTCAGCTGCCTGCAGCATAATGAATGCTGCCCAGACTTCGAGGCCACTTGTATCTCTGGTGAGGCACAAACAGTTCATTTCTTTATTTTCCTTCACATGTCAGTAAAATCCAGGTGTTGCTTGTAGGAAAATGAAATGGAGACATGAAAATGGAATTCAGCCATATGAGTTCAAACTTAATATTTACATCTAAAACACTATTTTATGGTCTATTAAAATTTAACCTTTTTAGTTCTTTTGCCCTTGTATTTTTACTTAGATTAAATTCTTTTTTTCAAAAGAATTTTTTCAACATTTAACTTTAATTTAAACAATTTTTTTTGCCATTATTGAACACTGCTTTGATCTAATTTTATGGTTTGAGTTGGGGTTTTTTTTTTGTTTGTTTTTTTTTTTTTAGTTTCTATGGATATTTATTATTTCATGTAAGATGACTCTTTCCATCTTACATCAAAATTTGACACAAATCAGTTTCTCTTTGTCTTTTTATCTTCTTTATCATGTTCATCTTTTAATTTTTCTACCACTTTGTTAGACTCAAAGGTTTTTCTATGACGGACTGACATTCCTTATTGTTTTTAGTTGTTGTAGCTTGTCAATGGTCACTGGTCAATAATTTATTTATTTTTTTCAACATTTGTTAAACGCAGTTTTGGAAGTTTTTGTATTTTTTGGGGGGGGGGGGGGGGGGGGGGGCGTTGTACGTATTTTCAAGCTTTTTGAACCTCTTTCAAGCTACATGTGCTGATTACCTGCAAAAATGTAAAATGCTTTAATCTTGTGTTAGTTTTTACGATTTTACGCATTTGTAGAATTCTATAGATCTTCTTGTTCTATTGAATGTTTGGCTTTTTATTTACCATTTCAGATTTATGTATATTCTTGAAGCTCTTTTATGATTTTTTAAGCTTTTTGCCTCAAAAAAAAAAAAAAAAAAAAGAAAAGAAAAGAAAAGAAAAGAAAAGAAAAGAAAAGAAAAGAAAAAACCCTAAAAAATAAATAAATAAAATTTCATTTTGTTTTTCCGTTTGGGCTGTTTCAGCTTCTATTCAACATTTAGGTTTCTACAGCAATTCGATTTTTATCTTTATTAGGCGAAAGGAAAAGTATATTGAAGTAAAACTGTTCTGCAGAACAAAAACAAGGTTCTTATAGTTATTAATCGCATAATATTCTTTCTTTGACTGCTGGACATATACGATACCTGTTTGCTAATATATAAGCTATGACAAGTTTGTGAGGTGATATTTGTCTGTTACTGTGAGTTGTTTTTTTATCCTGTGAATGCACATTAACTAACTAATTAATGAACGAACTGCAGATTGCAGGTGGCGTGCATGTTGCTGTGTTGATCATTTTTTCTTGGTCTGCTGTTCCCAGCTCGGTCCTGTCAGGGTCGATGTGGTGAGGCTTTTAGGAGAGGGCAGTCATGTGAGTGTGATCCACAGTGCATCCGCTACAACACCTGTTGTCCTGACTACCAGCTGCAATGTGGTAAGCAAAAACAGCCACAACCACATCAGCATGTCACACTTTGTTTCAGAAAAACATCTGAATTTATTCACCTTGCGGGACAAACATCTAAGGGGCATAAGTGACTTTGATCTGAGTAGCTTGCTCAGCATCTTTGTAGATATATACTCAGTTTGCTTATACACACTGTTTTTCTGTCCACAGATGCCTCTGTGACATCACATCATGGAAACTTCCAGTCTGTGAGAGTCAAACCTTCCAGTAAGTTCACTGACGTCTGATAATTTTAGATGACACTTAAAATCACTGCTGTCATCAGAATATCTATATCACGTTCAGTCCTCCAGAGCTACTCTCCTGCACATTTTGGTTGCATCCCTTCTCCGACACACCTGAATCAAATGAATGGCTCGTTACCAGGCATCTGCAGAGCTGAATGACATGTGCATGAGGGAACGGGCTCTTCGTGCAGCCCCACTACTTCCTGAACTTAAGCTAGCTTCTTTGTTTCCTGTCTTTCATTACTGGTCGAACTGATTAATCCAGGTGTGTCTGATCTCAGTAACTAGCCAGACACCTGGATTAATCAGTTCGTTCAGTAATGACAGGAAACAAAGGAGCCACCTTTAGTTCAGGAAGTAGTGGAGTTGTGCATAGAGCCCATTATCCATTTGATCCAGGTGTGTTGGAGAGGTATGTTAAAAAAAATAAATAAATAAAAATTGCAGGATAGTACAGTAGCTCTCAAGGATTGGACTTGGACACAGCTGATCTATATCATTTAGTCCTTTTTCCCACCCCATAACAATTACATTTAGCTCATTGTTAACATTCAGATGTTCTTTTGACATTATTAATGGTATAAATCATGGCTCTAGAGTCCATGCTGCAAGAAAAACAAAGCAGCTGGAAAACTATAAGGATGTTTTCATTAAATCACCTTTAATAAGATATTTTTAAGAACTAAAGAATTATTCTCTTATCAAATCAGCAAAAGCTTTCAGAAAAAACAACAATAAAAAACAAAAACATATAGAGCACTCAAGCAGATTGGGAAAAGAATTATGATTATAAAAATATTAAAGTTCAAACTCCTATTCAACCAAGTTCAGAGAACAATTACTGCTTGTTTTTTGCTTTTATGTTCTTGTGGTAATTAGTATCTTCATCTTATTTTCTCATCTTCATCAGAGAACCGCAAATCAGAGAAGAACCGGAGAAAGTCCAACAGTGAAAGTGAGGAAGCATACACAGGTAGATGTACTTCTTGTGTTTGATATACATGCAATAAATTATGGATTAATATATATATATATATATAGGCCTATATGTATATATATATATTGTATAGGCCTATGCATTTACATTATGATGCCAGATACATTTTTGAAGTTTAAAGGAATAGTTTAATATTTTGTAAGTTATGATTGATCATTTGTTTGCATAAATGTGTTGCATGGTCAATGCAAAGAATGATACCATGCCAACTTGTTCACTTGAATGAAAACATGCTAATTAGTTTAGCTTAGCTTAGCATAAGGTCCTAGAAATGGGAAAACTGCTTTGACTGCATCCAAAGATAAGAAATGATTTTTACTAGTATTCTCAAAGCCCCTATGAATCCCTGCTGGACTATTACATGTTAGGAAAACTATGTGCATCAATAAATGACGCTTTTATTAATCGTGATAACCTACATTGTCATATTAATCTAACTATAGCAAGAGGTCGCTGCCCACAGTACCCTGGCGGTCAGTGCCAAGGCACATACAGCCCCCCTAACCTGCTGACAGACAGCTCCTCTGGCTCCGCCCCTCCAGCTGTGCCAGCCAATCATCTGCAACATGGTTTGAGTTCTCTCTTTTTTTTAATTTATTTTTTTTATTTTACAAAGATAAATATACATTTAAGTTTAAGCTTAATTAAACATCAGTTAGGCTAATTATTAATTGAATTCTTTCTCTGTGTTGTAGGTGGGAGGAACATCCCTATCGGCCTCCTGCCGATGCCAATCCCTTCTTCTACTTATGGGGCTCCACACTTCTTAGCATCTGACCCCTCTCTGTCCGGCCACAACACTCTGAATTTGGGCAGCAATGCAGCCGTGAGGCCCCCAACTCCAGGCGCCACCGCTGGTAAACTCAACGTCCACCTGGTGCTGTCGTCCGGGGGAGTCAGTCCATCTGGGCCAAATCAGGGTAAACTACTACAGTAGAATACACTTTTTAAAAGATCATTTGGTTACATATTGAGACACCATTTTTTAAAAGATATGAAAAAACATGGAAGTTGATTATTTTTATTTCATATAGAGTGCGTTATTACTGTAAAAAACTGAAGTGCTTTTTCATTCTCAGGTGTTAATGGCCCAGCAGGCACCAGACCCAGCACCCTGCAGGATGTAGCCCAGGCTTTGGGACTCACAATGGGGGAAGCAGGACCTGAGGCATCAGGCCCAGGTAGAACAAGCAGTCCTGTAAATGTGTCTTTAACTGTTAAATATGTTTAGTGAGTTTCAACTGACTTAAATGTGTTTGTGTAGGACTCCCTGCTGTTGGTGACCTCTGCAGTGATTCTCCCATCAATGGGCTGACAGCTCTCCTCAATGGGACCATACTCATTTTCAAAGGTCTGTGCTGATAATCAAAAACTGGTTTAGAAATTATTTGTGATGAACATTTAGTTTAGTATGCACGTTGTGTGCTTAATATTACTTCACATGTCATGATTTCTACACTGCTAAAACAGCTGTCTTTGATCCTTGAGGTAGGAAAATCTTCTCTATGATGTGCACGAATGTGTCTGTCTGTCCTGCAGGTGAGTTATTCTGGTCAGTCGATCCTGTAAGCGGCTCAGTGGGTCATCCACAGAATATCACAGACACTCTGGGCATCCCCCTCCCATCGATACTGTTTTCACACGTTCTAACTGTGAGGGAAACATCTACATCATCAAGGTACAAATACTACAGTTATGGTTCAATAAACCAACGAATAACATTTTTGTTTGTCAGTTGTCTTAAACTTTGTGCAAAAACCATTTGTGTATATTTAGCACAGTTCCATGTTACTGCCAGTAATTCTACTTGGCTGAACTATCGACCCCCTGATTGATGGGTGACCGCTGTACCGCCTGAGATAATGCAATGAGTCTAGACTATTCCCATTTCTGCCAGTGCTCCTATAACTAGAGCAAAGTCCAATGTTGGGACAAGAGTAGGAATCAGGTATGACTGAAGTTGTTGAAATCAGGCAACTGGTTATATGCCTCTTGTATAAACCTCTTTATTCAAGATTAACTTTCTTGTCTCCTAAAGAGAGAAATTTGTAGGAGTCATTCGCCCATGCTGCAGCCACAATGCAGACACTCAGTGCACGAACAATAAAAACTTACACACATACAAAAACAAAAACAGTGCCAGAAAGGGCAAATGTGGTACTGCCTTTGTGTATGAAGTACATACATGTCCTATCTAAAACATAAACAAATAACCCTAAAAAGTAGTAACAGAGTTAAATAAAAAAAAAAAAAAAAAAATGGTAACGTGCAGATCAGATTCTACTTTCGGATGTATTTCAGATTATTTTTACTTTATTTGCAAGAGTCAAATCTTGTCTGATTTTCAGGCTATTCACCCCTTTTTGTTATAAACTCTTGAGCTGTGCCCAAAGTGCAGGACATATAATTACATTTTAGTTAATTTGCAAAGTTTGGTTCAATTAATGCTCATGATTGAGCTTCCATAAGAAAAAGTTCAACTATATTTCAGCAGAATATGTTTAGCTCATATTCCAGGACATACAACAGTAGTGGCAATCAAACATGCGGGGAAATCACAACATATGATGACTTTGTCTTCAGCTTTCTGTAAAACTGAGTGTTGTAAACAGTTCTTTTATTTATTTATTTCATTTTTTTTTTAAATCAAGGGCGACCAGTACTGGCGTCTAGATGGGAGCATGGTGATGCAGCCAGGGTTCCCCAAACCTCTGGCCTCCGAGTTTCCGGGGCTTACAGGAAGCATCAGTGCTGCGCTGACAGTGCCGGCCACCAGGAACAAACCAGAGACTGTGTTCTTCTTCAAGAATGGTGAGAAACATGGACACATGGACAACTTAAATTCAGATACTTCTGAGAGGCTTTACCTGCTTGAAACCCAATAATAAACCATGTCCAGTTAGAAACTCCATCCTTTCAAACTAAAGGTTTACATCAAGAGCTTGTTAAAAGTGACCAGAGACTGGATTTATACTTTATTACTCTCCAGATGCATCGAGTAAAGGCACAGAATAACTCACTGATGGGCAACATTTGATGAGTGTTTACTATTTACATGACTCATAATGGTTCTTTTTCCCCTCTAGGAGATATTATGCAGAAGTTCACCTTCCCACCAGACAGCACCCCTTCCTGCAGGGAGAAACCAAGGAGCTACCTGAAGCAGAGCCTTAATCGCCCAGCTGGTTAGTAGAGGAACATATTTTCTCCCAAATTAATGATTTTTCCTTTAAATGTAAATGGTCAAAGCAAAAAAGTACCAGCCCACTGTTGTAGCTAGAGGTATCACAGGCAGTGGGACACACGGAAATCTTAAATATACACTCGAACCGTTTTGTTTTTTTTTTTTCTTCAATGTTACTTTCAGAAGTTCTTCTAAGTGGAGAGATCAACATCAAATTGTCTCTAAAAGGCTTCCCCACACCAGTCACCTCTGCCCTGTCTGTGCCCAGTCCTCAGGGGAGCGACGGATACCAGCACTTTGTCCTCTCTGGACGTAAGAACTGTTTTTTTACCCCCAGTCTCCCTGGAATGTAACTCGATTGCACACAAGACAACAATAATGACACACAAACTCTGCTGAATGCAGTGTTGCTGTATTATGTTCACATTTAACAGCAAATATCTTTCATGTGGAGGCTCAGTCTCTGCTTTCATAGTGTGACTTGACACAGAAAAAGCTAATTGTGAAAATGCTCGTATAAATACACTAACATACCAACAGGAAGTAGTAGTTGGAACCAAAAAAAGAAACTAAAAAGAGAGACTGGACTATTTGCCAGGTAGATACCGACATTGCTCAAACTTCTGTAACACACATACAGTAGCTGGATCTGCTATTACATCATTTTCATACGTACTGTTGCTTTGTTAACATCAAATTTCAGCATCTTATTTGGAACATGTTGGCTTCTCGCATCTGAATGGGTGTGCTCTCTTCTCTCTGCAGCTCTCTTCTTCAGAGTTCAGATTTCAGGAGACTTGCCATCGCTGGCCAAACCGAACCCCTCTGCAGACCTCACACTCTTACCCCTCCTCAGCCCCACAGCAATGGCGGCCAACTCTGCCAACATGGCAGGACAAAACCCAAGCCCCACCCATCCACCCAACTCCATCAGATTTCTGCTGCGCTGTCCATAGAAACATCCTAAAAAAGGCAAAGGAGGCCATGTTGTGATGTTTTCTGCTTCAACACGCATGCGCACGCACACATGAAAATCTATTTCACAAGTGCTTTTACTGAACAACAATTTGGGAATTTACTATTCTTACTAATGCATTAAGATTTCACTTTGTCCTTGGCACCATCTAAATACTGTCAGAAAACCTAAGTCCCATCTTCCACCTTAAACTCCTGTAGAAACAGAAAAGGTCATTTTTACTTGATAACAGGTAAGATTAGTATTGGTAATAATAGCAATACATAACCTGTAACATCCATCAATACTTACCAAACTACTTTGTAATGAAACCTGAGCAGTAATTCACTCTCAATGTACTCTAAGTTGATTCCAAATTTGACCCTTTATCAATATTTGAAAATGAGTTTTAAAGACTGAGAAATGAAGAAAAAGAGCACATACAGGTTTTGTGTCTTTCTGAACTAAAAACTTTTAAAAAGCAAATGCCTTAACTATTGATCAGTAGACAGATTTTCTTTCCATTTTTCATCACATTAAATATGAAGTGAAAGTACTTAAAGAAATGCATCCCTACACCTCTAAGGACTTGCTGTACATTGTCATTGATTTAAAACACCACAATACATCACTGCTGCTTGTTATTCCACTTTATTAAAACAACTGATACCCAAACAGAACAAAACTAAAAAATTAGAAAATCAGAACTCTTCCCATCAACAAAAAAAGAAAACTGAAAACTAACTTGATTTCACAAACAGTGTGAGGACTCACACACACACAATAGTAACACCCCTCCTGTACTGGTGTATCATTTTTGATTGGTCTTACGATTTATGGATATACTGAGTTTGTGATATAAATGTTGCTTTTTGAAGTTGTCAGACAAAATATTTGATCCGTTACTGATTAAATCATCATTAGGCGATGCCCCCTCTCCCCACAGCTCCTCCTCTTCCTCCTCGAGAATAGGGTCCTAAAATATAACAAGAAAATTGTATGAAGTTTGAAAGTTTGAAATTCAATACTGAGTTGAGTTTGACTCCATGTAACTATTCATGCTAATGTCATTTGCTGCTTGCTGCCCTTTAATAAACTGCTTGATCATTAACCATCTGAGTGACTGGACTTTATTCTTCGAGCACAATTCTTGATCAGGTCAGTCTTGTCTGAGGAAAATCCCGTTTTCTGGACTGTACAGGTTTCCTTACCTTTGCGGCTGATTAACCTTCCTCTACCCAACGGGCTGCTTGTCGGAGGTTGACTTGTCACAGTGCGGTGCTGAGTGCTGCTGCTCGTGTCTATAATAAAAAGGAAAAATGCCAGAGAAAAGCTTTAATAAAAAAAAAACACACACAAGCAGAGTGCACATTTGAACAAAAAAAATCATCCTAGTCATCCTAGATATCTCATATCTAACCTGAAAGTTTCTATCCTGTGCTTCAACAGTGCATCAGATTACTGAAATCAGATCAATATTAGTTCTTTTTCTTTTTTAATTGTCTCCAATGGCCACATTTTCCTTTGAGTGTTTGTAAATATTTAACCAAACAAAGATCATCTGCAATCAGTCTTTATTTTTCATGAAACAACTTCATAACAACATGAAGCCAAAGTTTAAAATAGTTAAATTTGCCAACTTCAATTAACCATGCCACTAGTTTAATTGGGAAAATATGACTACTTGTGATTCAACCTGAACAGACAGAAAGAAGCCAACAGTCGTATCCATCAGTCACTGAATAATGCTTAAAAAACATCCCAATGAAGGATATTTGCCGAGCTCAGACAGCAACACCATCACGCTGAGGTGGGAAACATCAGGTTCAGGACAGAAAAGAACCAGAACAGTCAAATAAAATCTAATTTTGCAGATAATAATCCATTAATAAATGTCCGAGTGGAACCACAACAAATTCTTAGGTCACCAGGATATTATGATAACCAGATTAGCAGTGGACTGCATCAGTCCGTACAGTCTAAAACAAGATGATTATTTCAGGTTTGTGTACTTTAAATGCAAAAAACATTAATTTACTTTGAATTTCAAAGATCTGGTTCCTCTTAGTAATGTGATTTTCTCAGGAGCCAGATTTGAAAAATTGATTAAAATTTTTGTCATAGACCTTAAATTGGGGGAAAAAAACCCTAAAAGACTGTACTGACATTAAATATCAACTGAATGTAAAAAAATACATCTTTCTGAGTTACAACGAGTAACTCAGAAAACCAAGATGCAGATACGTAATAATACTAATAAGGCTGCGTATTAGAAATGCTCATCGGGGGGGCTTAAAAATGAAAATTATGTTGTAATAAATTAGAATATCAACAAACAAAGTAAATACCAGGGTCTTGGCTGGTGGATGGTAGTGATGCATCATCAGTCTGCTGTCCTGTTGACTCCATGTCTGTCTGGCTCTCCAAAGAAGACTCATTGCCGGGGCTGGAAACACACACATGCAGTTAATGGAGACTCAAGTCTAAGCTCTGCATCCATGGGTTGACTGTTCATCTTTTTCTGGTTGCATGCAAACTATGCCCACCCAATACAAAAGCAACACTTAAACATCAGCTCGCAGAGCAGAAAAGCCAGTTTAGTCGGTGCTCTTCTCCTTCTGTATTGTGTCTACAGTCTAACAAAATAATAAACTTACAACAAAAGTTCTAAGTGCAATGACTGCTGTGATTATTGGTAAAAACTACACAGAAAATTCATCCTACTAAGGGTAACAAAATCCACCATTCATGACAAGTCTGACTGAGTTGCTCACCCCTCTCCTTCCTGCTCCATGAAGACTTCATCTCCATCATCTGCAGCAGCAGCCATCCCAGTGGAGGCAGTTACCATGGGAACTGACTGAGAGGCCATGTTATCAGCGCTGTCTGAGGGCAGCGACTCCGTGAAGACTGTCACTGAGGAAAGAGTCAGTAAACAATCATTCAGCCTTCTTCATCACAGCTCAGCGTAGCAGGACGCAGCGTCAACAAAACATGTCAAACATGTTACAGACCTGGTGCAGCCACCTGTAAAGGTGTGGTGGGGACACTTCTTCCTCCTCCATCTTCATCATGAGCAGCCAAGAAAAGAGGAGACTCATACATTCCCAGGCCTACACACACACACATTATAAAACACACACAAAAAGAAAAAACAGAATTTAGAATTTAAAATTACAGATCCGAACAGTAAATAGTTTCAGGTGTCATCCTGTGCATGTCTCTTTTACCTCCTTGAGAGGCCAGCTGTCCCAGGTCAGAGTGTGAGGCTGATGCCTGAGGCATCAGGTCTTCTGGGGGTCCAAATCTGAATCTGGTGGACAGACCAGCGACCTGAGGAGAGCTGAGATCAAAAGACGGATATGACAGTCACACTGACAGCTGTGGTAAAGAAGCATTTGCACCCCGAAATGCTGGAAAAAATGTTGCTCATGTTATGATGAAAGTACAGTTTGACTGACAACAATATCACATGGCAAGTATAGTATTTGTGTATTATAATCTGTCATTTGCTGTTTAAACTGCACTGGGGATTTATTATGTTAAATATTTTCAAAAAGAAATGTTTAAATTCCCACTGATCTCACTTAAAACTGCAGCAACAGATTCCTTTCACACATGATCTTGCACAGCTGTTTATTCCCTGATTTTGTAGGAAATCTAGATGATGTCAGTGTGTGAGTACATCTTACTGTATAGCCTCTGCGAAGCCATCAGTGCGGTGTGGTACAACTAAAGTGGGAGTACTGGGAACCATTCTGTCATCATCATCAAAGAAAGGCTGCTGAAACATAAACGCAATATTAATAAACAGAACTCCTCAGTACATACAGTATGACTGTTTAGGCACATAATAAAATATGTTAAATCTGATCAGCCGTTAAACCCAACAGCTGAAGTTAGAATAATAAAGACACATGAACATGTCTGACCATAGTGCCTATTCCAGGCGTTAGTTGAGGTCCACGTCCTGATGATGGTCTGCGCAGCTGAGAGGACTGTCTCTGATGAGCAAGCACACAACATCATAGCCAGATTCAACACAAATATGCCATTCATATTTACATGCTGCTGAATAATATTTTATGTGTGTTTCCCAGACATGTTCGCAGTTTCTTTTTTTTTTTTTGGGAGCTCATAATTAATGAAAAACCTGTTTCTGTGAAGCATGTGTTAAAAACAGCCGTAGTGAGGATTTCACAGCAAGTGGTATAATTAGCCTTCAGGCAGATGGGCGAGTACTGAGTTCCTTTAAAGAACTTTTGCATTCTATCGACTAGGGTTGCACAGTATACTGGTACCAGAGCTTTGAAAATGGTACTATACCAACATTTAAAAACAAGCGGTACTTTTATTAATTTTTTAATGTAAATGATTTGGTAAATTGCAGCCTCTCTCTTTAAGCGCAGCGAGGTCAGCGTACAGGAGAGAATTGCAGTGTAGTGCAACAGTTGCTGCATTTTCGGACTATTAAAATGATCAGTTTACCGTACCACATCAGACAGGCTTCCTCACTGGCTGTTTTTAAAACAAATCTCAAAACCTACTTTTATGGTTTGGCTTTTAACTCAACATGAGAATTTGCTCTTTTGTAGTTGTTTTAGTTTATTCTTTAATGGTTTCAAATGTATTTAAACCCTCTTTTACCACTGGCCTTCACCCAGCACGAGACCCTGCTTTGTTTTTTAGCTGTTTCTATTGCTAGTTGATTTGATTCTGACTTCTGCCATGTTCAGCACTTTGTGTTAGCTGTGGCTGTTTTAAAGTGTTATTTAAATAAAGTTGTATTGTATTGTATTAAACTAGCAAAAGATTATCAGTCCGGCCCGTGTTTCACGTGTTTGCTTTATGTTTGATCACTTGGAATAAACGTCTCGTCGTTTGTTGTGTCAAGTTTCAAGTGAGATTCTCGCCTGATGACTTTGGCGCCGCTTGTTAGGACGTAATGTTAATATTTCAGAGTTTAAATGCATCCAAAGTCTGCAGTGTTTTATCTTTTAAGTCGACCGGATCCATGTTGGTTTAGTCGGCAGGCTTCCTGCCTGAACGATCCGCTCTGGTTCAAAGTGCCAAGTATACAGGCAGACAGTTTCCCTATGATTACTACATATTCGGCAATCTGACAAAAAGGTAAAAACACAATAAAAATTGCTGCCATGTTTTTACCTAAAATATTATTGTGTCAGACTTGTGTCAAAACGCAATAAAATATGTTCAAGTGTGAAAACTTTTAAGCTTTATATCTCAATTAATGATCCATATTTCAATACAAAATATACTGTCATGGTGTTAATTTGCATATCATAATAAAAACTTCCCAACGATAAAAACGGAAAAAAGGAGTATATGACTAATCAAAACAGAATTTAAAAAAAAAGAAAAGTAACAGAACAGATTTCATCCCTTATTAATCTAATGTTTCATAATACTGTATTGTGTAAACCATTAGGGTAAAACATGAATTAAATATATTGTAACACTTATAAAAACATAATCGCCTACAATATTAAAATTGATTTAGATTAGATATTCAGCCCTGCGACAGACTGGCGACCTGTCCAGGTGTACCTGCCTCTCGCCTGTTAATAGCTGGGATAGGCTCCACCAACCCCCGCGGCCCTGAACTGGATAAGCGGTACAGAAAATGACTGGCCGACTAGATATTCTGTTTATTTTTCTAGCTATGTCCATATGTGCATAGTATCAAAACAGAAATCTTTTAAAAAATAAGTGAGCAAAATAAAGCAACGCATATTTTGTTTTTACTAAAGTATTGAAATTACCGAAAAGTATCAAAATACAAAATGGTATCGTATCGAAACAGAAATTGGGTATCGTGAAAACCCTACTATCGACAGCTAAATTGGCATCCAACTTGCATCGAGCACCTAGCATGTGATGACTTGGCTGCAACATTATGCTACATCCCAGTTAAAACAGTTCAGTTTCTCAGCGTCAGGGAAACGCTGGGCAGCTCCAGCTCCAGAAATGGAAATAATTGATGTCACTGTGCCACTAAAGGAGCCAGGAAAGTGGAGTTTTAATGTCAAAATAGTCATTATGCATCTTTAAACCCTAAACAACGTATAGGATGACAGGCAGTGCCGTACATGTCAAACAGTACAGCACGGTTTTATCATTACTGTCGTTTGCTTTAAAAAAGAAAGCAAAGGGTTAAACTTCACTTATCTATGAGCAAAAACCTGCCAGCAGTGAACATCATGTAAAAGTTACTGTGGTGATAAAAGAGATTGTTTGCTTTACCTGTGTATGGGGGGGTCCGAGTTCAGGAGCTGGAGGTTGGATGTAGAGTCGAGGTGGGAGCGCATGTGGCGGTCTACGTGTGAGTGGTAGGCGGGGTGTGAGGGAGGATGAGGAAGGTGAATGTGCAGATGAAGAGGTTGGAGGGTGGTGTATGAGGTCTCTGGGGGGTTCAGACTCTGATGTGGCTCCGCTGCCACCTTCTCCTAAAAAAGATGAATGAGTTGCATCAGCAGACAGAAAGGAGGGTGCACAAGTCGGTTTATAGACCTCAGCTGGGACTCACCGCTGTGCGTCGCCTCGGAGACGCGCTGGGAGCCCGAAGACGTGCCGCACCCATTCTCCTCAGTGGTTGTCCCTTCTGAGGGCCCTTCTTCCTCTCCCTCTTCATCAGCTCTCGGGCCCTCTTCATTACTCTCCTCTCCTCCCCTCATCCCGCTGTCAGCTGTGTCATCATCATCTTCATCTCCGTCCCCTTCCCCCTTAAACTGAAGCAAACGGAGAAAGTTATAAAATTAAAACCTGGGAAAAGAAGTTTATGTCTGACAATGAATGTCATAACATTCATGTATGTAAGAAAACAAGCAAGACCTGCTCTTCATCTACTTCCTCCTCCTCTTCCTCCTCGTCATCTTCTCCCTCCTGTTTCTGCTCCTCATCTTTGCTCTCGCGGCTCTCGCTGTCCGTGTCAATCACAATCACGTCCCTAACTATCGCGGAGCCCTGGGAACCGGGATCCGACGGTACAGACTGGGAAACGCCCTCTTCCTCAGTATCCTCTGCTAAGATGGGGAAACCCTCTTCCGGCAGCTCCTAGAGAATAAACAATTCAAAGGTGGATCAATATTTACCAACAACTTTAGAAATCAATCCATACATGTTTAAAGCTGAATGTCTTTATTTAGATAAATTAGCAGCACGTAAAGTGTAAACAAGACAATAAAACACACCACTTATTCAAAATTATACAAATTAGTGAAGTATCCAAATAACCAAATGAATTATTTCCTACCTAAATCTACAGACCTTAACAATAAACAAACCAACAAACAAAAAAAAAACCTACTGACCAAAAACATTGTCAAAAAGTTAATTGAGAAGTTATGGGTTCATAACACTAAATTCGATCATTTTAAAGCAACTTGCTTCTGAAACCCACCCAATCACAGGGTCTTGCTTAATTGATCGGAGTGCAAACTTCACTTTCTTTCCTTATTTCTTTTCACAGTGAACAGTTTACCAGCCCTGCTGTTCATCGGCCCTTTAGCTACCCCCAATGAGCAGACTCGCTGCTGCAGAGAAAATCTTAGTACATGTAAACATGATGGTTCTCTCTGACCAATAGGTCTGCGATGCCACTTTCTGGTATATTGTCCAATAAAGTAAAAACAAACATTAAAATAAAAGCATTAGTAACAGCCCCACGATGAGTCAAGCAAAACCACACAACTAGCTGCAGTCTTTTAAAGGGTCCATAATGGACAGAGCCATCACTCATTAACATGTTACTTTTTCCATCTGCTGTGGACATTATTTTCTTGATCATTTGTCATGTTGGTTTTATCAATAACTGACCTGACTGTCATCTGGTGAATCGTGTTCTCCTTCATCCCTCAGCTCTCCTTCCATCTCCTCATCACCTTCCAGCTGTAACACAACAAGTAACACAGCTGTATACATTAAAAATGGAATAAATTTGTTCAGAGCAAATAAGCTGAATCAGTGCCTGGACCACACGTGAAGAAGCTCCATTTAGCTTTCATGCTTAATGTTGCTGCAGTGAACCACCAGAACACCCGGACTGAGCTGAGGCCGATTTAACAATCAGATCTCTCAGATTTTTACAGACTTTTTTTTAACACTTAAGAACTGAATGAATAATGAGAATATTTATATTATATCTTGAGAGAGTAAGGGTTTTGCAGACAGGAGTAGCATCGATGTGGCGATGTACTGGTCTGTTGCAGTGAGGAAAAGTTAAGCTTTTTACTCTACAAGGTCAAAGTTCTGTGGAGTCAAACTTGACAAAACCAATGAAACTCCGACATTCATACGCAGCTCGGCTGACTGAGGTGGTTTGGGCATCTAACCAGTTTTCTGAGGAGTTTTCATCCAGCTGGGAGATGATGCAGTGACCCTAGATTACCCAAGAAGAATTACATACAGTTCTGGCAAGGAAAAGTTTTGTAAACATCTTGGGGGGAGAAACGTCAGACGACGATTCTGCAGAGGAAAAATCTGTCAGAAAATATAATGACACTAATTATAACAGCCCGTAGTGAATTTGTAACAGCTGGCGCAACAGGACATTAAGAGGCCGTCCACACGGCACCGAATTACAGCAAAACTGTCAAAAAATTTTAGAAATCTGCCCCATCATCCTCACGAAACCAGGGATTAGCCTCCTGAAACCAGTCATCTCTGAAACCCCGTTCCAAGGTGGAAAGGTTTGAAACCTCGACGGGTTTGTGTTTCATTAGGACGGCGTAACCGCTGAAGGAAGGGAAGAAGAGGGGCGACAACACATGGTGGTCTCGTTCACAAAAACAAAGTTCATTGAAAAAAAATTCACAACAGCAATGGCGTCAGTGAGCGACTGTTTTCAACTGTGTAGAAAACTTCAGCGTTGCCTCGTGAATCCTCGGCCATCTCTACCTTTCTGCTCTTCCTTTGTTGATTTCCAGCGACACTCGTGAGTCTTTATTTGCGCATGCGCTGTGTCTTGTTCTAGGTTTGGAGTGTTACACTTATCATAACGCCACCCACAGCCTTGTATGATGTGCTACAGCAGTTTCATGGGGATCGTGAAACCTTTCCCTGGATTTCTGCTATTGATTTTACACCTAAACCGGCTTCAGCTCCGTGTGGACTAAGCCTAAATAAGGAGCAGATTTGCTGACCATTTTGATTGTTTTTGTCTTGCAACCAAACCCTACTTTTGATTATTCAATGAAACAGGAGAAGCATAAAACCAAAAATCCTTGTCTATCTTTTGTTTTTTTGTGTATTGTAAGGATTACATACATAATACAAACGGAAATGCAAGGGCACAAAATAAGAAACACGTTGATGCTGCACCGGTTCTGTTTATGAATCTGGATTTCTGAGTTTGTCTTTACCTGTGGAGGCATCTTTGGTTTTAGTCTGAGTCTTTTAGTGGTTGGAGGAGTGTGTGAACTCTCTGGCCTGTTTTCATCCTCTTCCTCCTCATCATCTCGGTTTCTCTTTGAACCTGCTGGAGTCACACACACATCAGTTAAAAACAAACATACATAAACAGTAAATTGTTTTTTCCTTGAGTTTTGAGTTTGAGCTTCTAGGGAACAGTACATATTAATGAACATAAAATGTAAACATGTAGGATTACAGCATTGCCAATTTCCATCCTTAGTCTATTGACAAACCAACACAATAAAATAAAAATAATAAGAACAATAATGACATTAAAATATTAAAAATAACAATGGAAGGACATCAATGTATACAAATGGCTTAAGAAACCTGTGGAGAGAGGAGCGTCCTTAAAAACTCTCAGAACAGGCAAGCAGGGCATTGATTAACAATACTCAATACATATTACATTGATTAAATATCAGCAATGGTTGCATAAATGTGTTTTGCAGCAATGTGAAAGTTGCTGGTTTGAGAAGTAGTCTTCCTCACCTGTTGCTACCAAAGAGGAGGACGTAGATGGCCGCTCTGCCTCCATGCTGGACCCAGCATCATGACTGGCTGCCTGCTGCTGAGTGGGCTGGACAAAGGCTGTGGCCTGCGTGCTGGTTGGCTGGGTTATGGAGGTGGAAGTGCTCACCAGAGCAGAGCTGGTAGAATGTACAGAGGCTCCTGCACCCATCAGAGCTGCACAGAGAAACATTTCACTCTAAAACATCGTGAATTACCATTTTAACTACTACCAACTGTATGACCATGTGAGCACAGATCATTTCTAAGCTCTAATATTTTCATTTTCACAAGCTTACCCTCTTGATTTTCAGTCTGCGTAGTAGGCATAACTGTGGCTGTAGGGGTTGGGATGGGGGCAGTTGCTGGGGTAACCATGGGTCGGATGCTTGCCCGAGGCGTGGCCTTACTACCAATGGAGGGGCTCGGCTTGCTGCTCGGAGACGGAGTACTTGGAGTGGGTCGAATGTTGGCAGTTGGAGGCTCAGAGAGGCTTGAACTGTTGGACAGCAAAGTCAGAAAACAGTTATTTATTGCTGTTGCAGTTTCCAGGTGCAAAAAGTTTGATGAGCTTTGAGTTACTGCAAGTATGACTGATACGATATGAGCTGTGAAAACGTACACTCAATCCTGGCACTCAAACCTTCCATGTTTGTAAAGCTACAGGCAGTTCACTTTTTTAAATGTCTGGTTTTTCTTGACACGTTTAACATTTTACAACCACACAGAGATCACGGGTGTTTATGTGTATGTTATTAATTACCTTCCTCTGTCCTGAGCAGGACTCTTTAAAGAAATCTGTCTCTGGTCTGAAGATCTGGGCTGATCACTCACCTTTCATAATGAAATGACAAGTCAGAGGAACAGAAGCACACAAATATTTAACTTTTTGTAAAAAGTTTCGTCCAGTTTTATAAACTGATCAATAATTGATACCATATTCTTTAGTTCCATTGTGGTCATAAAAGTGAGTTAGTCACTGATGAGCAGTTTCAAACGGTGTACCTTTGCTCCGCTCTGGTCCTGAGGCTCCTCTCTGGGGTCAGAGTGCGCTTGCGTTCCCCTCAGTTCTCTCAACTCTCTGTCCAGTCGCAGAAGTCGTCCCTCATACTGAGACTTGAGGGCGTTCATTCTCACCTCCAGCTCGTCCTTACTCTGCTTCAGTTCTTCATTCTCCTGACTGAGCTGTTCTTTAGCGCCTGCAAGCAAAGGTGCATGTAACTGATTTCAGACAAGGTCTCCAACTAATGAAAAGGAAACGTGTTAGCTTTTTCAGCATGTCATCTCTGCTGAGCCTTTATGCAAACTCACTGTTTAATTGGTTTATTTTGGCTTTGGCTCCAAGGACGACTTTCTTAGTCTTCTCCTCTTTTTCAGACATCTGCTGTTTGAGCTGCTCCTCTCTGCTCTTACACTCAGACAGCTGCAAGAAAAGAAATTTCATGATCATTACAGGAAATGCTTTTTATTTTTTTAAGACTGAAAAAATGTTTACTGCTGTAAGGAGGGGAAAAAATAATAATTATGGTTTGATGGAAGTCTGTACCTCTTGTCTGAGTGCTGTCAGCTCATCTTGTAGTGCCTGGTTAGCATTACTGCTAACATTAGCATCACTGGCCTGTGTAGACTGGGAACTCTGGTTGGCTTGTGTGTCCTGACTGGCTTCATGAGTCTGCTTAGCTTCAGTTAGCTGCTCCTGCAGACGCTTGACGTCTCCTTCACGCTCAGCAACCATCTTATGAAAGGGTGGGGGTAATTACAGAGAAGAAATTACTATTTTGGATTATCAATTAAGCACCAGCATCAATTTAGCCCCCTGGAATGAGCTTGTCCATGCATCTGCCATCATTCAGATCATACATACAGTAAATCTATTAAGGAAATAAGCCTGTGCACATAAATCATGAAGGAAAAATAAATTAAAAGAGCGTTTTTTTAACCTTCTGCTGGCTCTCCAGCTGGCCTTGAAGCTCCGTCAGCTGTTGGAAGATAAGCATACATTTAAATTAACGGTTAACTATGTTTACTACAAGCATGACAAAAAGATGATCAGTTTATTAATAAACAAATAAATAAGCATATGTATGAAATAAAAAAGTAACAGATAAAAAAGATGGTAAAAGAATGTTCCCTACTTTGCTTTCTGCTTGGCTGAGAGAAGTCTTAAGCGTGCTAACTTCTTGGTTGTGGCTCTGTTGGCTGGCTTGGCTGGTTTGCTGAAGCTCCTTCTGTTTAGCGAGATTCTGTTGAAGGGCTTCTTTAGCCTGCTGGAGCTCTCTCTGGATCTGCTGGATCTGGTTCTGACGACTCTGAGTTTGTGATTGGCTTGTTTTAAGCTGGTTCTGTACCTTTAATTTAGAAAAGTGAAGGTTAGGCTGGGTTTCTAGTTTAGTTCTCCAGGTAATCGTGCAAATTCAAAACAAAAATGTGACCAAATGCACAAGAGCACATAAAAGTGCACATTTTCTGACTGACAACAGTACTGAAAGTTTTACCACTTGGGTGTGGCTTTTTGCTAGTTGAAGTTCCTTCTCTCTCTGAGTCAGCTGGTTCTGGTTCTGTTGCAGTTGGGTCTGGGTCTGAGACAACTGTGACTGGACCTACAGAAGCAACAGGGGGACAGGTAGTCAGACAAGGAGAATATCAAAAAAGCCAGTTGTTTTCAAGATGAATCACTATGTGAAGACTACCAATCAGACAGCATCACTGCACTGACATAAACTGGAGGCATTATGCCTTATAAGCTAGAAAATCTTAAAAATGGACCCAGCAGTTGGGAATATAGTCTATGTGCAATGAATCAACATAAAAGCTTAGACAAATCTGTGATGTGGAGCAACTGTGTGGTGGAAATAAGCCACGTGGACTTGCTGCTTATACAGTATGTCCCTGTGTTTTTTCCTCAGCTTCTTGTTGCACAGATTTGCTGCTAGGTTTTTCTTTCTTTCTTTTTTTTTTCTCACATTATTATGTTGTACCTGTGTCAGCTGGTTTTGAATATCCTGGAGCTTTTCTTTGGTCTGCTGGTTTTCCTTCTGTGCTGCCTCCAACTCCTGCTGGCTCTTCTGTGCCTGGAGGAATAAACCAGTTCACTGACACTTCTGTTAAGACTTGAGCTGGATTTATACTCGCGCATCGTCTGTGTAACCGCCGTAGCTTCCGTGTAGGCTCTGCATAGGGCCTGACGTGCACCTCTCTAGACCCGACGCACATCCCAGGAACGCGAACACAGAGACGCGGAAGAACACACTGGTGATGTGCCTCCGGATGTTTGGGGTTTGAAGCTAGCAGGCATACATACATGCATTCATGCATGCATGCATACACTCATCCATCCATTCATTCATCCATCAATGAATGAATGAATGAATGAATGAATGAATGTGGTACTGTTGTTCTAAAAGAGGAAATACATGCCAGAGTTGAAGTGAACCATCGGGATAAAAAAAAAATCCGCTCAGCGGAGTTTCCTGGTCAATAAAAGCCCTGTTGTCGCCTGCAGTTCTGGAAAAAAAATGCAGCATGACGCAGTAACCCTATGCTGGAGTAAAAGCACACACTGGCTCTTTGTCAGCTACGCAGGCCCAACTGGACGCAAACGCCGCACGAGTATGAATCCAGCTTTAGAGCAGCAGCACTCAACATAAAAAAGATGGATGGATTAATGGGTTGTACTGTGTTAACATGATGCAATGACTTAAAGAGCTCACTTCCTCCTGTTTCTTCTGTGCTTCGTCTTTCACAGAGTTCAGCTCCTCCCGGGTCTTGTTAAGCTCCTCCTGGGCTTTGGTCAGCTCCTGCTGAGACACCTGGTTTGGAGCCGCCTCATTTCCTGCCTTAGCGGCTGTCTCACTGACCATCTGGAACAAGGACAAATGCATAAATACTTATTGCAGTTTTCATCTATGCTGACTGGGGTCAAACCGTTTCCACCATTTCAGCCACACCTTGTCATGCTGGGCCTTGAGCTCCTCATACTGAGTCTTGTAGCGTCGTCCAATCTTCTTCACCTGAGTGATGGTCTTATTCCTCTCCAGAATGTCGTTATTCTTTGTTTCCACATCTTTCTTCAGAGCATCTTTCTCTGATGTCAGGCGGGCCACAGAGTCTTTGAGGGCTTGCAGCTGGGACTGAGCTGAATTACTGCTGGCATTGGACCTAATTGACACAACACAGGATGCCTCTACTAGTCAGTATTTTGGTTAGAAACTAGAAAATGTTTTCACATGCTACACTTAGAGTGTGAGGGGCCAGTACCGGGCCAGTTCAGTCTTCAGCTTGGCTGTCTCTTCAGCTAGCTGCGAGATGCGTTTCTGATGAGCTTCTCTTTCAGCTGTGAATTTCTGTTTTTCCTCAACATCGCTGTCTCTCTGTTGGTTAGACAGTTGCTGTGGAAACATACATTCAGATTCAAGCCAAACCTATATGAGCAAAATATAAACCAGTCATGAAAAACATTAAATGATGTTATTGACAGTGGAAAGAGACAGGAAAACGGAGAATGTGTATTACAGAAAAACAAATAAAAATGTCAATACATAGTAAGTTCTGGAAAAAAGGGGTTTTTGGGTGCATGGCTGCACATGCAATCTTCATCTAAGATTAAGGCTGACTAAAAAGGATGTCTCACACATTTTTTATTTAGTGTCAAACAGAATCAAACCAGAAATGTCAGACTTTTATCTTTGATTTTTCAAACTTGGTTTAATTATCCATGTATACATTCTACCCCTAAAACCAAACATTGTCTTTTATAGGTGACAATATAATTGATCAAGCATAATCTTCGTCCATTTCTTTTAACACTCAATGGGTTTTAAAAATTTCCTTTTTTCAGATTAGATCATTCTGGTCTTTTGTTTATTGATTAAAAGACAGTCTTAATGACATGCTCCTAACAGAAAACAAAGTGCTTAAAAACATAGCACAAGGGACAGGAACAAGCTAAATGATAGCAAAGAAAGTATTTAATTCAATCTAATCTAATTTTCAATTTATTTTATTTAAAAGGCCGTGTGCAGTTACATTAGTTATCTGTAAGATAACTTTTTTTATACCTTGAAACCAGAAAGCGTCACATCCCTACATGCAAGCATAGAACAAAATCAGGATACATTATAATTGCAATACAACTACTAAAGTATAAAATCAATACTATGATTTATTGGCCTATACAGGAAGCTTCACATTCCAAAAGTAAAATATTAACAAGAGACCATGACTCTTATTTATTTCCCACATTTTCCTACAAACCTGTACTTTAGCCTTCAGTCGCTTCAGGTCTTCTTCCATCAGCCTCTTGTCAGCCTGCAAGGAGCCATTTTTCTCCGACAGTACAGACAGAGAGTTATGCAGCGGGCTGATGTCAGACTGGAGCTTCGTCACCTTATAACAATACAGAGAAGCAGAATGTTGTGAGTCTTATAAGACTTGAGATGTGACAGTAAAGAATTAATCAATCTGTTAGTAACTGCATTCAGTCACTGATAACATTTACATCAATATTTCTATTATGCCTTAAAGGGCTTTAGAGCACTTCAGAGGATTATTGTCTCATGTTTTACTGTAAAGCACTGTCCAATGAAATTCGATTACTTACTAATACTTGATAAAGTTAGAGTACTTGCATAACTAGTGGAAGTGGTGGGACAATCCCGTGGGACTTCAAATCCCAAAACCAACTCCTACCATTACTGCCCCATTATTTAATGGAGAAAAGGAGCCCATCGCCTTTTGTGGAACAAAAGGACCAGATGTTGCCGCCAAAAGGAGGAATAAGTATTGGGGCGTAGTTACAGTTTATCTTCATTCATTTTATTTATTTAGCAATATTGCAGAATTACTATGATAGAATTTCAGGGATGGCTCATGATAACCAATAACTATCAGTTTATTTTGGTTGATATTTATTAGTGAAAATATCAGAGGCATTAGCGAGCACAATCCAGTGTTATGTTCTTACTTTAGCCTGAGCTTGCTGCAACTCCTGCTGCAGTTTATCCCTGTCTAATCTCAGCATCCTGTTCGTTTCTTGCAGAGCACTGATACTCTCCATCCTCTTCAGCTGTTCCTGCTGATGGACCAGAGTCTTTGTTGTCACCTGAGAGGAAAGATGAGACCAAACATTTCAATCAGAATTGAATATATAATTCATTTTCTGTCATGCATGTAATTTCAGTAGCTCAGAACTTTATTTATTTTTTTAAAAGACTTTTTCATGGAGATGCTGCATCTCAAGGGGTTATCCATGAAATAAATTTCAAATAGCCAGAAAAAAGTTCTGATTTTCTATGCATCAAAGCAGTGTTTCCCCTACATAGGCCTAGCAGTGGCGCTGTGTCACGCCTGAATTTATAGTTCAGTTCAGCTGCAATCCCCTCTCCCCCGTTTCATAGCACCACAGCTACAAAAAATCCTGGGGAAACACTGCTCAAAGTGTTTCCCCAGGATTTACAATTAACTATGTAAAAAAATTAAAAAGCAATTCAGGCCAACCAAAGAGAAAAACAGTTTTCCAGGGAGACACTATGCAGAAAAATAAATCACCAGCTCGATCTCAATACAGATCCATGTCTGGTCCTCCACCTCATACCTGCATCCTCTCCCTCTCAGTGTTCAGAGTTTCCTGGAGCTCTTTCAATTGTCTGTCTTGGTGTTCAACTCGCTGTTTGTAGCGGAGAGCTTCTCCATCAGATGCCTCACTTTGAGCCACAGCAATCTCCTTCTCCCGGCGCACGAACCTACAATGCAAACACAAATAAATTAAACTCAGCCCTAGCAGCCCTGGCACCAAGTTGACATGTTGGAAAGTTTCAAATAAGGGTTTCACTTAAATGCTTTACAGTATTTCAACAACCTCATTGTAAGATACGATCTACCTTTATTATCAGACATGCCTGAAATTGTTTTACATCATTTTAACACAAAATAATACAAAACAGAGAACACACATGAAATTTGCTCACAGGCCTCTATTTAATTCCTTTTTATTTATTTAATTGCCCAACATTGATTGTGACAGTAGACAGCAGATTTTTGTTGGCGTATCATTTGATAAAAACGGGATTCAGCCTCATTTGAATCAATTTAGATATCAAAATATTAGTTTGTATCATATTTAATGCTTATAAAAAGTCAATAAAGAGTACTCATACATCCGAGTTTCAGTTGTCTAGATGTTTAGAAATAATGCAGCCAGGGGGGCAACCGCATCCTCTGTTCTTTGTCTCTTCTTTTATGCAAACTGAAATGGGTCACTTTTGTCCCATGTTATTTTGATCTCATGATGGATACCGCAATTCTCTTGAAATTTCAGAGCAATAGAGTGAAGTCCTTTGGTTCTTTAGGACTCTAGATTTTTGGTAATGCTTTCATATGTGATGTTTTCCATATTAGTGATACAGTTTAATGATATACTGAAGTTTAAAAGATAGTAGGGTTGTCAAAAATATCGATACTCCGAAAAGTATTGATACTGAAACGCAGTATCGACAACGATACTAATTTGCCATGGTATCGATACTGCAGTGCGCGCGCACTCGACAGGCAGCAGCCGGCAGGTAAACAGCAGCTGACCGACCGACAGGCAGGCAGAGAGCCTGACAGCTCATGTTTCTGCTGCTGGAAGTCCAGACCAGATGGTCTTATTAGAAAATGAAGAAGGAAAAAGTCTGTTTGGAAGTATTTCACATGCAGCAGACGAAGAAGGGAAAGCGAAAGACGTAGACAGGTCTGTGTGCAAACAGTGCGTCAAAGCGGTCGCAACGAAGTCCAGCAGCACAGCAAACCTAGCGAAGCATCGACATTGACCGACATCCTGGCCTTCATGATAAATTCAAACAGGTTAGTTACTTAAAGCTCCCGTTTATTATGGAACTTAAAAACGCATTATTAGTGATGGTTAGCGCCACTGCTAGTCCGCATTTCCCAACCTGGACCTTAAGGAATAGGTGTATGGTGCGTTCACCGGTAACATTTCTGTGTCACTCTAATTTCTTCGGATGATATTCACATTTCTCGCCGTCCGTGTATGATCGCTATATAATGCGGGTGAAGGAGGCAGCGGGTCTCTATATAACATTATCTGCAGCAGAACTCCTTCATTTCACCAATACTTTTAAGATGAATGAGTGAACCAGTACTGCTGTCCTGTTCACAACTGGTTGCTGTCAACTTGAATAGTTTAATACCTCAAAATATTGTTCTATTTTTTTTTTATGTTTACCTCAAACCAAAAGTGGCGTCATTGTTGCTATTATTATTTTTATAGTTTGCACAAAGTCAAAACCAGTTTCTTTTTTTTTGCGTTGCCTCAGAAAACTGTTTGTATATTTTTTTAAGATTTTTTGATGTTTTACATATTAAAAAAATATTACCTCAGACAACCTCAAAATATTGTCAAATTGCATTATATTTGGGTATATATTTTTGCATTTATTTGCACTTTTATTCAACAAGCATAAGATAAGAGAGTTTCAAGTTCATACAAATATTTATCTTTTTAAGTATTTCTCTCTTTTTTTGTCCCCTGTAGTATCGAAAATGGTATCGAGTATCGAATATTTTTTTAGATATTGATATCGAGTTTGAAATTTTAGTATCGTGACAACCCTAAAAGATAGATTATTACGCTAAAGCCTACATGTTTACCTCTTTTTCAGAAGAAAGCTGCTGCAGTTCTCAGCTCCAGCAGGTTTTTAGAATTGTGTATTTGAAGGATTTCCTGACAACGTCCACGTATTAATGTATGAAAACAGGCAGCTCTGGGGTTCCACGCTGCTTACCGGAGTATTTCCAGGATCTGCTCAGTGGTCTTTCCCTCCTCGCTGAATGACAGGTCAAGTTGCTGGTGCTGCCGCTCCTGTTGCTGCTGCAGTTGGCGACTCTTGGTGGCCATTTCATCCATCTGCTGATGCAGGAGAGCATTTTGCTTCCCCAGCTCTTCACAACGGCGGCTGTTATTCGACAGGTCCTCCTGAGGGAAAGTTAAAATGAGGTCTGTTACAACCAATTAGAAATCTCCATTTCCTGATTTTGTTCAATTTCACATTCAGTTTGGTTTAGTGTGAAATAAGTCCAACAATAAAATGTGTGCAGCTTTAACATGACGGTGCATTCAAAGTGCTCGCTGCCCAACCTTCAGTTGTCTCTCTACTGTGTTCCAGGTTGCAACTTTTTCCTGCAGCAGAGTGGTGATCTTCTTCAGCTCCTCCTCCAGCTCCCTCTTGCGTGCTCCTTCTTGTTGAGATGTTTTCTTCAGCTGCTGCAGAGCTTCCACATCAGCAGCATGAAGCATCAACTCTCGTTCGTACTTAGCTTGTGCCTCTCCAGCAAGCTTAGTCTGTGAGGACAATGGACAGGTTTAATCAAGTTTGAGACGATGAAGCACTAAATTTCACTGGAAGGTAGGGAATGATGATGTGAGCCAGTGTGAGTGTGTCTGTGTGTGTAAACAAACCTGCAACAGGCTGTCCTGTATGGCCTTCTGCTCCAGCGTGACAGCAGCAGCAGACCTCTCCAGCGCCTCATGCTGCTGTGCCTGGCTGGCTTTCAGACTGCGCTGCAGCTCACACATCTGGACAACACAGGACCTAATATTCATATATCCACCATGACTTGCAGCCCCTCCCCAGATGTCTTGGGGTCTATTTAAATCAATACAATCAGGTGTAACAGACTTTTGAGCCCACCTTAAAGCAACCCTTACCGATCATGCATGTCAGAAAGCACAGCAAAATTATTTGAATATAAACAGTCCCGCCCTTACTCCATAGACCCACCACCCCATTTCCTCCGCCTACTAATGAGGAAACAAAGGTCCTTCGGCCAATCCTAGGCGTGGGCCCCACTGCAAGGAATGGTTGGAATTTTCATTGAAAATTTTGAGATTGGAATAATATTCTATCTTGATTATTGGTGGGTCTGTCTTGAATTTCAGAGTTCCATTACTTCATTCATAGCATTTTACCCTGTTAAAAACAGTGCAACAATGCAACATAGGTAAGGGTTGCTTTAATCCCCTTATCATCTCAGGAAAACAAGCTTGGTTTTCTTGAGATAAGATAAATTATTCCGTTTTCATGAAAAAACAGTTCTCATTATCTCAAGATAACTATTTTAAAAAAAGAATAATTGTCGAACAATTGTCGAATAATTGGCCACTCTTGGCTTCCATACACTCGGGAGCTTCTGTAGCCTCTTTAACATCCTTACTTGTTTCTCCAAAACATCCAAATCCTTCCTCTCTCTCCTCCTGCTCGTTCTGCTTTATTTTCTCCACCTCTAAAATCCTCTTCTCCAACTGCTTCTGTGTCTCCTCTGACTCCTTCAGTCGACTCTCGAGAGGGGAGCGAGACTACAGAACAGAGAAAGTCAAATGTCCATGAATCTGAGCAGTTGTGTATAGCTACCCAAGATGAAGAACAAATAAATAAAAGCGTAATACCTCCTTCTCTTTTTTCAGGCTGTCTTCCAGAGTCAGCACCACAGACTTGTACTGTTCAACGGTAGAGTTTGCATTCTTCAGTTGCTCAGCTAGCTCAGTGTTTTGTTCCTCAGCGCTACGCAAAAGAGCTTTAATCTCTGAGACTTCCTGCTCTGATTGGCTGGACTGTTGAGAGGCTGCTGGTACTGGAGAGCGGCCTGTGGGAAACAAATGAAGATATTAAAAAAGCTCATAATATGACAGCATTAACCTAGATGATGTCCCAAAGTTTGCTCTACACAGACTACTATGCTGTATTGTCTGTGAACAAATACTGTTTACCTCTCAATGGGGTTCGGAGGGCTGCAGCTCTGGAAGCTGGGGTGGTTGTGCTGGTGGAGGAGCCTGCAGCCTCAGAGGAGGAAGCAGAAGCCAACTGAACTTTAAGTGTTGCCACCTGCTGCTCAGAACTACGTAGCAGCTCCCTGGTCTTCTGCTCCAGGGTGATCTGGGTCTCCAGTTTCTTCTTTGCTTCCAACAACTGAGCCTGCAAAAGAAGGAGGGGGAGGCAGCAAAAGAATTAGAGGTGTTACAAGACAAGATTACTGAAAGTGAGATGCTACAGACAAAATTGCACTTCATACAACTAAATAATGACAGAAACACTTTCCATACATCCATTTTGCGTCCATGTTCATGTCTCTTTGCAACTTCCTGGTCCAGCCTGGTCTTCATTGAAGCCAGTTCTTTTTCCAGTTGTTCTACTTTGTTGTTGAGTCGATGGTGAGTTTCCGTCTCTGTACGCTCCATAGTCAACTGGATGATGATGAGAAAATATAGTAAAAAAGAACAAAAGAAAGAAGAAAAAAAAAGAAAAGAAAGTTAATCTTAAAGTAAACATATTTTGCATTACAGATAGTTTGAATGATATCACTTAATGCTAAAGTCATTTTAGTTGCTGCTGACAAAACAGATCAGACATTTTGCAAGTTCGTGATTGCGTACGGATTGGAGTATTTCAGAAGGACTCAAATCCACATGTTTCTTTTGTTTTGTTTTCGTTCGTTTGTTTAAAAAGGTGCATACAAGGCTCTCCCTGGGGAGTCTACTTTATTCTGATTGGCCAGCCTCTAGAAGATGCCTGTAAACCAAATTCATTTAGTTAGAAGCTATAGGTACCAGTACTTAAACTTTCCTTTTAACTTGAACTCGAACTGTTCAAAATTAAACCAATAAATGTTTGGCTTCGGTCCCACTCACACAGCAAAAAGCTAATTAACAGCAACGGTAACTTTAGCAGCTACTTTTAAACATGCAGTTGACTGTCGTGATGTGTGAATGTACAAATATCAGTTACTTTAAAAAGTAAAGTGACAGGGTCCTTTCATACCCCGGTCTCACGGGCGCTACTGGGGGGGGGGGGGACAGTGGCTACTTCACGCGCCAGTGGTTAAGGCTGGCTGCATTGCGGGGGATCTGCTGGCCTGGGGGATGCCTGGCCTGCTGCGTCCGGGGGTGGGGGATGGGGGTGGTGGTGGGGGGCGGACGTGTTGGGGGCTTGGAGCTCGCGGCTCCTTCCCCGGCCCGAGCTAACACTCAGGAGGCACGAGGGCATGGGCAAGAGAGAGGTGGGTAGGTGAGAATAATGAATGAGAGTGTGAAAGAGGAAATGTGGGAGGGAGGAACTTGGGCTGGAAGAGGGAGGAGATGTGGGTAAGTGGTTGGAGGAAAGGGGGGATGGAGGAAGGAGTGGCATGCTCGTGAGTGTCTAGTAGGGATGGTCATGAGGGGCTGAAGGAAGGAAGGGCGGGAGTGTGATAGGTCATGGGCGGGGCTGGACATGTAAGGGGGGACTGTATGGGGTATTGGGGGTATAGGGAGGTGGGGGCGTATGTGTGGGGGGGTGGGGAGGGGGTTGGTGCAGTTATGTGGGGGGAGTGCATGTGTGTGTTAGAGGGTATGAGGAGGTGGGGGTAGGTGTGGACGGTAGAGGGAGGAGAGTGTTGGGGGTGGAGAGAGGAGTGAGTGTGGGTATGTAAGGTCGGAGAGCGGAGTGGGTGGGTGTATGTGTGTGTGGGGGGGGGGTACACGGAGGTGTTGGGTAGGGCTGGGCGGTGTGGGCGGAGGTTCGTATCTCGGTATTCGTGCCGGGCATCTTGGTGTCGGTGTGGTGCGGTGTGGCTGCGGGTTGGTTGGGGGCCGGGCGCTTTGGTGGGGGGTGCGGTTTTGTTTGTGGCTTCCGGGGCTTTTTATGCGGGGCGGGCGCGGGGGGGATCTGTATCTTGTATGTGGTTGCTCTTGCGGTATTGATGTCTTGGGTGCCCATGTCTCGATGTGGGGGCGGTGACGGTATATCTTTCAGCCCTAGTGTTGGGGTAGGTGTGTGGGGAGTGTGTGTGTGAGCGTGGTGGCGGGGTAGGGGGTGGTAGAGGTGGTGGCGCCCTGGTGTCAGGTGTATGGGGCAGGGACTTTGGGGTGGGGGCTGGCCTGCCCTGGGGGGCGTCGTCTGGGGGGTCCGGTCCTCCTGGGTTTCAGTTGGGCCGCCCGGTTCCGGGGGGGGGGGTTTGCTCCTGGGCGCTTGGGCCCTGGGCCCGGCGCTGTCTCCGCTCCGGGGGACGCCCGGCGCCCGGTGGGGTCGGCAGCTGCTGGTCTTGGTCCGCTGGGGCCTGGGCCTCCAGACTGCAGGGGGCTCCGGCTGGGGCCGCCTTTTGCCGCCCTTCGGGGGATGCATGTCCGCTCTTTGGGGGGGGGGTAGCTGGGATCTGGGCCTCTGGGTGGCTGCTGGGGGCCTGGGTCGTGAGCCTTGCGGGCTTCCTCCTCCTTGCAGAGACGAGGCTGCATGACTGTATCACCACGGAGCACCCTTTATTATGCATGTTGACACTGTGACACTGCTTCCCATTGCGATGACTAGGTTGTACCTCTTCTCTGCGTAGTTCGGCGTGTGTTTGTGTGTGTTTGTATGATCTGAGGATATTTAAGCCACCTGCAGGTCCTCCTGTAGGGGATTGCTTGTTTTGTTTTCCAACAGAGACCTTGGTTGTTTAGGGATCGCTGTACAGATGTACCAGTGAACTGTTTAAGTGGATTCATGTTTTCTCTCCTCTCTCTCTTCCTCTTCCTTACTCCTCTCTCTCTGTTTCACTTTCTATCATTACCTCTGTTAACTTTCATTTCTCCCTTGTCAGGCCCAGCAGCATGAAATGGAATGGTGTAATAGACAAATGTTTAAATAAAGAAATAAAATGAATAAACATGATATCAAGTGGAGCCTTATATTCATAAAGCTCCGCTTGATAAAGCAAAACTGTTCAACAGAATAAAGCAATCAGATTTCCATTCTGCTTGCTTCGATGCTGGACAGGACAAGTAAAAAAAAAAAAAAAAAAAAAAAAAAAAGTAAAGTGACAGTAGCATTGTAAAGAAGGCGTGGAGACGAGCATGCACACTTTTACACTTTTTGTGCTACAATACCTGTATAGTCTTTAGATTGTTGAGCAGCAGGTTTTGGCTACGCTGTTCGGCCAGCATAGCTTCCTTCTCCCTACCGAGTCGAGACTCTGCCTGTCTCAACATGTCTCTCTCTTTAGTCAGGTTCTCCACACGCACCTACAGAAAATGACGTGATATTAATAAAAATTGCTAACAGGGTAGAAAACCAAATAATAAAACCATTTTGGAAGGACCGGAACTTGTCCCAACATGTGCTTGTTGGGTCTTCAAGTAAACAAGTGACTTGCTCTTTCTGTTGATACAATACAGTAAAAACAGGCATATTTCAAACCTAGCTGTGAAGAGTGATTAATCGCAATTAATCATTACTGAATTAATTAGTTTATTTTTGTGTCTGTGACACAAGGAACCATTCCACATGGGATCACAGACTTATCTAAAGTTAACAGAATTATCTAAATAAATATATAAATAAACATCCAACCAAATCACTTCCATAGATACACGATAAATATTTAAATAACACTAACACTGATTAACACATTTGCAAGCCATGATTAAAAATTAGGAAATTTTAACCATTTGGCAGCCCTGGTTTAAAGTACAATTTAAGATGATGGGATAGTGAAAAAGAAAAAAACTAAATAAAAAATGCTGGTGCAAATCATGCATCAGCTCAACCCCATCACATCTATCATTTTGTAGAACTCTCACAACAACAGTGAGGCACCCACATGTTCACAGAGCCCAACAGTTTGCCGTTGCAAATTTAAAAATTTGCGGAGGAAACATGTTACATGTGTTAAGACAATAGTTGCTTAAACGTGTAAACAGATCCAGAAATTTGTTGGACTGTGTAATAGTTGTTCTCATCCCCATTAATCCTCTTCCTCACCTCTTCCAGAGCCAGTTTCTCATTCGTGTGTCTCAGGTCCTGGCTCAACGTGTGGATGATGTGCTCATGCCGTTGGGCTGTTGCAGCAGATTTTTGGTTCCTGTCCTGTAGGGCAGCGATCTCTCTACGGTACGCCGAAACAGTCTCTTGGAGAATCTCATACCTGATGTACACAAAAACATGAAGAACAAAGGTGCACAGATCTCAGAATGGATTTCAAAAGAGGGAAAAAAGAGCAAGTAGAAGATTGTTTTGTAAACTGTAACATACCGCTTGTTGCTGAAATCCAGTTGGGATGCTAGCTTGGCATGGCTGGAGCGCAGTCCTGTCAGCTGCCGCTGCAGTCGGTCATTTGTTTCATTCAGTATCTTGTCGTTTTCTGCCTTTTCCTTCTTATATAGGGTGAAGGCGTCATTGAGCTGGAAATGTAGAGATTTACATCAGTTCAGAGCTCTGTAACTACATTTCCACCCCTACCCCGTTCACCATTTAGATGACAATGAGGAGAATTCAAATCAAGCTCATGCTTCTCCATACCTGTTTTAAAGCTGCTTTTGTCTGAGCGGTCTGTGCCGACTCTGCAGCTGCAGCTCTCTGAGGCATGGAACGAGTAGCTGGGACTGAAGGGCGTGCAGGGAGAGGAGAAGACTCCGGGCCTGCAGACAAACAAGAAATCTTCTCATCTCGTTTGCTAAAAGTCACCACAGAGGTCCAGTATCAGTTATGGGGAAATTGGCACCTTGTGGAGGCAGGCTGAAGCCGGTGCTTTGAGTTAGCAGTGCCTTGTACATGTCTCTCTGCCTGGCATTGGAGTCTGCCAGTTGTTTCTGCTGGTTCCTCTGCTCTTTCAGCTGCTCCACCTCCTTCTGAAGTTTATCCACACTGGACTCCAGCTCGGTAATGCTGCAAGGAACCAGAAAAGAAAGATTAGAGTTATGCATTTTCATAACTGCAGGACTGGGAATCCAGTGTTACACCACTGTGATGCAAACTCTGCAAATGTACATCATTTTCCAGAAAGAAAAAAAAAAAAAAAAAGACCAATCTAGACTACAAGTTGTACAAGAAAAGGCAGATAAAAGCTGTGGTAATATTTCTGACCGTGCTGACTTCACACTGGTCTGCTGTCTCTCCCTTTCCTCCTCCAGGTCTCTCAGCCTTCCCAGTAGGCTTTGGTTCTGCCTCTGGAGCTCGCCCACGCTGCGGAAAGACAGCTGGCGCGGGTTGATGACCTCAGAGGTGCTGGAGATGTCAGCAGAGCTGCCATCATCCTTGGTCACCCGATTACCTCTGGCTTCCTCCAGCTCCACCAGCAGAGCACACAGCTGCACCAGGAAGAGATTAAATCAGTGAAAACATCTGCATCATCACTCTGAGCAGATCTTTATTATTAGATTGTCAATTTCTTCATTTCCTTATTGCATTTAAATGGATGAATAACACTGATGAATATCATCAGAACAAACAAGTCAATAGGATTTTGACTATTTTTGCTACTAAAAAAGAATCTTGTTTCAGATCTAAGTAACATGGATGACCAGAGATTAATCCAACTGTACTTAATTTGTTTGCATTGCTCTGATTGTACTGGCATACCTGTGTAGATGTGTCCTCTAGCTGCCTCTCAGTCCTCAGTTTGTCTCTGTCCAGGTCATCGCAGCGCTGCTTGACATCTTCTTTCTCCTTCTGCAAACTGTATATCTCCTGACAGCAAAACATCAACAGCATGAATGTTTCTACAAGCTGTTAGTCAATAAGTGAAAACAAAAGTATGAATAAAACAACTAACGCACAGTTCGAGCTTGCTCCAGTTTGTTGCACAGGCAGGCCATCGACCTCTGCATGCTTTCATATTCCTCCCTCTGGCGCTTGAGAACAGGTGCTTTACACTCCACCTCCTGGACAATCTCATCCAAGACTTTGCTCACTCTCCTGGTCTCCTGCTTCTCAAGCTGCAGCTGTGTTTGACTCTCAGCATAGGCATTATATAGCTAAAGCAAAGACAGAAAAGGAGGGGTTACTATTTCCAGCAATACAACATCTGTGCACATTTACAACATAGTTGAACTAAAAAGGCTATGGATTCTTACAGAATTGAGATTTAAGCTTGCTAATTAACATTTTCTTGGCAAAGAAAGACTGAGGTTATTTGAAGTTACCAACACTGGGAAGTAGTGGATTTGATGGCTATATGATCTGGGTATTTTTACCTCCGCCAAGGAGGTAATGTTTTCGGTAGTGTTTGTCTGTCCGTCTGTCAGCAACTTTACGGAAAAGGTTCTGGACGGATTGACCTGAAATTTTCACCAGCCGTGTACCTCAGCCCAAGGACGAACACATTAAATTTTGGTGGTGATCCAGATCACCTTCTGGATCCAGGAATGTTTTGAAGGATTTTTCATCATTGTGAGATCGGCCATGTTGGAAAGCCTTTTGATGAGGCGTGAGTGCCCCCTTGTGGCAGAAGTGTGCAGCTGCGGGACTGAGCTCATGATGTCAGGATGCAGAAATGAAACTTCTGAGCAGCAGTGAGCATGAGGAGAGAAAACTGTTGGACAGACTTTTAGCCAGTTGAATATAGGGTCTGTCCCAAACCGCGCACTTGAGCACTTCAAACACTGTTTTTGAGTGTGTAGTACACACATGGTGTCATTTAAGCGACAATTTCAGTGCACTGAAAGTACCAGGATGTTGTCCTAATCACGCCCAAAAATGCAGTGCAGAATGAAGCACACTACTCGCACTAAATGGACGCCATCTTGTTGACGTGGGGGAAGAGGCGGGAGTTTCAAACTGCCTTCAGAGCTGAATAATGGCGGTGAATAAAGCGGCGGCGACCACTGCTGCATTGGAGATGGTATTGTACTTGATTTAAGTTAACGTTTATGAAATGATTTAGACAATTACTAATGTATATTGTAGCATGCTACCAAGCTGTTCACTCCCTGATGACAGTTGTGATCTGGTCGTGTGTTTGAGGCCGTGGTTATACCGGCTCAGAAGAGTTAGCTCACGTTAGCGGGCAATGCTAGTCCGTCACTTCTTGTAAGTGCAGTGCTCTGTTTGGGTCAGCATTTAGCGACAATAGTGTACACTACAGACGAAGTACACAGTGCACACTATGCACTGAATTCCAGTGCACACAGGCAAGTGCGCGGATTGAGACACGGCCATAGTGAACTGCGTCTGTGAAGAACTGTAAGCAACTAGTTGTATTTCTGCCTGAACAGGATGTTTATTTAGCCTTTAATGTTATTTAGCTGATTTGCTCATTCAGAAGTGTTCCTCCATTCACCATGTGCCTTTTTATGCTATTAAGCTAGCTAACTTGTTACATCCCAGTTACTGTAACTGTTAGCCTTGAACACATGCATGTTTAGTCCTAACTGGAAGGGATTTATTAGCAACAATTAATACCTTGAATGTGTTTGTTTGCCGAACGAATGTTCCTCATGGTTTTGTATTTCTGTTTTTAGGCCACACTCACTTCAATCCAGCATTCCCCTTAACTTGCCCTGGAATTCCTCACCTGTAAGCCTGCCATTTGTTGCATTACTGTACTGTTGTGATTAAGAGTGACCAGTAAAGACAGTTAACTGTACAAGCGAGTCCTGTGTGTTCTGACCAGCACTCCATGGTGAACATCAAGCCTCCTTACGAATGCCTAAATAGGCCAATTTTGGGGAATTTTTCCATATAACTCCATACAAATGGCCCAAGTGTTTGGTTAAAAAAACAAATTACAAAAAAGAATCTCAATGAGTTCTATAATGTTTCGAAAGTTGATCAGGATCCAGAGAAAATTCTGGATACTATGATCCAGAACTCACAAAAATTAAGGGACTCGAGCTGCTTGGTGGAGGTCTGCACTCTCTGAGTGCTGTTCTAGTTTTACATGCATTCCTTATACAGTGTTGGTGTGTTTACCAGCGTTCACTGACCCTGGATAAACTTTAGACAAGAGGAAGGTTTAACCAACATAAACTCACATCAAAGAACTTCATTCCAGGCTTGACAATAGCAGCAATGGCAGCTGCTGATGGACACAAGGAGTCCAACTGTTCCTCAGTCAGCGAAGGCGCACCTGCCACAGAGAGCATAAAAAAAACAGTGGTTGTTGCAGAATTCTTCAAACGCTTTTTTAACAACAAAAACAGAGGAATAAAAGTTAAACATATGATGTCGAAAATGTGTATATGGATGTTCTTACAGCAGTGTTTTCCTGAAGCCTTCATTGTAGCATTTTCCAGCTCCTTCTCCATTTTCTTTATCTTCTCTTTAAGTTCTGCTTCAATCCGCTTCTTTAGTTCTTCGGTCTCCGACACCTTCTTCTCTAGAGCCTTGTTTGCTGGAAATACATGTAAGTGATTGATGTCATGTAAGTCGTGATTTTTAGTAAATGGAGTTTTTCTCTTTAAAACAAAAAAGCCGGGGGGTGGTCATGAGTGGCATTTTCCTGATTATTTCCTGATTTCCAGATAATTCAAAAAATGTTAAGATCGCCTTTCATAGCAAACAACATTGACGATGGAAGATGTCTTATTCAGACTCTTTTGCAAGTGATTAGTGTTTTTACATCATCACTTCATTGAGTGACCTGGGCATGTCAGTCTGAACATTTTTTACTTTTCTGGAAGCCAACTCTAAATAAAAGACTCCTACCTTCCCCTGTGACTTTAACCAGTTTGCTGAGCTCCTCCGTAGCTCTGCTTAGTTCTTGATTTTTGGCCTCCATGTCTGTTGCTGACCCCTACAGGAAGGACAAAAGAGGATACAACCCACATACAGATTTATGAAAAGGCCACTGCAATGTCATCGTACTGCTTCCAAAAAGTGTCCTGATCAAGGTTATTATAGTTAACTAAAACTAACAATAAAACGAAAACTAAAATTGATAAAAACATTTTCGTTAACTAAAATGTAAAAAATGACAGTTTTTTTTACAAAACAATAACTAACTGAAACGGTGTTGTGTCTTTACGAAACTAACCAAAACTAACTAAAATTATTGCAGAAACATCCTTAGTTTTGGTCTTTGTAAATTAATATAACCCATCAGCCTTTTGGGTTTATATTAAATCGATTTCTATTTAATCTATTTACTTTGCTCTACTTATTTTACTCCGAGTGACTTTCTGATGAATTTGAATGTCACACCAGACAAACACCTATAATTTACTGACACCCCCCCCCCCCCCCCCAAAAAAACCCTAAAAATAACACTGAAACTAATAAAACTAAACTAAAACAAAACATTTTCCAAAAACATAAAATAAAAACTAGCAAATCTGCTTAAAAAAAACTAACTAAAACTAACTGAATTGAAAAACAAAAACTCAAAACGAAATAAAAACTGAAACTAATTAAAAATCCAAAACTATTATAACCTTCGTCCTGATACCAATAATCAATTACAATAATAAGATTTTGTTTAGGACATCTGTGGTTGTCCTGACCTTATAGAGTGAAGACAACTTGACATGAGCATTGAGCTCATTGCGGTATTTCTCCTCCATGGCACTTTGATCATCCTTAGCCTGGAGAAACATGCCAAGAATTTATGAAACAGATATTCCAAACAGTATCTGTAAACACACCAAAACAGAATATTCAAACATTTTCTTTATAGTAATGACTCATCTTCAAAAAACCTACTAGGCGCTGCTGTGATCAGACAAGACTGATGCACTATTCAGATTGCAGCTTTGGGACAGAGATTGGTGGTTTCCAATCTCAGATTGATTAAGAGTGAGGAGTCTTCTTCCAGAGCATGCTGTGTTTATGATGGAGATTTCCATACACTCAGCCGCTGACATGGGTCACATTTAAGCTTAACAGACCAAAAGGCCAGGATTTGAACTGGAATATTGATTCATTGTGAGTGGTGATTCAAAACATCAGGAATCCGAGAGTTGAGAATACCTTTGACTTCCCATGGATACCCTGGGTTTCCTTTATAATAGGTGTCTCCCTCAGTTAGCTGATGTTAAAATCAGTCTTGAAATTTTGTAAGCACTTAGATGGGCTCTTAGATACTATTCATGGCGATTCCTACTTATTAAAATTTGACAAGACCACACTTTTTTCTGAAAACCATTCCAGGTGGAGACTTCTGAAGCTGGTTCAAGTACTAACAACAGTACGCTAAACTGTCATCAAGGCAAAAAGCAGCGTTTTAATTTTTTGCATAGTTTTGACATCCTTAGTTTTGTTCTCCAAAATGATCAAAATGTGGGAAAGTGTTTGTGTATCGAAGGTCTTCTTCAATCATTAACTAAAGACACTGATCTGCTGACATTACCTGTTTCAATTTGTTGTTCAGGTCTTCAGCTCTTTTATTCTGGTTTTCACTGGTTTCTTTTAGAGAGGTCAGTTGACTTTCCATTCTGGCCACCTGTAGTAAAGAAATGTTATCAGATATAAGACAGAAAAGAACGTCACTTCTGTACAGTATTTCACAATCAACAGGATTACACAGGATAGAGTCCAGTTCTATGTTTGTGTTGGTCCCACAATCAGGTGAGGTCATGTTAGAGGGCGGTCACACTTGGCCCGATTTGAGTATATCCCGGGTACAAACAGTGGGGGGTAACGTGCTTCACGTTTAAACTTCAGTGTGACTGATGGCCGCAGCATGGTGCCCAGGCCCACCACTGGAGGTGGTCTGCAACAGTTGCTGGCACGGAACGATTGCATTATTCACCCACGTGACGCAGATGTAATGACGCCGCCTACGTAGAAGCGCTGTCCCCACTCGAAAACGCGAAGACCAGGACAAACAACAAGTCTTCAAAAACATGATAAGCAGCTCTTATTGAGCTCAGCAGCTTACACAAGCTTCTATCAGGCAGCTATCGGAAAATTTTAAAGGCAAAAAGCTTTATCAGTATGTTTGGGTAGATGTCTAACAACACAAATGATTATTAGCGCCACCCGCTGGACTGGAGTGAAGCAAGCGCTGTCACCGACACAAATGCGGTCACATGACGTGGAGGCACACTGGTATGTTTCCAACTTTGCAAGAGTGACCGGAGGCCGTTTGTACTACTAGACTTTTGACACCCGGTGAGTTGAAACATAATCAAACCAATCGTGTCAAGTGCGACTCTCCCCCTAATTTGTGCTTTACCTGCTCATTGCTGCTCTTCAGACTGCTCTGGAGCTCCAATATCTCTTTGCCTTTATCTCTGTTGGTGTTCAGTAGTTCTTCAGTTTTGGTCTTCAGTTCTGTAGTTAACCATTCTGTTTTCTTCTCCAGCAGCTCCTTCTCCTGCTCCATGCGTTTCTCTCGATGCTACAACACACAATATCAATGAATATTTGTTGAAAACTAGTTTTTTGACTAAATAAAACTGCTTTTTTAGGCCCTTCCAGCATCAGGTTTACCACGGAGCAGTAGTGCTTGCTATGAAATGTGCTGTGTACCTGTACATTGGCTGCAGACGACTGTATGTCATGCAGCTTTAACTCCAGCTCCATCTTGACTTTGTTTGCATCCGTCAGCTTCTCATTCAGACGCTTCACATCCTCTGTGAAATCATGAAATTCATGAAGCATAAAAAAAGGAAGGAGAATCTGTTGCAAATGTGACCAAATGACTAATAAAAGAAAAACACACACATTACTGAAAAATTAGCATGAAGTAAATCCAGTTTTTTTTTTCTGTGAATCTAATGTGTTACCTGTCAGGTTTTCCACCTCCTGCGTTCTCTTCTCCAGCAGCCTTTCCAACTCTCTCTTTTTCTGCCTCAATCTCATACTTGGTCTTGGTTTGCTGTGGACGGACGGACACACACACACACACACACACACATACATATATTATATACAGTTAGTTGAGCCCCACTGAAGAATGACTTTCAATAGGCTACAGCAGCCATACAGATTGAAAAGTGGAGAGAAATCAACACACAAAAGATCTGTTTGCAAAATAATGTTTTCATTTATATGTGAATCGTCATACTAAAATTAACCTCAATAGTGTTAAAAGAATTAACACAATGTACATAATTTCTTAAGTTACCTGCTATGATCAGGACACACGGACACAATGCAGCTGACTGCTTTCAAAATTCCTCCAATTCAAAATGAGCTTTCTGGAATTTCTTAAATATAGATTTATAAATTAAATCTCATGTAATGCTTATGCAATTTTTTTCCAATTTTTTTTAACTAGTTATTTTTTACAATATGTCTGGCAAAAAAAACTAACTGTTTAACTGTGATCTATCAAATTAACAAAAAACAATTAACCGCATTAACCAGGATCTTTGAGATGATCAATATATTATACTTTAGTTCAGATTGAATCTTGTTTCAGTTATCGTCTTTGCATTAGCGATGACAGAGTTCATAAAAAATTCCATAAATAAAAAAATATATACGTGGATTAGGGCTGGGTGATATGGACCAAAAGCCATATCCTGATATAGTTAAGATGAATATCGATATACAATATATCCCAATATTTTTTTATCACAGTGAGAGCAAATGTTTAGTCATAGTCAAAGTAGTTTTATTTAAACCGGCCGATGAAATAACGCTTAGCTGTGCAAAGAACAATAAAATGTAAACATAAATACTGTATAACAAATTTACAAATGCAAATTAGGAACATTGTAAAGGAATTCAAAATGACAAACCCTAGTAACGGCAGCATTTACATATCAAAACAAAACAAACACCAAAAATTGAACTCTGTATATCGATAAATGCGATATGGTCCAATTCCATACCTCATTTAAAAACATATTGATAATTTTTTTTTTTTATATATTGACTTATCCCCCACCTCAATGTAAATTACAGCTGATGTATCTGTAGCTTTGGGTAATGAAATTAATTTAAACCAGTGGTGGTGAAGCTTCAAGCCTGGTCCTCAAGGGCTGCACTCTTAAGTCTCAGATCAGGTGGGGCCAAGTCCGGTTCTTGAGAGGTACTATCCTGCAATTTTTAAAGCAAACCCTCTCCAACACACCTTAATTAAATGGTTAATCCCCTCATGCACGCCATTCAGCTCTACAGAGACCTGGTAACGAGCCATACATTTGATTCAGGTGTGTTGGAGAAGGAGCGCAACCAAAATGTGCAGGATAGTAGCTCTGGAGGACTGGCCTTGGGCACCACTGTTAGATGCTTTCCTGCTCCTATATGCTGTCTCTCATGTTGCAGTCTGCATACTGTGAAGTGCGAATTCGTCAGCTGCATATGTCACAGTCACGCGTCAAGTATTGTCCCATTTTAAAAAGCCTACTGTTTCAGGAGGCTGCTCCAGAGTGCATGGACTTCGTAGCACACTTCATAGACTACGTAGTCTGTGCACTTTGCAGTGTGCAGACTGCAACATGAGACACAGCTATATAATTGACTCAAAGAAAATGGCTCCAATACCCTATTAGGTTCTGTGACTCAACAATTTGAATCAGGTGTGTTGGAGCAGGGAAACATTTATTTAGTTGCAGGACCACCAGGGCCAAGTTTCCCTACCACTGATCTAAACTATAACATTTAGAGACACATTCTGTGCAGACCTCTCTGGAGACTGCAGCACTTTTGATGGAGAAGCAGATTCTGGCTACTGCAACTTGTAGTGTATTATGTATGAAAGAGGTGTAAATAAAGAATGGATTCACACACAGTAAAGCACTTCGGGGGCCTTGAAAAGGGCTACATAACATAAACCATTATTATTATGATCAAATTTAGGGCAGTGTAGGCTGACTGGATAATAGATTATATATAAACTGAACCTATGCATATTCAGTGAAAAATATTAAGTAAATGTTTTCAAAAACATGAAATGCAGATAATTTAATCATCATGAATAATCCTGGGGGGGGTCAGTATCAGCATCCAGCCCAAATGTGTGACATTACCTCTTGAGGCGGTTTATCTTCACTGGTATCATCATCTATTCCCTTCAAAGTGCTCAGCTCTTCATCTGCACACAGAGAAACAAGGTTTCCAAACAAGAAATAAAATGAGGTAGAACTTATGAGTGTTTTTGATCATTAAGGGTTTGTGTAAATGAGTTAAAGCCGCTTACTTAACGTGACAGGCAGCATAAAGGTAAAAGTGTTTGGTAACTCACTGAGTCTTTTATTGTCCTCTTTCAGGGTCTGCAGGTCTCTCGTGGTAGAAAAGATTTGTTCCTGACTTTCTGTCAGTCTCTTCTCAATGTCAAAATACTGCTGCTCTGTAGGGATAGACCATAAGATATTCATGAGGGCAGAAGTTGCATAATTAATGTGTGCAGAGTTACCTCAGGCGTTATACAGTTTTCTCCATCTTCAACTTTTTAACTAACAGCAGCGTTATCTCGTATTTTCCGCCTAAGCTAGCTTTAGCATGTCACGGTAGCTAACATTAGCGAGCAGTTTTTGCCGGGTTGGATCACAGACGGCTCTAGTTTTTATCCCGAACGATGTCGACAAAGATTCTCAAAAATTGTGAGTTCGGGACAGCATCTCTAGAGTAGCTCCCATGACTATATATATGATGAAGGAGTTACCCACCACAGTCTGCTTTGAACCGCTCGTGCTGTGTCTTGAGCGCATCATTAGCATTTTGTAGTTCCGTTACAAACTTCTCAAGCTTGTTTTGGACACCTTTGGGGAGTTTGTTCAACTCTGTCCGCTCTAAAGCCTGCAACAAAACGACCGCCATCTCCGCCAATCCCCCCCTAAAAATATCACAAAACTTCACACCAAACTGCAGCAATCATGAACTATTTCTGTGATGAAAACCTGGTGAGAATCGACAACTGAATATGGTGAAACCACACTCACACAAAAACCGGATATGGATAGTAGACTTTCAAAGTAAATCAATGTTTAGCAAGTAAGCCACAGCCAAGAATGTCAGAACTCACTATTTCTGATTAAATAAACTCAGTTTAGGGCAGATTTTTTTCCTGAATATTTTCCAAGTTGAGATTTATCCTACTTTAACCAGGCAAACATTCCTATTTTGTTTTATTTTGAAAGAAAACTAGAAATTTTAGTCACATATTTAACTTGACCAACTTGACGATTTGAGTTTTCCTTGCTGATGACGACAAATATTTGAGACGGAAATACGTCAGTCAGCAAAGGATTGTAGGAAATTGTGTTTTTTCGCTCTGCTGACGAACCACTAACAGCTGTCAAAATTAAAAGCAAGCTGGCAATTTTCTGGCTTATATGTTGGCAGTCTTTTACTTCTTTCAGGTATTTTCCCTGCCACGCATATAATAAGTTGTATTTAAAGTTGTAGGTTGTATTAAAAGGAAACTTGACACCGTATTTTATCTAAACGTATGAATATATGTTGCAAACGGCTAGCTAAAGTTGGAGTGGAAAGACTGCTTTTAAAAAAAGTAAGACAGTAGTTTTAATAGTCTTATCCACTGCACTTGCAATTTCCTGAAAATGTAATCTCTTAGTGGTTTTGCCTTGTGTAGCAGTATGTTGTCTTCTACATGTTTGTTTCTCAGTCTCATTTCAAGCACAGTGATAAGAGACACAAGTATCAAAGTGCCTAATTTTGTGACCTCTGCATTTCTTTTTTAGGTAGTATGGGTCGTAGTTATATAGTAGAAGAAGCTGTGGAGGAATATCTGTCTAAAATATGTTCACAACAAGCAGGTCCAGTCACAGGCCTGCTTATTGGGCAGGTAAGGTTGTTTTAACATTGATCATATAGGGTCCTGCCATGGCCACGATTCCTTTAATGAAATGGAGTGACTGAAACTAATAATTATTACATGTTTTAATCTAGGGTTTGCAAAGCTCTCTACAAAGCATGATTAATTCATACATTCAAGCTATTTTTCAGCATTCAAATTGTTTCATGATGTTTCATGTTATGAATGGCATGAGTAGTGAGTGACTTTTATGAATTAAATGACTATTTCAGAGCTCAGTCCAAAGGGACTTTGTTGTCATGGCAGCCAGGACACCCCAAAATGAGGAGTCCAGTGGGGCTGTAAAGTCTGTGGACAAAGATTGGGTCTCTGAGCATGCTCGGCAGGTAAGCAAAGACAGCATAACCTCTGTTCCACTCCTGAGAAATTAATTTAAATGTATTGCATAAGCAGTGAATGGGTAGCTTTTCTAACATAGCCAGATATGCTTTGACATTGTCAATTCCACATATAGGTATACATCTTTATAAAGGATATGGCTAAAATCCAGTAGTATTGACTGGACAACTATGGCTATCTGAAAATTTGGCTGTTTACAGGCTTTTAAATTTGACAGTTTGTTGTTCCTGGTGATTTTCAGGTGTCCAGGATGCTGCCTGGAGGATTATCTGTATTGGGAGTCTTTATCATCAGTGACACTGATGCCAAAGACACACTAGCCACACTCCGACAGGTGAGAGGCATATGATGTTTTTACAGTCTTTGGATCAGATAAATGCTCTAGTGAGGCAACCTTCCTTGAATTTTCTTCTTAATTTATCCCGCTTAAAAGTGTTCATGCAGTAAAGGAAAATCACAAGACATGGAAATGTGAAACTTCATGTCAGATCTCATAAGAAACAGGTTTACTTTTTCTTTTCTTTTCTTTTTAAAACTTTTTAGGCCTTTCTATGTGAAGTTTGCATGTTCTCCCCGTATATGTGTGGGTTCTCTCAAAATGCTATGACTTCTTCCCATGGTCCATATGCATGCATTTTATGATAATTGGTTCTCTGTAGGAGTCAGCATGAGTGGTTGCTTGCCTCTCTGTTGGCCCTGTCATGGACTGAGATCCAGGCCCAGGGTGTACCCTGCCTCTTACCTCGTGGCTGTTGGGATAGGCTCCAGCTTCCCTCTCTTCCTTTATAATACTTAAATGCATATAGCCTCCTGTCCATGATGTCCACTGAGGTCAGAAAATGCTAATAATTACTGCAAAACTCCTGAACTACAGTCACATTGACTATCTTCTTTTTTTAGATTGAATCTTTTGAGAATCCACCCACAGTGGAATCTTCACCTGCAAATCACATGCTGCCTTTTAACACATTATAGTTGTGCTTCTCCTCAAGAATTACTCTTCTATTTATTATTTCTGTGGATTAGATAATCTTTCAATTTGTACAGCTCTCTGTTTGGTTAGTAAAATGCCTCGTCAAAGTTTAGGGATGCATATACTTACTAGTGGTACAACAGTTTCTCTTTGCTCTTAAGGCTGCTGGTCTGATCCAGTAATGTAGCTGCAGCAATATTATGGCAGCTCTCCTTGTCCCATCCTGCTCTCAGCATTCTTTTCCCTCTGAGTATAAACATTTCCTCATGAAAGAATCGGATATTGGCAACTTAATTCTTTGCTGGCTTTTTTTTGGGCTAGCTTTTAAGCAACTCTAGAGATTTGTGTTCTCTGAAGAACAATGAATTTAGGTGTTTGTAGTTTCTTAAAGCTCCCTTTTACGATTAAATATACTAAAATATTTCCATTGATTGGTACGCACAACTGATTGTCATATCAATTATGTTTTTTTTTAATATTATTAATATCTGTGCTTCAAGTTTTGAATCTATTGCATTTCATAACAGACACTTTGTGTGCTGTTTGAGCCAAGAGGCAAAATCTTCTTAAACAAAAAAGTGTTTTTGGGTTTGTTTGTTTTTTTAACAAGACACCATTTGATTCAACACATAAGATATTGATGTCAGTGGTGAGCATGTACAGCAGGGATATTCAACTCAGTTTTACGAGGGCCCCAGTCTTGCAGGTTTTCTGTGTTTGCCTGCCCCAACACACCTGGCTCAAAGTAGAGTGCAGAACTTCATAGGCTGTGGATCCATTTAATTTGAGTCGGAGCAAGAATGGTTAAAAAAAAAAAAAAAAACCTGCAGGGCTGTGGCATCTGCAGGACTGATTTGAATAACCCTGACTTTGCAGTATGATGGGTTGGATGTGCTAAATCACAAGTGTAGTAGATCATCAAGTTCTCTACAGGAAATATTTTGCCTCCAGAGGGCAGAAAAGTGCAACTGAGACAGTCGAGAAGCAAATTGCACTTAGTTATTGGAGTTTAACATCCAGCTTCTGAAGATGAATATTTAATCTGTTAAAGAATCTGTTAAGACATTAACTTGTCAGTGTATTATCTCTATTTGACAACTGTGTGTGTGTATGTTTGTGTATATAGTTGGTGTTTGCAGTGGAAAACCTCATCTCTTCAGAGCGTCTGTGGAACCCTGCAGACGACGATGTCACAGATTGCGTCACACTGCACGTCAACCCTAAAACCAGAAAGTATCCTTTTACAATAACCTTGTTGTGTCAAGTTACTGCCAGTCAGTGTGCATCTTTTTTTTTCTTTTAACCCCTCATATCAGAACTGTCTCGAGAACGTTTGACATCAAAGACCCCAAGGTAAAACTTTCTGTTTTCTTTTTTGTTTTTTTACCCCAAAAAATCATACTTTTCCTTAATAATAATAATAATAATGATAATAATAATGATAATTTCATTTCAAAACAGTATTTGGTCCACACTGAACATGAGATAATTTGAATATTCAGCTGTTTCATAGAATCACCTCTAAAGATCTATTTAAGTTGCTTTAATGTGTTTAAGTTATAGCTAAATCAATTTACTAAGGACATTTTAAATCTGGGTTGTAGAAATCAAGATTATAACTAAAAAGTCCTTTTTTTCCTGTTTATACAGCAGTTAATCCCAGATCTTCTATGATGTTTTGATAGAGACATGAGATGCTGTATCTTTGACATTGGCTGTTTCAGAGTGTGGCCAAGCCCGCTGACTGGAAGTACCAGTCAGGTGTGTGTTCAGCCTGGGTCACACTATCCTGCTGGCTAAATGTCAACATGTTAGTACCCATACCAGATGGCAGAACCAGCACAGAGAGCATTGATAAATGTCTTAAGGTTAGCACACACATGCACTCAAATACACACATTTACATGATGCATTAATCCTGGAAGTTTGAGTTGAACTGACCTCAGGTCACTGAATGTATCAGGAGGGATTGAAAGCGTGGACACACCAGATTGAGAGTGGAATTTGTCTAATTGATGGAAAAAAGATGCCAGAGGACTCGGATCTCACAACAGGACAGGTTGTATAAATTAATTTATTATGTAAATCATTAAGTTTTTTTTAATTATCTGACTTTTGTAAATAACAAATTCTAACACCGTGTTTTTCTGTAGAAAAGGAATGTGAGACAGATGTTCACAGCTCAGCTGCTCATCACATCGGTAAGATCTGCACACAGAAAAGAACAAAAATGCTTATGTGCTTCAAGAATATATAAGGTTGGATAAATGATCACTGCTCAGATAAAGCTTTAAAGTCCAGCTGTTTTAAATTTGACATGAACATGAAAGAAGACCTCTTGTGTCTTAGGATGTGCAGAGGTTATCAGATGTGGTCCAGCCATGTGGAGGCAGCGTTTCCATCTGTGGGGTAATTCACAGCAAAGCTTTCTTACATCACAACAAGCCAAAGGCCAAACTGGCAGAGAAGGTAATGCTTTAATCCAGTGGCAAAGCCCAAAAAAAATGAATGAAGAATTCATTATGATGTCATTTAAACCTTCTTTGTGGACAGTTGCTAAAGAGGGATGTGGTTTCTACGGTGACCACAAGGGTTCAGATGTTGCTGGAGGAGATGGTGACACGAGACGAGGAGAGCAAGGGCAGCAGAGACAAACAACAGACGGGTACGCACACAGGCTAGCCGGAGTTTGCTCATCCAATCATCTGCCTCCAGCTGTAGATTAGCTAAGGTCAGGGTTGCGGGTGGGTTCAGGATCAGCCAATCACAGCCGAGAAGCTGGGTTAATGCTTTCAGAGGAAGGGGGACCTACAGAAGCCTGTGCCTTCTGAAGTAAACACGTACTAGCACAGGATTGATTTATGAAAAAGGTTAATATGTCAATCCCTTTTTGATTTAAACATCTACTGGTGTTTTCCTGCTCTGGCTTTAGTAGATGATTTTGCCAGTTTTCGACCTGACTGAAATAGTTTACTCATGTTGTTATCCTATATCTTTGACATTTTGAGCAAAATACAAAATATTTCCAAGCAACAAAATCTGAATTAATACAATGAAGTGAGACATATGAAGGTAGAAAAAAAGTTCATTTTGATTATTTATTCTTGTTATTGACTGTAATGATAAAATGTTTTGTGAGTAGAGGAACATTTACAATCCATAGGTGGGATTGCTGCTTACTGCTTAAAGTCTTGCATTAGAGTGTGACAGAAAAAACTGTCAGCTGTGTTTTCTAGTTTTATCTCATAATGGGATTTCAATCGTTAACACTGGTTAAATGAGCCACTTATTAACTGATGCTTATTAATTATTAAATTGCTTTTATTCAAGTTAAAACAAACTAATCTTTGATGCTACACCCATTCATTTATTTTGAAAGAGTTTGTGTGGCCACACTTTTGGTAGTTCCTGTAAACAGAGCAGGAGTTTGGAAGAAAAGTTAGCCAAGAGGGAATAGTAATCAGTGGTGGGTTTTGTTGGAATTGATCCAATCAGTTATAAAGCTTATAATAAAACCTTATTACCATGATCAGTGTCTTTACTCTCACTACAGTGTTATAGCATCCAGTCTCAACTGTAGCCTTTACTAACAGAGACCTACTGTATGCACACATTTTCAACAACTAGCTACAAGAGACATGAATCTGTCATAATCAGTGCTGTTCATACCATTTTAGTGGGTTCTGTCCTAATATTTCTTATTTATCCTTACTATTTATAAGAGAAAAGAATTGACAAAACATTAGGATAATTAAATTACCTGTGGAAAATGGGGGGTGGGTAGTGGGTAGCCTAGTGGTAGCATAGTCAGCTTTGGCACGGAGGACCCGGGTTCGAGTCCCCAACACGAACGACTGTGGAGGTCCTTAACCCCCCTGAGCAAGGTCCTTAACCCCCACAAACTGCTTCCCGGGAACTTTAAGTAGCAGCCCACTGCTCTCTGGTACTGCTGTACAGAGATGGGTAAAATGCAGAGCCCTAATTTCCCCTCATGGATCTTAACAGTATAACAACAAATTAAAAAATTAACTGCTGTTCACAAACATGTATTATTTTTACTATCATAACCGATAACCACAGTAATATTAAGCAAAAAAGTTTTAAAAGCATCTAATTAAAATTAATTAAGACCAAGATGATGATGTCACTCAACTCTGTGTTTCAGAGCAACTTTGCCTCCCTCGTCGTATCTACTGTCCAGCAAAAATGGCAGGACCAGTGTGTGTGTGTGACTACCAGTTTAGTGATGAGGGTTTGTCTGAGATAACAGACCGGCTGAAGGAGATGCTGGACATCAGTGCAGCTGAGGACGACTTGGATACCACACAGGAAATGACTGCTGAAGTCATGGAGAGCGAGGATGCCACAGGTGGGGGAAGATGGTGTGTTTGTGGTTTACAACATAGTTAATGTGGTAGGTTTGACTGTAAGGATACATTAGTCTGTTAGTGAAACACAGTCAAGTAGCAGGTGAAATTTAGAAATCTATAATGCTGATGGATGAAGCAGGTATGTGATGTGTCGATCATAAGTCTTGTATTTTACAGTTTATCTGATTACTTTAATTAATAAGATAAAAACAATGAATCAATTCTACCAGAAATATCTTAAACATATCCAGGTGTTTGTAACTGCCTGACAATCCTCTCACTTCGCTACTTTTTAAAAAAAAAAACATTGAAATTGCCGATAAATTTGTTCTCAGTCCATTTTTAATTCCCCAGTATAAATCAGTGACTGAAAAGAAATAAGATTACACTTTAACAAGCAGTAACTTCCAATCAGTGCTGAAGTTGGCCCCGGTTTTAGAATCAAGATGTAGTCTGAGGAGGAGGAAATGTATGAAAAAACAGCTTGTCCTACTTCAGTTTAAACCAGCAGCTTTATTGTAATGTCAGTTTTGATTATATTTACATGTTGAATGATCACTGGGAGAGAAAGATTGAAGGTACAGACTGTCTTTTTCCCCACACACAGCACGCACCTTCAATCTTTACTGAACAAGGTCCACAATACAAAGGCTGCTATTCAAAACAAGCAAAGCCATAAAGCCAGCAAGTATGGTCAAAGTTTGATCAGTGAAAAGAAAAAAACTAAGAAATCTGAAAGAAAAAAAAAAAAAGGGGGGGGGGGGGGGGGGGGGGGGTAATGGGAAAAAAGCAATATTTTGCATGGTTAAGTTACTTTTTTTGTCCTTTCAGAGATATCTCCCCTCATTCTTTTGATTTAATTAATTTTATTTATGTAAACTGATTTCATATTGTAGCAAAAAGGTCTTAGCATTTTTAGGCTGTGTTAATGTGGCTGATTAAATTGCATTTTGTGTGTTTTAAGAACCCGTTATGGAAACTGTTCAAGTGGAGCCCAAAAGAAACGACTACATTGGTGAGGCATGCAGCAGTTAAATCACGGTAGAACGTGAACTGATACCTTTATTGCACTTCATACAATCTCATGTTAATTACCAGCACACCACTTCCATTATTCATGATGGGGGGGGCTGTAAGCACTGTCACCTGATTCATGGGGATTTTACTCTGTTCACAAACAAAATTGTGTGTAGGTCAAATGCTCCCTACCATGCTGGGCCATTCTCCCAGGTTTAACTGTTATGCAGTTATTACTGCGCTACAGATATGATGCACTTTCTAAATTTTTCTTAAAATTCTCCTCTTTTTTTTTTTTAGGTGTTGCCATGGCTACTGCTGTTGCCCTACTTGCCACAGCTGCCTCAATGCTATATCTCAGTGATGTTTGACATGTTCTAAAAATAAAATGTTTTCTTTGGTCCATTGAGCATTTGTTTCTATGAAGCATCTGTTGATTGAAGCAGGAATAAGAAATTAAATTGGGGAAAGGAATAAAACCAGGAGCAGTGACAGGTTGCATGTCCAGGGTCATTAGCATCTATCTTGCTGTACAAGCAAAAATCTCCAGCTTAGACACCCTTTCAGTCCAACTGCATGGAGTTGACTAATGCTTGGACGATACTGATGCACAGAGAGTGTGATGTATTTTTACCTAAGACCCTCAGATTAGTAAACTATTGGGGATATTTCAATTTCGAAGTGATAAGGGTAATCATAAAAAGCAGCTACAAAAAATTTGTAAAGTAACTGCTTCTTGTATATACTCCTAAACCTTCTGAGAAAAACAAATTCAAAAGCATAATTTAATTCCCCACAGCTGATCTGATCTGGAAGAACAGATGTATTGAAAGTCAAGGAAAAATATACAAAAGGAAATCTTTCTATGACTTATGCAGAACGATGCAGTACAAGTATCTTTCTCGAGTATAAGAAAACTCAGTGTTTATTAAAGCTCCACAAACAGTGTACTGTACAACAAAAGACTACTTTCTTGTACTTTGCTCCAAAGATTGATGAATGGTTTTAACTTTACTGGGAACAAAAAATATTGCAAGAGGTGCTGCTGAGCTTTATCAGTTACCAATTAAAAGATGACCCTGATGAGATTATTCTTTAGATTTAGAATGAAATGCCTTATTCGTTCCTGTTTATCTCTCCTTATTTTCAGTGGAGGGGGGGGGGGGGATTCCAAGGATTTTACTGTCTGGAGCAGGGATGTCCACCTCTGACAGTTTCCTTTAATGCAGCTGGAGGACAAAAAAGGGGGCGTTGCTACAACTACATAGGCTTATGTTTGTTCATACTTCACCTTGAGACCTCCCCATGGTCCCTGGTGCTGGGAGTTATTTCCCATTCCCCTTTTATTCCCTTAGATCTGCTGACTTTTTTGGCATCATTTCAACTTCCCAAAGCCCCCACCCATTTGAGATTTTCTACTGCGTAGTTTGGCCTACTCCAGCCTAAGCAAAAAAAAGTGAGAAAAGACAACAACTTACTTTCTTTAAGATGCACCTCTTTTCAACTACAGATATTTAACTGTTGTTTTTCAGAAACGAGACAAATGAGGCAGAAAAGCAGCGGTTAAATACATATTTACATGTGAAAGAAGGCAAAAAAAACCCAACATACAACTGCACTCCCCCTTTAGAGGTGGAGTTTGAACCTTACAGTTTGCAATGGTCACTGTTTGATTCCAGAGTTGAAGTGCAATGCACTCAGAAACATACCCACTGCCCATCTCTGCTGAACTTTGACCTTCAGAGAGCAATAACAGCTCCATCTGTCAGTTCACCTTATCATCAGGGCGGTATGAGAAACAGCCTGCTTCAGTGGTGTTAAGGCATCAGTGTGTTGTCTAACATCTCTGTTGGGAGAGTGGTAGGTGATAAGCACAGTCAGCGCTCGCAGAGTTCCACTTGGGAGCAGGACAGTCCCGGACAGTGCTTCGGACGTCTAATCTGGACAGCCAACCAGGATTGCCTGAAGACCTGCACAGAGCATTTCCAACTTCTGTGCAAAGCGGGGCAGAAAGATGATGTTGAGCAAAGATCTTCCAGACATTGAGGTAAGCCGTTAGACTCATGTTGAACTCAGCGTAATTCTTTGTGAATAGGCTTTATAGGCAAATTTACAAACTTTTGCAAAGTGAAATGCACTATTTGTCATGATAATATACATTAAAACTCAAGATACACCATATCTCTTACGTGGTTTTGATAAATCTCAATCTTAATTTTAAGTGTAATTTAAAAAAATATTCTAATCACATTTTCTGATGAGAAAGCTTTATGTGTAATAGTGTTTGGTGGGAAAATCTCCTGCAACATGGGTTTTACTCTTGTACTAAGCAGCATTTGCATTAAACAGTGTTTAAATCTGTGCCACATAAATCTGGTTGGACAATATGGTACAGTAATGTTACTGTAAATCAAGCCTGCACAAGAATTTGGGGATTAGCTTCAAAGAAATATCATAGGAGTTTAAGCTGAGGCCTCACAAGGAGTTCTTTGCACATGATAACACCAACACTGGAGCAATGGAAAAGCTCTGATGACTACGACATTTTATGATGTCATTTTATTGAGTGTCATCCATTTGTGATGCTTGTAGAGGTTTATATAAAGATTCTTAGTCTCATCGACATTTTACAGAATTTAAAAGGATTTGCATGAAAAGGGAAACTAGAAATTTCAGTAATTACTGGGGAAACTGGGGATTTCTATATTGGAAGCAAAGTAATCTTGGTTGTATCAAAACAGGGAAATAAAGGATCCAGAGTTTTTGCAGTGAACTTGAGGATTCCTCTACGTCTGCTGGCTCAGTTTTGCCCCATGCAAACTTCTTATTCACACAAGTCTCATTTTAAACAGAGGTCTCTCAAAACTTCTAAAGCTCCATCAGCGTTTAGCTGTCAGCTTGGAGCAAGAAAAATTCAACAACTCCTGATGTTAGAATGAGTCCCTCTGAGGACATTAACAGGTGCCTGCAGAGCCAAAAGAGAAAGAAGCTTGAAAGGGAAAAATTGATTGTGACCACAGGAAGACCAATATTGATTGCATGAAGTGTAAAACCTTCAAACATCAATGAAGAGAGAGTAGCTTTGGATCTTTGTGTTTTTCTCACTAGCTTTATAAAAAAAAATCTGTAAAAAAAAATGTCAGTTATTATAAATGCACACATCCTGCCTCTGCTGCAATTGAGAAAACTGCATTATGCAGTCCTAACATGGTTTCATGGCCTTGTGCAACAAGTCATGTGTTGTGGACAAAGTTTAGATTAGTGGCACGAAACCTGGAGCAGAGATTCAGGTGTACACGTGTAAAGGTGGAGTCACAGTCTCAAGCTATCCCATAAATGTTTCCATAAATGTGCAATATACAATATTCCACATGAAGACACTGAATTTTACACAGCCTTTCAGGGCACAAAGACCATTTCCAGCTGTAATATAACAATGTTATGCATCACCAGCAGAACTCACGTCGACCTCATCATTATCTTATCATCTTGAACTCCAACATTTAAACAGTCAGACTTCCCAGAATGTTCCAAGTTTCAGTGTTTTCACGAGCAGATCTCTGTGTGTGCTACCAGTACAGATAACACCAGGGGTTCATTTACTCTGGGGCCACCACTTGTAGACCTTTGTGTTGTTAAACTGGTGAAAGTGGAAAATGGACATTTTAGAATTTCAACAATATGTCATTCATGCACATATTATTCCCCAGTTGAAAAGATAATTAATATTCAACCAAGATTCTTGTTTTTTCTCAGTCATTATTATGATAATAAAAACAACTATTGTGGGTTTCAGAAGAAACAGCCTTCAGGTGTGGAATGAATTAAAAAGTTAAGCACACTAATCAAATCTGAGAGTTGCAAATACATACAACAAGTGCAGCAGGAACTGCTAAAATTGTCTCAGAGACCAGTGATCAAAATCTTGTCTTTTTACTTTGTCTATTGTGGCGAATAAAAGTACATTTGATTAAATGGTATTATGACAAAATAAACATTTGATCTTTTGGTGAAATGATTGAGAAATATATTGCAAGCAAGCAGAAATATTCTGACAGCTCTGTTAGAGTGTGATAATTTTGGATATGTTTTATTTTTCCTTGTTAAAGGGAAACTGAATCTTTCCTTTTTATTTTTAGAGCATCCTGGCTCTTAATCCCAGAGTTAGGAGTCATGCTCAGATCATGTCCACAGCAAATAAAAAGAAGGAAAAGAAACACTGGAAGCGAAACCCTGAAAGGAACTGTGATGTAAGATATGCACACACACACACACACACACACACACGCATTCAAGATCAATCTTTGATTAAAATTGTCAAGTCAGTGAACAGGTCTAAGTTCTTGTTGTATCATTTATCCGCTAAACTCTCTTCTCTCTCTACTCTTTCTTTCAGTCTTGTGTGAAGCTGGAGAACAACTTTGATGATATCAAGCACACAACGCTGAGTGAGAGAGGAGCACTGCGAGAAGCTCTGAGGTCAAAATTGAACAACTTGGCTTTTTCTGTAAAATAACACACAGCTGCTTAAAAACACATTCATGCACAACAATCCGTTAACAATTATCTGTTGTTTCTCTTTTCAAATAAGCTAAATATTCTTGTTCATACTTTGTGTTTGCCATGGTGGTTTCTCTTTACCAACACCATGGCTCATTTCCAATTCTCTTACTTGGCCTTCCCCCTATCTTTTCCTTTAGTTTGTTCTCTCTTTGGGGGATTAAGAAGTTGTGGTCATCTTGACCGTCAGCAGAGGCCATGGGAATTTGATTTGTTCAGTGACTGCTGCTCTTTGATCCTTTAAAGAAAAATGACCATTTACCTCTGCAAAGCAAAGATTGCCTGTTCCTATTAACTTAGTTTTCTCATTAACATAAATAACATTATCTTCTCCATGGCAACATGCCTGCTGTAGACTCTCTCATAACAAAAACCTAGCTCTACAAACATTTGAGTGCCAGCACTGTTGTTGCAAGCAGATTAACATTTAGTAAGAGCACTTCTCACTTTGTTTCGATGGCACACAATTTTAGTCCTAGGATTTTTATGCCTTCGAAAGTATTGAAACACTGTGAATTCAGTCCAGTCATATAAAGACATCAAAAGTTACAAATATGTAATAATTTGTTTGATAAAGATTGATTTAGTGGAGCTATCTTTACAGTTATCTAGGCTACAGGAAACAGTTAATGTCTCTTTGTGCAGTTTCAGTCAGACTTGTTGGAAACTCTGGCACTGCTTGTGACTTTGAGGTTTAAAATGCTATGCATATTTTCTCATCATGAACAAAGAGGCGGTGCAGGGGAAACTGAATTCTTTTCAAATAATTCAACCATATACCTTATTTTGTCATTTTTTTCCCCATTTATTCTTCCGTGTGTCTTATTATTTCACTATAAGAAATCAAAGCTTTTGATTGACAGCTTTGAAATGTGAAATAAGCATCACTGCATTTGCTCCTAATTATGCAAAAAAAAAAAAAAAAATCCACTTGCAAATACCAGAAGATAATGCACATTAATACTTTTTGGACATCACTGGGTGGTTTTAAACTACAGTTTTTCATGCCTTGATATTTGTTGTTTAAAAAAATGCATAGACAAATAAAATATGTGTTTAGGTGTCTTAAGTGTGCTGATGCTCCGTGTCAGAAGAGCTGCCCAACCAACCTGGACATCAAGTCATTTATTACAAGCATCGCTAACAAGGTAAAGAGCAAATAACCAAGTAAATCTATTAATAGATATGAAATATCTGTTCTTTAATTGCATGCATGCATGTGTGTGTTTGGGTGTTTATGCATGTAACAGAACTACTATGGAGCAGCTCGGGCCATTCTGTCCGACAACCCTCTGGGTTTGACCTGCGGGATGGTTTGTCCCACATCAGAGCTTTGTGTCGGGGGCTGCAACCTGTATGCCTCTGAAGAAGGACCCATCAACATTGGAGGGTTACAGCAGTTTGCCACAGAGGTACAGCTGTTTGCGAGGTTTCCAGAAAACATGTTAACCATCAACTTAATATAATTCAGCTGTGATGATTTACAGACAGCTGAGTCGGGTTTTCATTATTTCATTTCTAAGCTGATATATGTGAGTTTATTCTTGTCCCTGGGGTTAAATTTGATGCTAAAACACTAAAACTACTGGCTGAGTTTAATCAAACTTGAAGAGGCAGCACTTGCTCTGAAGACGCATAGTTTTGGATGCAGATCGCGATCAGCAGATTGATTTGGATTAATTTAAAATCAGCTATGTGAACTCTCACAAACACTATGCTTATCTGGTGTGTGTTAACAGGTGTTCAGTAAAATGGGCATCCCTCAAATTAGGAATCCTGAACTCCCACCAGCCAATAAGATGCCAGTGTCTTACCATGTGCCGATCGCCCTGATTGGCTGTGGTCCAGCATCAGTCAGCTGTGCTTCTTTCCTGGGCCGTCTTGGATACGATAACATCACGATATTTGAGAAGCAGAAATACACTGGGGGGCTGAGGTATGAAATCATGTGATATCCATGACTGAAAAGAACATTCTTTAGTGTTAAATCATGCTGCGCTACAGATATATTTAAGTCAAATATAATTAGCTGACAGCATCTGACTACTTGGATGTTGCTCTGTGATTTCTGAAACATCTGTAGGATCATTTTGAATCTTGCTGATAATATTGATGGAGTTTCAGATCAAGGCCATCCCTATTGAACATGCATGGTAGAAATAAGATGGCAGGATGAGAGACATGTGGTGGGATTGTGCCACAATCAATAATGATAAAAAGATAAAAGGAAATCCAAAATGCTGAAATACTGCACGTGTTCCTCCACACAGCACATCAGAAATCCCTCAGTTCCGTCTTCCGTATGAGGTCGTCCAGTTTGAGATAAACTTGATGAAGGACTTGGGAGTCAAGGTATTCACATCGCAGGACAATTTTTTTTTATTTTTTTTTTTTACAATACCTGTTGCAATAGTCAGTACATCCTTTCATGTCTGTTATGATGCGCATGTTTGCTGTTTTGTTTGCAGGTTGTTTGTGAGAAAGGTTTAGGTGTAAATGGGATGAGTCTGAAGTCACTGAAGGAGGAAGGATTTAAGGCTGTTTTCATTGGAATTGGTGAGTTTCACTTCAAGTCAAGTTTATCCAGTTTGGTATTGCACCTTTAAATCCGTCTTTAACAGTTGTACTGACAATGTACTGATGTTTGTGTGTGCTTTTCTGTAAAAGAACAGTACTAATTCTATGTGTATGAAATGTGTTAATGTCCAGTATGTCTGTGTTTGTTACTCAAGGTCTCCCCCAAGCCAACAGGGCAAAAATCTTCCAAGGTTTAACTGTGGACCAAGGCTTCTTCACTTCTAAAGATTTCCTGCCAATGGTTGCCTCTGCCAGCAAGAAAGGTACAATTGGGGGGTATCAAGATGTCACAATAGATGAGAAAGGAAGATGTTTTACTGCAGTTTTTCCCAACTTGTGTCAGGTCTATCTTGAAAAGAGGAAAATGTGTCTTTATTCTATGATGATGCTTTTGCTTAGGAAAAAATACTGAAAACTGTTCAAGCCAGTTCCTTCAATGTTTTGTTATCTTGTTGTTTTATTCTTAAAAATCCACTATACTTATTTGACCAAACAAATAAATGTATGAATTGTTTCTAATAGGAACAGAAAGAGAGTGCCTGCAGTAGCTTAGTCTTATCTTCCTTTCATGGTCTAGGCATGTGCCAGTGCCGCTCCTCTCTCCCAGAGTTGAAGGGAGTAGTGATAGTTTTGGGGGCCGGTGACACTGCCTTCGACTGTGCCACCTCAGCTCTTCGCTGTGGAGCCAAGAGAGTGTACGTCTGCTTCAGGAAGGGATTCACCAACATCAGGGCTGTTCCCGAGGAGGTATGATGAGGATGGGTGGGCAGATGATGTTAGATAGATTGATGGGTACAGTCCATGTTTAATTCTTTTCGTTATTAGATGGAGTTGGCTAAGGAGGAGCAGTGCGAGTTCCTGCCCTTCCTGTCTCCTCGTGAGGTCATCATGAAAAATGGTAGGGTTGCCGGGTTGCAGTTCTGCCGAACTGAGCAGACTGACAAAGGTGATTGGCTGGAAGATGAAGACCAGATTGTCAGGTTGAAGGCTGATTACATCATCAGTGCTTTTGGATCCATGTTGAGTCAACCTGAGGGTAAGGAGGAAATCACATACAGTATCAAAATTTATTCTCCAGCCTCTCCAGATTTGTTGGTTTAGGAACAGATCGACAGAAGATGGTGTCATATTTTTGAAAGTGAACTTACTGTAATCCATATCTGTTGTCTGTGTGTGTTGGTGTAGTGACCGAAGCAATGGCTCCTGTGAAGCTGACACGTTGGGGTACTCCAGAGGTGAACACAGACACAATGCAGACCAGTGAGCCCTGGGTGTTTGCTGGAGGAGATATTGCTGGTCTGGCAAACACCACAGTGGAGTCTGTGAATGATGGCAAACAAGCCTCATGGCACATCCACAGATACATACAGGTAAAACTGTCCAAAAATTTGTTCCTCGATGACTAAAATCCAGCCATCTGAACACATCAGTTTCAGTTGTTCATCCAGAAGATGTTCAAACCTGACACTCGTTTTTTCTGTTTCCATTATTTTTCTAGTCTCTTCACGGACAGACAGTGGACACAGTCCCAAAACTCCCGTTGTTCTACAGTGCGATAGATCAGGTGGATATCAGCGTTGAGGTTTGTGGAATAAAGTTTCCAAACCCATTTGGCCTGGCCTCTGCTCCTCCCACCACCAGCACAGCTATGATCAGAAGAGCATTTGAACAAGGATGGGGCTTTGCTTTGACCAAGACATTTGGACTTGATAAGGTATAGCACTGACTCTGAGGTACCTAGAAAGCACCCATAATCACTTGAAAGTATGAAAATGAACATATTTTTTTCCTCTTTTACCTAAAGTTATTGGAAGAAGTCTTTAAATGTTTGCTTTAAACATGTTTCTGCAGGACCTGGTGACCAATGTGTCTCCTCGTATTGTGCGTGGTACCACCTCAGGTCATGTGTATGGACCTGGTCAGGGCTCCTTCCTCAACATTGAGCTAATCAGCGAGAAGACAGCAGCCTACTGGTGTCACTCCGTTGCTGAGCTGAAGAAAGATTTCCCTCAAAATGTAGATTACACATCACATTATCCTATGTTGATACTTTCCTTTATGCCTCAGAAGATGTTGGATGTTGGAGATTAGTTTTGATGTTTAAAATGAAATGTTTTTCCTCTGTTTCTGTCAGGTGGTGATTTCAAGTATCATGTGCAGTTACAACAAAGAAGACTGGACAGTGCTGGCCAAGATGGCTGAGGTAAGGCAAAACACATATTAGTGGATAAATAAGCAAGCATTTACAGAACCTAAATGGTGTAATGACAGTAACATTACCAAGTGAAGGTAAATGTGAGAAAACGTGTCTTTAGGAGTCAGGAGCAGATGCTTTAGAGCTGAACCTGTCCTGTCCTCATGGGATGGGAGAGAAGGGCATGGGACTGGCCTGTGGACAGGTACACGTTTCTGACTATATGCACATCCTTTTCTAAAATAACATAAGTAACTGTGACATACAGTAGTATAGTATTTTGATTGTGAAGTATTTTTACCTTTGTGTTTGCTGTGCTATAAGGATCCAGTGTTGGTGCGTAACATATGCCGGTGGGTGCGTGCAGCCATTTCGATTCCATTTTTTGCCAAACTGACACCAAATGTTACCAATATTGTTGATATCGCCAAAGCTGCCCACGAAGGTGAGAATTTGCAACTTTTTTTTACCTTCTTCTTTTCATGTTATTGTTTCACCATTTTCTCTGCATAACATAACCCAGGATGTGAAATGAATGTCTTGCAGACGTTGTTTAATAGTTTGTGCTTGTATGTGTTGTTTTGTGAGAAAGGTGGAGCAGATGGTGTCACGGCCACCAACACGGTGTCGGGTTTGATGGGACTGAAGGCTGATGGTTCTCCCTGGCCAAGTGTCGGTGGGGGCAAACGCACCACATATGGAGGGGTGTCTGGTAAGTAAACAGCCACACAAGCCCTTGAGGACTTCCTCAAGGGCCGCTGATCTGCAGGTTTTAGATGTTTCCATTCTTCAACACATCAGAGTCATGTAATTGATTATAATTAAAAACTTTAATCACTGGACAACAACAGAAAACATCTATTTTAGAAAGGAGCTAATTACTGCCACCATGTGAAAATGCAACGAGGATATTACTTACAAAAATTCACTAAATAATTTTATTTTCAGGTAACGCTATCAGACCAATTGCTCTGAAAGCAGTGTCAGCAATTGCCAAGGCAATCCCTGGTTTTCCAGTTTTGGCCACTGGGGGTATTGACTCAGCAGAGACTGGACTGCAGTTTCTCCATGCTGGGGCCTCAGTGTTACAGGTAATAACTAAATCACAGTTAATCATTTTGTTGTAATAAATTTTTCCAAGACTGATAATCAACACTTCATGGATTGAAATTGAAATTGTTTTCCTTCCTTTTTTTCTCTTTTTTAAGTTGAAGTTTATATGATGCAGAAAGTATGGAAAAGAGAATTCTAATGATAGTGTTATAAAATGATTAATTTGAACCACAGTGTCATTTAGGTTTGCAGTGTTGATACTCATAAGTAACAGAAATGCTGTTGCAACTTGTAATAAAGTTCCAGTGTTGTAACTGTAATGGAGATCAATTGCTGAAAAGCAATAAGACATTCCTGATTGTTTTTATTGGGGTAAATTAGTATGAAAATAAGAATTGTTGTCTTTTTGTCACTTTCTAATGATGACTTTAAACACATAGGCACTGTGGGCCTTCCTCCGAGGGCCAAATGAAACACTAACTTTATTTCTTTACAGCGGGGGAAAAAAGGATTGAACACATCAACTTTTTTCTCGGAAAATGTATTTCTAGTAGAGCTTTTTACATGAAATTTTCACTAGATGTCAGCAACAACCCAAGTAGTGCACACATACAAAGAAATCCTGACATTTATGTCTATAAATTAAGTTATGTGTAATATAGTGAAATGACATGGGGATAAGTATTGAACACGTGAAGAAATGAAGGCGCAAAAAGATATGAAAAGCCAAGTCTATCAGTGTTTAGAAAGTGATCTTGTCCCCTATCTGTGCAAGGTAACATCAGCTGGTTTACTTCTGAGTGATTTCTTTAAAAAGGTTTCTCATCACCAAGGTGTCAGACAAAAAGCATTCCATGATGGGTAAAAGCAAAGAGCTGTCTAAAGACCTCTGCAACCTTATTATTGCAAAACACACTGAAGACATTGGTTCCAGGTGCATTTCTAAACTTCTGAAAGTTCCAGTAAGCACCATTGGGGCCATCATCCGGAAGTGGAAAGAACACGGCATTGTCATAAACCAGCCATGACCAGGTGCTCCTCGCAAGATTTCAGACAGAGGAGTCAGAACAATAATCAGAAAGGTTCTCCAACAGCCCAGGACCACTCGTGGAGAACTTCAGAAAGACCTGGAATCAGCAGGTACATTTGTTTCAGAGAAAAAACGAAGTAATGCACTCAACTCCCATGGCCTTCATGCACGCACACCACGCAAGACTCCATTTCTGAAGAAAAAGCAGGTTGATGCTGGTTTGGAGCACAACATCTGGACAAACCCATGACATTCTGGAAAACATAGTCTGGTCAGATGAGACCAAAACTGAACTCTTCAGATGTCATAAGACAACATGTTTGGAGGAGAAATGGCACCACACTTGACCCCAAAACACCATAACAACAGTGAAGTTTGGAGGTGGAACATCATGGTGGGGGCTGTTTTTCAGCATGTGGTACTGGCAGGCTTCATATCACTGAAGGAAGAATGAATGGAGAAAAGCAGAGACATTCTGGACCTGAATCTGCTGCCATCTGCTGAAGTTGAAAAGAGGCTGGATCTTTCAGAAAGACAACCATCCCAAGCACACAGCCAAGGAAACACTCAACTGGTTTAAGAAAAAGAAAATAAAGCTGCTAGAATGGCCCAGTCAATCACCCCCACTTGAATCCAATTGAAAATCTTTGGAAAGAACTGAAGATCTGAGTTCACAGAAGATTTGAAGGCAGTTTGTGTGGAAGAATGGGCCAAAATCACACCTGAGTTTGTCTTAGACTGGTTTCTCCACACAGGGGTCGTCTTGAGGCTGTAATCACCGACAAAGTGCAAAAACAAATTAAACTAATTTTGGTGAGCGTGTTCAATACTTATTCCCTGTGTGATTTCACTATATTAAACATAACTTAATTTATGGACATAAATGTTCTGATTTCTTTGTATGTGTGCATTACTTGGGTTGTTGCCGACATCTGGTGAAAATTTCATGTTGAAAGCTCTACTAGAAATATATTTTCTGAGAAATGTTGACGTGTTAATTACTTGTTTCCCCCCGTTGTACGTAGTTGGTTGCTGTCTACAAAAACCCTGCAGCCGGTTATTATAATATTTTAATTAAATTGAAATAGATGCAAAGTTAGGAAACTTTGCTGTTTTGTTTGTGAAGCCTATCTGACTGTATATGATTTCAACAGGTGTGTAGTGCGGTTCAGAACCAGGACTTCACTGTGATTGAGGATTACTGTCTGGGTATGTTTATTTTTAACAGTGATGTTATCATGTTTGTATACTTTCTACTGCTACATGATATTCAGACTCAGTTATTGTACCAATATAATATAATATAACATAATATAATATAATATAAATATTTTTCATTCCTTCATTTCATTCATATAACACAATACAATACAAACACAATATAATTTTATGTTTAGGTCTGAAAGCCTTGTTGTACCTGAAGAGCCTGGATCTGAAGGACTGGGACGGTCAGTCTCCTCCCACTGAGAGACACCAAAAAGGAAAACCAGTTCCCAGAATTGAAGACCTGGTTGGGAAGGTACAGTAATATATTTATGATAATGTGATTGCAATTAAGCTGGTTATAAGTGCTAGTAGGGTTTGTTGATTATTGGATTGGTTGGTTTGTCTTAAACATGACTGTAACAAACCTATAGTAATTTAACTCTTGCATAGGTCCCATTCTGTATTTGTAATCTCTGAAAGCACTGACTACAAAACACTTTTTTTCTGGATGATATGTGCAGAGCCTCCTAGTTTTGGTCCATACCTCCAGGAGAGAACAGAAGCCATTGCAAAGTACAAGAACCAGCATCGAGGCATTGATAAAAGTGATGTGGCTGAAGCAAACATTAGCCAGAAAAACATGCCCAAAAAACCTGTTCCTGCTGTCAAGGTGTGGATCATTCTCACTTTCATGATTCTGCATGATCAGATGAGCTCTGTTCTGTTAAATAAGTGTTTGTTGTGTTCTTAGGATGTGATAGCTAGAGCATTGCGTCACATTGGAGCATACCAGGAGCTTAACAACATTGAGCAGGTACTGTTTTTACTTGGTTGTTTTTTTGTTTTTATTTCCTGAAAAATATTTAAGCACAGCTGAAGTAAAACTAATGAACAAATGGCTACTATGTGTTTAATTATTCTTGACATTCTTTGTAAAGTTTTGAGCTTTCTAATGTAGTCAGAGTAAGTATGAAAATCATTATTCATAATCCTCCTCTGTGTTCTCAGGTCCAGGCTCTGATCGATGAAGATATGTGCATCAACTGTGGTAAATGTTACATGACCTGCAACGACTCTGGATACCAGGTATATCTGTCAGTTATGTTGGGACAAACATATTTTTCTTTATTTTTAAAAGTTACTTGTGAGTATTCAGTCCTATAATGTGACTTTCTGACTCTTATCCAGGCCATACAGTTTGACCCAGAGACCCACCTTCCTTTCGTGACTGACAGCTGTACTGGCTGCACTCTGTGCTTCAGTGTCTGTCCAATCATAGACTGCATCCAGATGGTTACCAGGACAACGCCTCATGTACCAAAAAGGGTATTCCCATCAGTCCCGTCTGCTAAATGAACAAACAAAACCAGTGCTTTCTACAGATATGTTAATAAAGATCAGATATTGTACAGTTTGCTTTGGTGAAATTGCTGTACAACATTGTGTCTCAGCAATGCAGAAGTGATCACACACTCACACACACACACACACACACACACACAAAAAAGACAACCTACAAGTTTGCTCTTTCATTACACTGTGCAAGGTGTTTGGAGAAAATTAATTTCTGATGTTAATTTCTGAAAAGTACACAGTGATCTTGATTTGTATTATTAACAGCACCAATATTGTCGGCTCATTAATTCTCTCTGACTTATATTATGTTAATTAATGTAGAGTGAAAACCTCATCACCAGGATTTTAAATTGATAGATGATTTACTGTTTAATCCATGTACTGTATTCATGTTAGAGGAATTTCATCCCTGATATGGGCTATCATTTAAACAAAGCTTACTGTATGCCAGAGCAAAAAACGAGCAGGATTCTTGCTGTAATTACACACAAACAAAAGTAGGAAACCTCTGTGTTTGTGATATTCTTTACCTACAACAAAATGAGCAAGAACCGGCAAGTACCAAGATTGAATCTGTTCCATTCATTTTTATGCGCATTTTAACAACATTGTACTTTCCATTTATCTACAATTTAAATATCATTAACATATGCTAATACTGCGTGCACCACAACAGTTATCTGATGGAACAATGGTTACATAATAACACAACATAGGGATTAGATGCTAGAAATGTGTTCGGAGGTTTTTCAGCTCCACTGTAACAGGCATTATCCGTACAAATGACTGCTTATAATGACTCATGACTATCTTTGTTTGGTAGGATTAATATAGCATTTGTCAGCTCAATTACAGTTTTGATTTAACAAAAAATACATTTGCAAGGATATTGAAATTACTATTGTCATAAACACTGCAGCAAGATTGAAAGTTTTTCTTAACTACAGCTGAACAGTCAATTCTTGGTAACATTTTCCAACTGAATATCAAAGAAAGGGTTTAAATGAGCTCTTTATGCTTTTATTTGGTTTTAGTAAATTTGGTGTTTGATGTCATTGGCAAGTGATATGGAAGTAAAAAGATCAAATTTGGGGTTTAAAGTTGTAATACATTGTTAATCAGTGCACTATTTCAGTACAATTGTTCTGTAAAAATAATGTTTTAATGAAATATTTGTACTATGAATTAATGGATGTTTTCAGCCATTGATCAATGTTGCTGTAATAAAACATTCAAGAACTATTTTCTTTAGTTGTTTCAAGTATGTTATCAGCTTGTGTTAGTTAATTATCAAAAATATTTTCTGATAATTAATAGTTGATAGGATGTTAATTTAGAAATTATTTCACAAACACACACATTCATAAATCTGTCTACAATGGGAAAATGATCTTGTCCAGTGTTTTTCAAACCAGGTCTCAAGACCCACTGCTCTGCATGTCGCGTTCCTGCTCCAACACCACCTGATTCAGATTGATTAACTTCCCCCATCAAGGTCTTTGCACTCCTGTTAACGAGTCATTCATTTGACTCAGGTGTGTTGAAGTCGGGTTACTGTTAAAGCGTGCAGGGCAGTGGGTCCCAAGGACCAGGATTGAGAAACACTGATCTAATGGAGTACAGTAGAAAAAAAAAATTAGAAAAAAAAAAAAAAAGAAATATCACTACTTTTCCTCGAAATGAAACTTTGTCATTACAGAATAAATGGCTTTAAACTATAATGACAGCGATTGTAAAAATGAGGTTGTAATGGAAGTCAATGATGCCTTTTGTGCCATAAAGAGTGTATCTGACACTACAGAAAAATACAGTACAATAAAATCATTTTTATTGCTCATCTTTTATATAACTGTCACCACCAAAGATTCATCAGACTGCCATTTATTATGAAGAAAATCATCTTTATGTTTCTTTAAACATGAAAAATTATTCATTTGAATAATGAAGGGTCATTAAGGGTTAATATCTTAAAATAATTAAATGTTGAGTAGTTTTGAGAAAGTCGTTTAGCCCCTTGACACCCAAACTTTTTTAGGACTTTTTCAATTATTTTACTTCATTTGTATGTTCAATTTCTTATTTGTATTCATTTACTTTTGACAGCATATCGATCTTAACATTAATTTTTAAAATTCAGTTTATACTTATTTATTGTTATCGATTTATTTTTCATTCATTCATTTAGTCATTCAGTCATTATACTTTTACCATATTTCATTTAGTCTTTCTTGTGATTATATTCCCTTTTTTTTTTTTTTTACTGTATTTATTTTGTTTTTATATAATCGTAAATAAATTCAGGCGTTATGGACTGAAATGGTTCATGAAGAAAAAAATCTGATATTATATATATATATATATATATATATATATATATATATATATATATATATGTATGTATAAAGCAAACTGAACATTTATCTATGGTTTGTGTCATGTAGAAGCTAAATTCATTTTTTAAAGTTGAACGCATTTTTGTTATTTGCTTGTTGTGTATCCCCTTGCGGTCCTCCCAGCAGAAGGTGGCAGCCAAGCGCCTAACATTACTGTTGGTTACTTACATTTATTAAGAGACGAGAAGAAGAAGCACGCCCATTTTGCTTGCGCTGTCTGCATCGAAGTGTGCTGAAATATCAACAGACAGAAGAGGACAAAGAGCTGCAATGGATGGGTAAATTTGTTAATATTAGCTTTAAGGTGATTTGTGTTCACTTTCCACAGCTGTGCACGTGACATCCTCAGAATTTCGTTTTATACCCATTATACAAGAAATGCTAGATGTTAGCTCATCTGTAAGCCTTGAAACTGTTTGTTGCGAAGAACGTGCCATTAGCCAGGAAGCCCCAGACAAGCATTATGACATTATGTGTTGCTTGAAGTTGTCGTTTCATGCAAGACAACTGTTAACGAGCATATTTACCGTCATCTGGATCCTCTAACGTTGGAAGTGACATAGGTTCAGGCTAGCAGGGGAACATTCCGATGGTGTTCACCCATTGTCTTGCGTAAAACGAATAAGAAGGTAAGCTAGCTACACTGATGAACGTCACCGATACGCTTGAAATGCGTGTGTAGTTGTTTAGTGATAAATTGATAAATAATTATCTTGTAAGCAGCTTTTAGTTAGCCTGGTTTGTTACGAGGCGTGAAAGTCGACATGGTGCGTACACCTGTCAGTTGGTGGTGTGGGCTAATCTCACGTGAAATAGCGGTCCTTTGTTTCTGCTTCGTGTTTTCCACACACCGTACATTTATTATTGTAATGCAGCAATAGACTATCTAGATACACTCAGAAGTTTAGTCACGTCTTAAAATGGTGATAATATAACACTGAATTTACAAATCGCATTACTATTCAAAGGAAGCTGCATAATAAATTTGTGGTGAGAGGACTGCACAACGAAACGATCAGGACACTTTATTACCAAATACAATACATTTCTAAAGAATTATTTTTGTTTGTTTTTTTGTTTTTTTTTAAAAAAGGCTAGACATTTCCCACGGCAGCAAAGACAAAAAAAAAGGAAAGGAAAAACGGATAAAAGGAGAAAGTGGGGTAAAAGTCGTTGTTGTTGTTGTTATAGTAACGATTTGTAATTTGGTGCCCAGTTTCAGTTCAGGCACATTTCTAACATAAAGCTTGCTATCGTCTGAAATATTATAACATTTGTTATAGCTGAAAACAGATATCAGGCCACATTACTTGACGGGTCACACAAAAGCCATACAGTCTTGTTTTTATATATTGGTAATGCCAAATAAGAGGTTACATTTTTTTTTTTAGATTAAATTAAGCTTAAAATTGTTTGACCTAGTAAAACATTTTGTTTGGTTTACTTTAGGTAATTGGACACAGTATTCCTTGGGTGGTGTATATTTGTATGAGCTATCAACTATAGTTGTTTGTCCATTTATTGTGGAATAATCAACAAGATGGAACACCATCATTTCTGTCCTATTTGGAATGAAAGTGGCCAGAATTGGCTAGATGTTTAGTACATAGACTACATATTTACAGCTTCATAAGAGTTTTTTTCTCATTGTTTGATTGTATTTTTTTTTTTTTTTTACAGTTATAAGATCTGAAAAATAACTTGAAAAAGTTCTCAGACATCAGAATATTTTTTTTATTACAGTCTTTGTTTTGACTTTGATAATGTTGTAATAATTGCTAAGTATGACAACAAGATTCTAATTTTATTTTGGTTTGTCCATTGTCTCTTCTGGCAGTGATGTTGCTGTTGGTGTGAAGGTAAACTGCATACCCCCTTTTATGATATTGCAAGCATATTTTCAATTTCTGTAGCTCAGAGGTCTCAAACTCGTTCCAGAGAGAGCCGTGTGGGTGCAGGTTTTCATTGCAACCAAGCTGTTTCACACCAGACTCCACTCATCTCATCAGGTTTTCAGGTTAAGACTGGACTCACTTGATGAAATGAGTAAAGTCTGGTGTGCTACTGCTTGGTTGGAATAAAAACCCTTGAGCCACGCAACCCTTTCTGGATTGAGTTTGAGACCGCTGATATAGATACATACTTAAACCAGGTTTTGGGATTTGGCATGGAAAGTTAAATGCCTCTTTTTCTTTTCTGTTTTCCAGAGAGGCTCAGATGAGCTCAACATGTACGGTAGCAGCCCCAACTCTATGACCGGTGAGTTTATGCAGAGAGGTGATCAGGACGTAAAACGTTTTAATTTGGTAAATGAAATGTCTGCAGAAATTATAGGAAATTTGGGAAGTATTGCCATCCTGTTAAACGGGAGATTAACAAGGTTATTCTGAGTTCCGCATAGATATAAAGCCCTGTTTCCACCAGTGAGTCCAAGTTAGGAGAGGGGGCGGGTCAGTTCACATTTTATTATGTTTTTCACAGGCCAAATCTGGGAAGAGTACCCTAATATTCGACTCAACCCTTCCTACTTTTATGGCACCCTTTCATTAAGGAACCAATCCTACTGGTCTAATAAAAAAAAAAAAAAGTGGAGCTTGGCACGTTACAATCCACTGACTGGTTGAAAGAGTCATCACTTCCTGTGCAATTCAGCACCATGAACAAAGCAGAAACGGCACCATATATGGTTGATTTATTTATTTATTTTTTCTTTTCTTTTTTTATTTAAAGCCACATAAAAGAGAAGAAGTAATACATACTGTTAATGTCCACCATTCTCATCTTTCATTTCTGTGTCGCGTTCTTCGTCATTATAATTCAAAGCAGACGTCGCGCTGCTTTGATGTCATGCTATTGTGTAGCTGATGCAGCTATCTCTAGCTGGTCGACACAATACTGGGTAAAGGTGAAGTTGGCTGTGGAAACGCTACAGTGATCAGGATTAATTGAACCTTACTCCACATACTCCAACTGAACCCGTTGGTGGAAATGAGACTTGGTGGCACCAACAAGATCGGTTCGAAAGAACCACTCATGTTTGAATGCAAAAAAGTTTTATGGGGTTTTTTTTACTTGTTTTTTTTTTTTTTGGTGTGTGTAGAAATGGATCAGTATATTTTTGAAAATTAGTTCTAAAGAAAGATTTAAAAAAAAAATTTTTTTTAGCATATATGAGCATAAATGTTCTAGTAAAATTATGCATCTTTGCTGTTTCTTAATTTTCATATGAATAAATTTATTTTTATGGATCTGCCATACAGCAATTTACAGGACTGTTACCAATAATTACTTTTTCTTATTTTCCTCAAAATGTAGATGTTTCTTACAGCCTAAAGGCAGTCAAGCTATATCTGTATAATCAGTTCTCTCAAGGTATAAAAATATTTAGTCGATGATTATACTACAGCCCTTTTGTTTATTTATCATTTGTCTGAGAGAATAAAATCCTTTCCAGCCCCTTGTGGCATATTAATATATTTTGCAGCAGCTTGTCACAGTATCTTTAGTTGCTGCCAGCCAGATAGTGAAGTCCGTCCTGTCTCGTGTTTCTTACTTGCTCATTGGCTCAGTTGCTGTCATGGCAGTCCTGAAAGTCATTCATCCGTCTTTCCAGTGAGACTGACTTGAGAGACAGGTGCTTGATATAACTTAGGACTGGACGATATAGAAAAAAAAGATTATCGATAAAAAAAATCTGTATCGATCGATATCGATATTTATCCAAAAAAAAAAAAAAAAAGCCATTATCAAATTAAAAGCCATTTTAGGTGCAGCCCTGGCCATTTAACGGGAAAGTTCAGTCTTTTTCAACCTGGATCCATTTTCTGGCATGAAAGACGTTCACTCCAGATCGGCGTATGTCCAATATAATGGAAGTGATGGGGCAACCTTGCGCAGCCTCTAAATAAGGCATTATCTGCCACAAATTCCTTCATTTCACCAATGTTTTGTTACGAAACATTAGTCAGACCCCCTGTGAGCTCGAAGCCGCTTTTTTTGTGGTGATTTGTCCTTATATTGGACATACGCTGATCTGGAGTGGATCTAAATATCTCCCTAAGGAATTCAAGTTGCACCAAAACTATCTGGGTGAGTAAATGAATGTATTTCATGCTAGAAAATGGGTCCAGATTGAAAGAAACCGAACTTCCTCTTTAAGCTTTTACTGAATGACCTACTCATAATAAAGATCACACTAACACTGAATTCCAATTCAGCCTTTGTCTGGGTCTGCGTTTGTGATTGGTTTGGCGGAAGTAGTGACTGTAGTATCATGCTACACGATAGGCTACAGCGGAAAACTGTGTTTCTATATTGAACTTTTATTGACCCTCTTTTTTTTCTATTGAAAAAACCTCTATCGGTCGATATATATCAATATTGAATTATCGTCCAGCCCTAATATAACTGTTTTTAAAGTATCTAGCTTTTAGAATATTTTTCATGGAGCATTTTATAAACGGTCTCACTTTATTTGAGCTACTACTGCCAGCAATAAAATCAGATTTTGAGAGAATTTTCCCATATAAAGTCCAGTGTTTGCATGTCTATGTTCAGCGAATGGCAGTGACAGTAAGAAGCAGCGTCTGGATGAGTCACCTCCCTCCAGAGTCCTCCACATCAGAAAACTTCCCAATGAAGTGACAGAGACTGAAGTCATTGCTTTGGGGCTGCCCTTTGGAAAGGTCACCAATATACTGATGCTGAAGGGAAAGAACCAGGTAATCTCTGCTGCTATTACTGAGCACTATTTCCCTCCTCAACCTCAGTGTCTTGGAGATTCTTGGTAATTATTCAAAAGCTAAACATTATGATACCCTTCCAGGCATTTCTAGAGTTGGGTACAGAGGAAGCAGCCATCACTATGGTGAACTACTACACAGCTGTCACACCACAGGTCAGAAATATATCAGTTTTATTTTTGTTATTATTTTCTTTGGAGTTGAGGTATGGTTAATGGCATTTTTTTTTATTCTGTTTAGGTCAGAAACTCTCCTGTCTTCATCCAGTACTCTAACCATAAAGAACTGAAAACAGATTCTGCTCTGAATCAGGTAACATTTTAATTCATTTACTTTAGGGCTGCACGATTCTGGGTAAAATGTGAATCACGATTTTATTTCGCTTAGAATTGAGATTACGATGCTCTGGAACGAATTTTTTTTTCCCCCCAAAAAAATTTTTCATTGCACAAATAAACTAACAAAACAAACAACCTATTTAAAAGGTAGTTCAAAATAAAGCATGTGTTTGCACAAGAGCATTGTTGGAGCACTTCTTTGGAAGATGCATAGTTATCATTTTTTACCATTGGTTAGGGGGTGAGGAGGTAACGGCAGTGCTGCATTTGAGGATGCTTGAAAAAAATCCAGGAAGAATGAAAACTTTTATGTGATGTATCTCGTGATTAGATCATGATTAGCTCCTGATTAAAAATCCTTCAATCGTTGTGGGATGAGATCACATGTATGTGTGAATTGAGATCGCGATTTTTTTAACGAATTGTGCAGCCCTAATTTACTCCAAACACTGTTTGTTTGAACTAGCCCAGCAAAGGGCGATGTACTGATTGGTGGCTTTGTGTCCTGCGTTATTGTTGTTGCACTCAGAGAGCCCAGGCTGTGCTGCAGGCAGTGTCCGCAGTTCAGGATGGCAGCTCTCCATCCTCTGACCCGGGAGTTTTGGAACTGACTCCACCCCCCAGTCCTGTCCTGCGAATTATTATTGACAACATGTTTTATCCTGTAACACTGGATGTTTTACAACAGGTAAAACCTAACAAATCCACCAGTCTAATATCATGCATGCAGTGTTATTTACAGGTTGATTCTTTTCCCTGATGTTATGACCTCCAAAAGATTATTTCTGGACAGTGATGAAACAAGTTAGCATATCATAGAAGATCACCAGCCTAACCTTTTATAAGCACATATTAATTAAGCATGTTATTTTACAATTTATGTTTTTTGTTTTTTATTTTATGTTATTTTCTTTTCATCTGTCCCGGGGATGAATAAAGTATTTTTCATTTCATTTCATTTCATTTCATTTCATTTCATTTCATTTCATTTCATTATTTCCATATTTAACCAGAAATGTTGGGAAAATGATCTGCAGTAAACTTGGGTCAGGCTTGATGGTGTCTGTTTTTTTTTTTTTTTCCAGATCTTCAGTAAGTTTGGGACAGTGATGAAGATAATAACTTTCACCAAGAACAACCAGTTTCAGGCTCTTCTGCAGTTCAGTGACCCTGTCAATGCTCAACAAGCCAAACTGGTACGATCGCACACGTCTAAATCTTTAATAAGTCAGCAACATCTACATCTACTGGTATTGTTCTGGTTATTGGGTTATCGTTCTTTAGTAAGAATATCTGCAAAGCTTTGTCTGCCTGTCAGCGACTGAATGATGAACATATGTTCATTTGGCATATTTCCATCTGATGTCATTTCTTGCATAACTGTGGGCAAATTAAGAACTACTGCAGGCAATGAAACGATTTTCATTGGACACATTTGTGATTTGAGTTTTAAAATTTTGGATTTGTCCTTTTTGCAGAGGTTGAATTTACAGGAATGATCAAAAAATCTGAGAAATGGTCTCTTTTTTTTGTAATTTCCTAAGCTTTTTTCCTCTATCTCTTTGGAAAATAGCATGACGTTACTAAAGATTTCTCAGTACCCTGGAAAAGACTGCCTATCTTTGTATTTATGTACGTGAATCACAGTTAGTAGGACAAGCCTTAGAGCTTTTCTTTCTATTGTTTTGATTTTGTATTATTTAAGTGGTGCACATTGGCCACAAAGAAATGCAGTTGTTTTATTTCTGTTGCACGTATGAAATAGAGTTAAAATTAATTCAGAGAAACACTTATTCCATAGCATATGTCATGTGATGTCTTTCTTACGTTACCACCATGTACACTGAGACAGTTTTGGCTTCTCCTTTGCTGTAGGACATAAATCCCTTCCTGCTAGTGATGGGTGATTGTTATTGTTTTAAATTGTTCAGACTACAAAATTAGTTACTTAGTTCATGCATGAGAAAGTCCTGAGTTTATATTTCCTGTGGTGTAAAATGTCACCTTATGCCTTTTGTTATTGGCACTTAAAGAGTCTTTCTCTTTGTTGTGTTCCTTCTGCTCCAGTCCTTGGATGGACAGAACATCTATAATTCCTGCTGTACTCTGCGGATAGACTTCAGTAAACTGGTCAACCTCAATGTCAAATACAACAATGATAAAAGTCGTGATTACACCAGACCGGACCTCCCCACAGGAGATGGAGAGTCAACCAACAAGGATCATTCTTTACTGGGTAAATACATCTCTTATCCTCAACCGTTTACACAACATCCACTCATACGACTGCCCAGGTATCCATCATCCTTGGTTGCCACACATGACCTGAGTTTTTTACTTTTACTGGAAGACCTTCTTAAGGGAAGTAGAAGTCACATCACTTCACCATTTTGGCAAGTACATTGTCACCTTTCCGCTCAGCCTGAGTTTGAATGTGTTTTGGGATGTAACCATATTAAATGCCATCTCTGATCTGAACTGGGATGATCAGGCTCTGTTCAGCTCTACAGCAGTCGGTGTGCACCTGTAGTGCTTTAACAATCAAGAATGTGCAGGTTACAGTGGACCCAAAATTAGGTGCAACAGGGTTGTCAAGCTTACATACTGCCATGTTGATGAAGATTGTTGTGCTGAGCGATCGGGGAAAAATCTGCACAAGTCCAGAGGAGGTGAACATTTGCATGTTATTGCTCCAGAACATCTCCGGAACATTTCAGGTCTCCAATGCATGACAGTAGCTTTATCTATATCTCTGTTATGCGTTATCTTAATGCAAAATCTCAGATATTTGCAGTTTAAACGGGTTCATAAAAGTAGTGTTGTCTGACACTTACCTGAACTTATTTCTTTGAACACTTTTAGGTCTAGACTAGGAGCACTTGAAACTGCCTCCTTAAATTGTAAATGTTTTTAATTGTTTTTATTGTATATCTTTAATAATGTCGTGCGACTTATAATTGCTGCCTCTTGGCCAGGACTCCCTTGGAAAAGAGGTTTTTAATCTCAGTGGGACTTTTCCTGGTAAAATAAATAAAAAAATAGGAAAGATTAAATTCAGAAAAATAAATGGCTTGTTCCTGGTAGTGAGGCATAACAACAATGTATTCTGATCATCTGAACATTTCTCATCTGAAAAGCTATTGAAACAGACCTTTCTGCTTCATCTCTTTGTGTCAGTTGACTTTACACATGATATAAGTCAGACACAAGATACCTGCAGCCAGGGCCTGAAATTCACTGCGGGATTGCGGGAATCGCGCATAATACCATCAACTCCCGCAAACTTCGCTCTCATAATGCGGGAAATTCCCGCTTGCAATTGCAGCGACATAATGTGCAGTGAACGTTTTCATCGGAGCCATAAAATAGCGAAGCATAAAGGGCTCGACACATTGAGGCGACGCCGCCTTCTCCTTTCATTCAGGAGGAGTGACGTCGCCTCCCGCGTCGGCCCTTTAGTAAAGCACGCGCTCCCTTTCTCTCTCTCCCTCTCTGACCTGTCAGATGTCGCAGCTTCCCTCATGTTTATAAACCAGCCATTGTTGGCGGATTTCCCACCGGTAAGACGATACTTTCACGGAGTCTTATAACGTAAATGTAACTTCGGGTCACCTGGAGGGAAGCTGGTCTGGACCAACACCAGTAAAGATCTGTGCTGTGGCAGCGCCGGTGTCGGTCTCGTTTACGACCCAAATCCTCCGGATCCTCAGGCAGCGCCGGTGCTGGTTACGGTACCAAGCAGCCCAAAGAAAAGTTTTAGCCTAACGGGCTCAGAATATCTGTGTTTGATCATAATGATGGAGACAGGAGCTGCTCAGTTTGATGTTGGTGTGATGAGACCATCATCAGCGCTGCGTCACCGTTTCTCACATGACAGCTGAATGTGAGATCAATTCATAGATAGTATTGATAAATAATAGGTTGATGTGATGAATACATTTTCTATTTTGATGCATAGGCTAAACAGCATTAAATATGTCCTATTGAAAATCTAAATTTGGTATTTTGGAGAAAGAAGCTGATTTGGAGAATGTTTCCTCATTTTCTCACATTCTCACTACTCTTTAATCGATCTTGTTTATCTCAGCTTCTTTATTATATTTTCTGTGTTTTTATTTTCTTTCCTATTTAGTATCTTTGGGTATTCTTAAAGGTGTTCTTAAATGTGTTATTATTATATTCATTAAGTTTCTGACAGTTTTCTAGCCTTGCATGTAGAAGATGCTCTGTCCTCCCCAAGACCAGTTTTATTTTAACAGAACTTTTATCAAATACAAGAGATTATGTAGAGGAGAGAGAACAGAACAGAGCTGGAAGAAAGAACTACCAGAATTATGCAGTTGAAAGATGCAACAGATTACTGCAATATGTACTTTTTATACTGAGTTGGTAAAAAACTGATGATGGCTGATAAAGAGAACGGAGACGGGACAAAAGAGCTGTCTAAGATGGAAACTAAGAAGGACGAAAAAGATAAATTAATGCTCATTAGTAATCTGAGGTACAGGTAGGACGCTGTAAGACCTGTGGTAAAGCGCCCTGTAAAAATCCCCCCCAAAGTATACAAATCCCCCCTTGGTGAAGCATGTAAGGGGGGAATTCCCCCCATTTTGAGAAGTGAATTTCAAGCCCTGCCTGCAGCCTTTTTGCACTGTGCATGATGTCCATTATTTCATGCAGTTTATGCATTTGAGGCACTTAATAACTTTTCTTCTTTATATCTTTTTGGTTAAAACTATTTTGATTTATTTTCTACTGCAAACACGTCTCAAAACAATGTAGTTTAGAAGTCACTTTAAAAGTGAATTACGCAGAAAGTAAAGCACAAAAACTAACAGTTTATTTTCATAAATAAACTTCCTGTATTCACTAGAATGTGGGCACATCTGTTTCGTACATTATTTTAAATAAGGTGAAACAGCTGATTGAGTAATTAATATCATGACTTTCTGTCAACCCCTTTTCATCTGAGGAAGCTGACATATGAGAAACAACTTGTAACAGCTGCAGGATTAAGGTGTGGCAGCTGACAGATATAACTGTGGGAAATGAGATCACTTGTACGCTTATATACACTTATATAAAATTTAGGTAATAAATCTGCACCAGGCTTGTTACAGTGCTGTTTCTGTTTGCATTAGTGTAAAGGGTTTCAAGTTGTTCTGCAGCAGTAACACAAAGCCAAAACTAGAGTTTCTATATAGAAACTTAGTGTGTGATGTCAGTAATTTGGCATTTTAAGCTTTAGTTTGAATAAGATTCTTTGCTGCTATTATAGATTTTTTTTTCTTTTCTTTTTTTTTATAGTGCATCTTCCAAACACTTCGGTGCGGTCAGCTTAATTGATCTTCATGCAATTATTCAGTAAACACGCAATATCTTCTTCAGTTTGACATATGTTAAGTCTAAGCTAATTTATTTAAAGGCAGTTCAGACTTGATTTTCATTATTTACAGGTTTAAAATATAGCCTTATTCCAGCTTTTTATATTGCAGTCACAATGTTTATTACAGCATTCACATGGCTCCCTGGAAAATAAAATGAACAAGTCGTGACCCAGTCCATCTGCTTGAAGAGCTCTTTAGTTTAATGTAATTTGAACTACAAGATGTACAACATTTCAGGGAGGAAACAGGGTGGTGAAAACATGGTGTGCCCAGTTCGTCCCGGTAAAAACATGATGGTCCTCCATTTCTGCAGTTGTGCTCAAATGTTTACGTACTCCCCATTAAAGAAAAGGCTAAATTCACAATAGTTGAAGTAAAAATTTACTAAATTATAATTTTGTAAAATAAAATATTGATTTAATTTGTGGTTGGAAAAATTAATTTAAAAAAAGACAAAACTGTCCCAGATAAATTAGAGCACCTTGTTCATGAACAGTGGACCAAAATACATGTCGGCAAGTGCAGAAGTCTGATTGAAGATTACCGAAAACACTTGATGGCAGTGATTGCTTCAAAGGATTGCTCAACAAAATTTTAATTCAGGAGCCCCATCATGCTTGTTTGCTTGTTTTATTTATTTATTTTATTTTAATGAACCACAATTCAAAATTAGTGTTGGGATTTTTAATTATTACTTTTGTCAATTTCAACTTATTTCACTGACAGCAGATATTTTTTTCCTTCTTTAATGAGAGGCTAAGTAAACATTTGAGCAAAACTGTACCTGTAACAAGAAAAGAAAATAATTTAATCTCACCAGAAGTTTCCGTGTTACAAAATGGGTGGAAATCTAAGAATATTTTGTTATATTCATTTTTTTTTTAAATTTATATTTGTATTTTGTTGGAAGCAACATAAGATGAACTGCAGTTAATCTAGTTACAGTACATGTGTCACAGAAACAGGTTTATCCAATAATGGTTATTAACACTGTGGAAGTAATGATTCATCATGGTGTAATACTGGTAGTTTGGACCTTGTGATATTTATTGTCTCTAGTATTATGTTAGATAAATAATTTGTGGTATTTAAACTAGTTTTCAATGTCTTGTAGGTACCCCATCTGGAGCCCTAGCTTCCTACTCAAGTGGAGGAGGCTACTCATCATCCCTCTCCCTCTCACAAGGTGGAGGTATCTATGCTTTCTTTTTTCCTAATTTTATTTTTCCATCATGCTGTATCATTTCTGATCTGCTTCCTGTCATGTCATGTAGGGCTTATCTGAAAGTGCCAGGTCAGGAAAAGGTTTTTCTAAAAATCCTCTGTGATGCATCGATAGAACGACTAAACTGACAAATACTTGCCTAAAGACCGATAATATACAGTAGTAATGTTTTGTGGTTTTTAAGCAGATAAACTAGTTTTTTACCTGCTTGTCTGCTGGAGATTATGGGCTATGACTTGGATACAATGAGTATTTCTGATCTGATGCTCACATACTGTGTGAATGTCATTAGATTTTCACAGTTATGACTGTGACAACTGTGATTTCTTCAGCTGAACTAGATTCAGTAAGAGGAGATAAATAATGGAGAAATATTTCTCTCTATACAAATGCTAACAGAGGAATGAATGAGTGTTATGTTGAATACAATTGAAACTGTAACACTGTCATAGTCCGGGCAATTTTTGCATGAGGAAAATAATGAAATTGTTTGTTTAAAAAAGGACAACTTTAGATTGTGGCTTTGTTTACTTTTCCACAACATTGTTACAGTTTGGTTCCTCCACTCCTGTCATTTTATCGTTGTGCTAATGTTTTATTATTTCTAAGTCAGAATGGCTGTATATCAGTATTATTAGAAATAATGTTTGCATGCAGATGATTCCAGTAAAGAATAGATTCTATTCTGCCAACAAACTTGTACATCTTTGAAGGGTTTTTGCACAATGACACTGAAGGCTTAATAGCTCTCTGACTTGAACTGAGTTTAGTAAAATACCATGGCATCGAGCACATCATCTCTAATTTAAGGGTTTTTCATTCTGTAGCACTGTGGTATAATCAGAGCAGTGCTGCACTTTGCTGTCATTTATAGTTATTAAATTATTTAGGAACCAGTTTTATTCATGATGAATTTCACAGTTAGTTTAAATTCAAATGTCAATTATCATTTTTTAGTCATTTGTTTTTTTTTATTTCCTGAGATGCTGCATGCTTGCATCTGACTTGTTTCTTGTCCTGTGTTTTCCTGTCAGGAGCCATTAGTCCTCTGAGTGCTGCAGCGGCAGCAGCAGCTGCTGCAGGTCGTGTTGCTTTATCCGGGTCGGGAGTGTCAGGGGTCCTGTTGGCATCCAACCTAAATGAAGAGGTACACTAACCACAAGCAATACTTCACCCTTAAATAATTTATTTCAAACATCAGACAGTGCAGAAGTTTTTCTTGGAGTTGATAGAAGTATAAACTCTTGTGTGGTTGTGTGTCATATGCCTGTCATGTCCACTTTACTGAGGGATTTTCCCTTTCTTTTCTTTATTAATCATCCACCAAGGTTAACCCTGTGGGGTATCAGTCAGTCATTTTATGTACCACTTATCCAGTTCAGGGTCCCAGCTATTATCAGGCCAGAGGCGGGGTACACCCTGGACAGGTCGCCAGTCTGTCGCAGGGCCAACACAGAGAGACAGACAACCATTCACACTCGCATTCATTCCACATTCAATTTAGAGTGACCAATTAACCTAATGGTGGGAGGAAGCCGGAAGTACCCGGAGAGAACCCATGCATACACGGGGAGAACATGCAAACTCTACACAGGAAGGCCACTGTTGGAATTGTTCGAAGCCAGGAATCGAACTAGCAACCTTCTTACTGTGAGGCTGCGGTGCTAACCACCACACCACCGTGCAGCCCCCTATGGGGTATCTTAAGGGTGAATTAAGTTCATAGTCATAATAGGGCCATGACTTCTTTCTTTCTTAGGTGTTCATACAACTTATTTAGATGTTTTAGGCCAAAATATTCTCTAACTGTAATGTCACCTTTCATGCAAATCAGGTTTGCTCCATTCGGTCCTATGAGGTCCGTAGTCCTGCAGATTTTCAATGCATCCCTGCTCCAACACACCGGGTTCAAGGTAGAGAATTATTGTTGCAAACTTCATATGTTGTTGCATCTATTTAATTTGAACCTGATGTGTTGGAGCAGAGACGCTTTTAAAACCTGCAGGACTGCAGGCCTTGTGGAACTGAATTGGGCAGCCCTGATGTAAATTATATATTTCAGAAATTCTACACACCACAGTTTTCCCTTTAACAGCATATATTAGATGATGTGCTAGAATTTGATGCAGATAATTTGCCATGTTTCTTTTTTTAAGAGGTTTCTCTTGATAGTGATTTCTCACTTTTGGGATGTGTGTCAGACTCAACACAGCAGTAGGGATGTATATCGTTATATATAGTTATGATTTTTTTTTTATATCAATACCAATATCGATACTCCTTATCGATACTGATATTTATCAATATTATTCTTGATACTATAACATAATTTAGAGTACAAAATAAAGACATTACAAGATGTTAAAAGATGTTAAACACTTGTTCAGATGGCATTGAGAGGCTTGGAGGTTGGTGAAGGACCATTGTGAGAATAAGGGAAGTGAGTCTCTTACTCCATCACCATGGTTACATGATGGTGTAATGATGATGCGACGGTTAGGTAGATGCTCAAAAAGTATTGATAACTGTATCGTTTGTCCACAATCTTAACGGTACCCTGGTATCGTTAAGGTTAGGAACCGGTACCAAACAATACCGGTACTCGGTATACATCCCTACTCAGCAGCGCTTTATTGTGCATATAAAAACATGTTTGTTTGTGTGTCTGTCGAAGGTTTTTATTGCAGTTTTTATTAATGTTACTATTAATATTTCAAATATTTTCAGGTACCCCAATCTCACTGTTTGTATGAGATCTTAAAACTTGTGTTCTTCTGAAACCTGTTAATTCTCTCTATACTGGCAATCTTCTATATTTTGACCTTACATCTGTTCATTCTATTTCCTGTTTATTTTCTAACTAAATGTCCATCTACCCTGTCATCTATCTGCAGTATCTATTACCTTGTATGTTTCACCTCTCTGTTGGATTCTCTCTCTCTCTCCGTCTCCGTCTGTCTCTCCTGGTGAGAGGAGAGGATCAAGTCGAGATGTGTCCGGGCTGTTTGATAACAGCTCACAGTTTTCTCTGGTGATCAATCAGGTTCAGATCAACATATACCTGGGAGCAGTGTTGTGCAGGATTGTGCTAAAAAGTTGTCAGAGGGCCTTTAAGTGAGGATCCTTTGCTCTCCTCAGAGTAACTTGATGTAGTCAGTGTACACAGCAGCTGAGCTTTTCTGTAGCTAGTGGCAGCGGGGGAAAAGGCTAATTTTCTTTCTAAATAACATAAATGGATCCCACCTAGTTTATTTTTGGACTCTGGCTAGTACTAAGATTTTATAATGTAAACTTAAACAATATAAATCTTTGTGAACTGTTTCTTTTTTTTCCCTTTGAAGTGTGAACCTACACAACACTGCTTTTGAGTATGCCTAGTACAGTCCAGGTACTGGATTATGGCAGTGTGGTGTGGACTTCCCTCGTGTTGTGAGTCTAAATGAAGTTATTTATTTATTTGTTCTTATTTTGTTTTTGTCTCATGTCCATCTTTTCTCAACTGAATGTTCAAGTTGGAGGATTTAACATATATGGCCACATTTTACCATTTCCACACTGCACATGTACACTTTTGTCCAGTTAGCATAAATTATATGCATAATATTAATAGTGTTAATGATATCAACAAGACTGATTTTAGTGTTGAATTCTACTTTGACAAAATTGTAGATTTAAACAAAGACATAAAAAAAAACAGATCAAAAGCTTGTTAACATTTGTAGTGTTTTTTGTGGACAGTCCCTGTTTGCTCAGCTGGCAGAACATAGAGACGGATGTTTGTCTTTCAGGACGTAGATCATCTCATTTTCAGGAAAACTACTTAGTTTGTTTTTTCCCCCTTTGATATAGTTGGAAAAAGCAGTGGTTGGAGTTTTAACCAGTCATTGATAGTTAATGTGTGGTCTTTGAGTCTTCTGTGTCTGGCACGTTGAAATCTGCCTGGGACAGAGTTGGACACATCTGGCAGTCATCACCAGCCTCTCACTCTGGAAACGGTCTGATTCCAGGCACCAGTCAGCTAATTGCTACATACATCGTTAACAGCTAATTGAGCATCCTGTTTAGATATGATAACGTAAAACCACAGTATCTCATGTACTTTAGGCTTGTCGGGCATCCTGCTGAACTTAATAAAAGCCACATTCATTTGTGTTTAGTATCAGTTATTTAAAACTGTTTTTCTTTAAAGGTGGTTAAGTCCAGGTCTTGTTTTTTGTGTATAGTTGCTTTTACTTGTCAGTCTGATCAGCTGATCTTGGACAGAACTACATTTGGTACCTGATACCTTCAGCCATCTGCTTCATGGTGCTGCCCCCTTTCCCTACACCCCCTTTTTGGTTTGATGCTGCTCAAAGATTATTTTGTTTCTTGGTTGTGAGTTATTTTCTTCTTTCCTCCTACCCCCCCACCCCCTTTTTTTCCCCCCACTGTTGAAAACGTCCCTCACACTGAATGCAGTGTGTGTGTGTGTGTGTGAGTGTGTTTAACAATACTGAAACAATCGTGTACATGAGCGTGACTTGGTGTGTGTTTGAGCGTGCTGCTGGTATCGAACCAGCAATCATTCAGACTCCGTTGATGTTCCACTGATGCTCTGTTTACTGACCTCTGCTTTGGTTTTTGTCCTCTCCTCCTTTCTCCCCTCCCCGCCTCCTTTCTTCCCTCATGCTCCTGCCATCATACATTTATTTTCTCTCCGTTTGACCCCCTTTATTGCTATACATTCTTTAATGTTGCAAACTTCTCTTAAAAACCTCCCCCCTTTATTATTTACCTTTATTTATTTATTTTCTACTTTGTTTATTTTGCTTCCTTTTCTTCTCTTCACCTTTTGAAATCGGATATAAACCCGACTTTGGCTTTTGCCGTTTTGAACTCCCTTCCCAAACCACCCCCCTCATGCCCTTCCATCTTTGCTGCACCCCTCATCATCATGGAATCCACCAACCTCCCCCCTCGTCCAACGCTGGACGGTCTGATCTCTACCTTCGTCTCTCCTCTTCCTCCTCCTCTGCTCCTCCTCTTCCTGTCCTCTGCTCTGCGGTCTCTCTCTCTAAAGATGGTCACGCCTCAAAGTCTCTTTACCCTCTTCGGTATGTTCAACCTCTACTATTCTATCTGTATATCTCTCTCTGTTAATCCAGTTTTGTTCACTTTTCTTCAGTGATGTCGTGGGCACTCTGTTCCTCTATATCTGCCTGTTTTTCCAAGCTCTTCTCTATCACATTGTACATTGCAGAGTTAAAAATCTTCTGTATTTACATTAAAACCAGAGCGAGTGAGTCTAATGGATTGTCTGTTTGATCAGCTTATTTATTAACTGATGAGAACAAACATGCAAAGTAATGTTTTCAAAACTTTAAGCCGACTTGTCGACACAAAGCCTGGCCCAGTTTGTAGATTGGGTTTTTCCACCATCTTATACGTGATTACTGCTTTTTGTTAACCTACATATTGTTTCTATCATGGGGGGGGGGTAGTAATTCCAAAATAACTTTAGAATGATGCATGGAATTTCATTACCAAGGAGTTTTGAAATAAAATAGAGATTAAAAACTATGCAGGTTGGTCCCACCGTCACTTACATTGAGGGGTATTAGGAAGAGATCCTTTAATGGTCAATATGACGACCAGAATGTATTGCAGAAGCAAGAATGAGCACATTTGCTTTATTTAAGCTCCAATGACACCGTGGAAGAAAATAAAGTCCAGCTTTAGAAAGTGGTCTGAGCATGGGAGCATTTGTCATTCTTCATATTTTCATGCATGCTCTGCATTCCTGGAATATGTTAGACATGTAACGGCCCAAATATCTGAGAGTTAACCCTGTAACCCTGAGTGAGGCTCTGTGTGCATACAGTACTGCAGGTAAATCCTGTGGAGCATTTATGGCAAGCGAGTGTGTGCGAGGTACATCTCGCTCTTGGCTCTGGCTTGTTTATCACTCTGAATTAATGTAATAAATAAATAATACAATCAGAGACAAACTGGGATTTCCCTACCTTAGTCTTTGCAGTATGTTGCACCTGCAGAGAATTTCATATGAATGCATGTCGTGGTGGATACCTCCACCTTATTTGCTCACGTATTCTCTCCTGTTTTTATGAATGAAAACTGCTTTTCTAACTTTACCAGATCATTTTAGTGTTTTTGTTCTCACCACATCAATGCTTAAGGGGATCACAGCAATCCAATGTGCTCACTTAGACTCGCTCTTGCTCTCTCTTCTTGTCTTTTTTGCCTTTTTCTCTAGATTTGGTATTTGTTGCAGACTTAGAACATTTCTGTTTCTTATTCTACAACACTGCAGTTATGATTACTGTCACTCAGTCATCTAAACTGGAACGGCAGGATATCTGCAAGAGGTTAAAAGATTTTTTTTTTTAAGAATTATCTCCATAAAACACCTTTTAAGGAACTGAGTTGAATTATTTTTTTAGGTTCTTGTTACATGTTTCTGTATGTAGCATGTTCTGTCAGGTCAGTGCATCTGGTATAGTGAGTGTCTTTTTTTCTGCACTGTTTTACATTACAACCACCTAATGGAGCTGAATACTGCAGTCATGCAGAAGATTATCCTGCCAGTCAGTCTGAGCCGTGTCCCAGTGCTAAAACTCAGCTGAGGTGTCACAACGTTTAAAACATTGTTACACAGAAACATTTGATTGAGTTTCTAGTGGAAGTCAAATGGGAAGACTCCATCTTTTTCTTTTCATTTGTCTTTCTAGCACTAACTTTATTCCTTCCATCATTCACACCTCTTCTTTTTTATCTTCGTCGGCTCCATCTTTCCTGCTCTGTCTGTTCTATCCTCCTCATCCTCTCCTCCACCCTGCTTTCTCTTGCTCTCTCTTGCTCTCTCTCTCCTCTTCTCGGTCTGCCTCTCTCTCCCTTCAGGAGTCTATGGTGATGTCCAGAGGGTGAAGATCCTCTACAACAAAAAGGACAGCGCTCTGATCCAACTATCTGATGGCAACCAGGCTCAGCTCGGTGAGTCCTCCAGCTCTTTATCTGTTAAACTGAGAGGGGATTATAATTCAAGTCCTAATATGTGCACTTTGTTCAGGCCAATTACGAGGGTTTGGTTTGGGCTCGAAATCAGTTGGGACGTGGTGTGTGATCAGTGACTGACAAATGGCTTAAACTGTTACAAACAAATGACATTTTGATGGGATCTCCTGAGTGAAATTAAACCATGATGTAATAGTTCTCTTCCTTCTGGAAGCCACCTGAGTAACGGCTTATTTGTGCACTTACAGCATCGGCTACTTTGTGAGGAAATTTATGATAAATGAATAATTACCAGCAATTATACACTTTGTCATTTAAAAAAAAAAAAAGGGGGGGGGGGGGGGTGAACTGCTCAGCTTTAAAGTTCCCTTTGTTTTGTGTTTTTCTTCTTTGAAGCTATGAGCCACCTGAATGGTCAAAAGGTGTTTGGCAAAGTGATGAGAGTGACCTTGTCGAAGCATCAAACGGTGGCTTTGCCCAGAGAAGGATTGGATGACCAGCTTCTTACTAAAGGTAAGATGATATTGTCATCCTGGAGGGAAATGCTGCCTGTTTTTGTTTGTTTGTTTTTATAAGCTTTTGGTTCTCCATCACAAAAAAAAAAAAAAAAAAAAAAAAAAGACTTTTGATGTATTTTCATGATTTCATTATTTAACTGTTACCACGGCAATGCTTTATCTCATTAACAAAGTTCCAATGCGATCAGTGAACATACAGGACCGTCCATCTAAATCTGGACTCTGGATATTTTACATGGTTCATATACATTTGTCAAAGTTGAAGTTATGTAACGATTATTCTTTTGATGTGCTGACTTTCAGGTTTAATTTAAGATAATTTACATATAAATTGAAAGGAGGATGCAGGAATTGCATCTGTTTGGGATATGTAAACTCTTTAATTGACCACCTTAATCAGAAGATGTTCATACACAGCTGCTTGCAGGCTGTTTCCTTTATTATATTTTTGTCAGTTAAGGGTAAAAAGTCCAGATGTGACATTATGCTTTTCATATTTCCAATAAGAACAGTTAAAGGGATTTTAATGCAAATGGAAAAGGCCTTTTATTAACCTGCAGAAGTGAAACAAATTGGACAGAAATGCAAATATGTTAGAACTTAACCTTTCTATCTGGGGAGTATATATGGCTGAGTTTTGCAGCATAAAAAGATCTAGAAGTCCATGAAGTGGTGGATTCTTTTCATGATAAAGGACAACAACTCTTGCCAGCATCAAACCAGTTAAAGTAAAGAGCAATATTCAGAGAGCAGACATATTATCTGAGTCTACTAATAACAGAAAGGTTTGGAAGCTGGCACTGATTTAAATCAGGGAAGTTCAATCCTGGTCCTTGAGGGTCAGTGTCCTGCAGGTTTTAGATGTTTCTCTGCTACAACAAACCTGATGCAGACTCAGCTACCCACTGATTTTGAGTCAGGGGTGTTGCAGCAGGGAAATTTCTAAAATCTGCAGGGCGCTGGCAGTTGAAGGCCTAAAAAGACCAAGCCAGACACATAGACATAGTAAAACCGTTCTGATTGTTGTTTCTTTTGTTTGCTGTCAGTAGTTTTCTGTCCATTTCTGTCCAAAGTACCATTTTTTAACCTCTTATTTGAGTCAAGGCTTGCTGACAGAACTTTAAGATCTTGTCAAGTACAAAACTACTGCTGTAGTTAAATGTAGTGGTGTCCCAGACTAAGAATTTTCATAGTCTAACCTGATTCGTCAGATCATGCCATTCATCGATGAATAGTTGAATCGTGTTTTGTTTTTTTTTCCTTTATTGATTCATAATCTCATTTGCATCTTTTCCCACTCCAGAGAAACTATACAACCCCCCCCAATTAAATACATTGTCCGTGTCCCAATGCGCGCACTTTAGCGCTTTAGACACACATGGTGTCATTTAAGCGACAATTTCAGTGCACTGAAAGTACCAGGATGTTGCCCTAATCACGCCCAAAAATGCAGTGCAGAATGAAGCACACCACTCGCACTAAATGGACATAACGCATCTTGTTGACGTGGAGGAAGAGGCGGGATAGGGGATTATCACGCTTACCGGAACTTCCCGGTATTTGGGCACTTCCTCTTCCGGGCCATTTTAACATCAGCCGTTCCTGCTCTGTTATACTGTTTAAATCATATAAACTCCAAACATATTTAAGTTTTCATTCCAGACTGAAGTGATACTGGATCAAAAGCTGGATCAAAGCGATCGATTCGCCGCGGTGAAGGGCCGAACTTTATAATAAAACACACGTTTGTTTGTCGCCGGTGGGGCACAACACCGGCACTTCACAGCATGCTAGCATTAGCCAGCTAGCGTTTACTGACGTGCTTAACATTGTGCGTCTTAAAACACACAAACATCTGAAAATCTGGTCTGTACCTCCCCGTTTCCAGTGGAACAACTGGGGACTGCCAAAAAAAAAGGAGACGCTTTCAGATGCTTGTGTGTTTTCAGCCGCACAAAGGTAGGCACGTCATCGAGCTGGCTAATGCTAACCTGCCAACACGACTGTGCAGACTGCCGGCTACAAACAAACGTGTGTCGTTTTATTATAAAGTTCGGTCCTCCACCGCGGCGAATCGGTCGTTTTAATCCACTTCTTCCTTAGCATCACTTCAGTCTGGAATGAAAACTTGGCATTGGCGTTTATCCGATTTACAAAGTTTAACAGAGTAGTAGCTGGCAGACTACTGTTAGCAGGCTAGCATTAGCCAGCTCAATGACGTGCCTAACTTTGTGCGGCTGAAAACACACAAGCATCTGAAAGCGTCTCCTTTCTTGGCAATCCCCAGTTGTTCCACTGGAAACGGGGGGGGTACAGACCCGATTTTTAGATGTATGTGTTTTAAGACGCACAAAGTTAAGCACGTCGGTAAACGCTAGCTGGCTAATGCTAGCATGCCGGTGTTGTGCCCCACCGGCTGCAAACAAACATGCTACGTTGTTGTATTTTAATGTTCGGCACTTCACTCTGGAGAATCGCTTTGATCCACTTCTTCCTTAGTATCACTTCAGTCTGGAATCCGTGAAAATTTAAGTAGGGTTGGCGTTTATTCACGTTATTTACGAAGTAAGGCAAGGACATTGAACTGGGCCGGAAGTGGGCTGTCTAACTGTTTCAAACCAGAAGTTCGGAACGCGGAAGCGTGATAATCCCCCATTTCCAAACTGCTTTCAGAGCTGAATAACGGCGGGGAATGACGCGGTGGCGACCCCTGCTGCATTGGAGGCTGTATTGTACTGATTTAAGTAACGTTTATGAAATGATTTAGACATAATCACTAATATTTATTGTGGCATGCTACCAAGCTGTTCACTCCCTGATGACAGTTATGATCTGGTCATTTGTTTGAGGCCGCAGTTATACCGGCTCAGTAGAGTTAGCTCACGTTAGTGGGCAATGCTAGTCCGTCACTTCCTGTAAGTGCAGTGCTCTGTTTGGGTCAGCATTTAGTGACAATAGTGTGCACTACAGATGAAGTACACAGTGCACACTATGCACTGAATTCCAGTGCACTCAGGAAAGTGCGTGGATTGAGACACGGCCATTGAATTTTCCATTTGGCATAAGATAACAATAGGATGTCTCCATCAACTTCCTTTTTTCTATATCACTGATTAGGCTGTAAAACGTGTCTGCTTGTTTACAGTCCTATTCTTATTTAGTGTCATAAACTGCTGTTTTACATACACAATCCTTCTTAAATTATCTTCAAATGAATTTTTAATTACAGTTGGGTGGGACGAAAATTTAATGAGCTCATTTTAACCTCTTTGTATCCCCAACTATTGTTTGTCGCGAGAATACGCACAAGAGTTAGACCTGTCTGTAAGCGCGTTCACGAGGCAAACGTCAAAGTCAAAACAAAGTTTTATCAGGACAGAGCAGGTGAAGGAAATGATGTCCCAACAGAGAAAAACTTGATAAAAACGTAACGGTACGGTTGATGGAGAGGATCCGCGGAGTAAAAGGGCTGGACTCTGATGAATATAAGGAGCGGACGTGTGACGTGAAGTTAACCAAACACTGTTAGCTTCTGTAGCTACATTAGCAGCTTGTCCACTTGTCAACCACGTTACAACTGGCACATTATAACTGAGGTCCCGTTCCAGTACGCGTTTTAACGTGAAAAAGTGGGATTTCTGGGTGATGACTCCTTTTAAATATTTAACAAAAAGAAAATTACAAGGTATGTTGGTGTGAAACAAATCATTAATTTGATTTTTATCTTTCAGTTAACACTGCAGGCATAAACCTATTTTTTTTTTTTTTTTTGGCTTAATGATTTAAAATTGCTAAAGAGAATTAAAAGGGTGTTGACAGTCTGTGTGCGTGGCGCACAGTCCAAATGTCAAACATATAAAGAGGAATTCCAATACAATAACCTTCACTGAAGAAATAAATTACATAACCAAAAATAGGCTCATAACGAAGTACAAAGTTATGTCCATGTAAATCGGAAAGTAAATGTTAGAAAGTGTGATGAACGGGAGAGGTGCTCCTCGCTTCGTTAACAATATAGCCAACAGGAGAATCTCCTCTGGATGGCGTGGAGTGGAGATGGAGGGAATGTGGAGAACATCACAGTCATGATTATTCTACAACTTGCTGGAATGGTGCAGCATCTTCCCCTGACATCTCCACAAGCCGCTCAACAGCTGATGCGGCGAGACCGCCGGTCCAATTCAGGACAAAGATAAAAGCACTGCTCTAGGGAGTCTGATATCAGCCGCAGGCGTCATGATTCAGGAAATTATGGTTCTTAAAAACGCGTTCTATCCTGATAAAATCTGAATAATCCTCCAGCTGCACCAGCGCATCCATCTTCAGCGTTACGCACGGGAGTAGACGCCGTGTTCATGTCTGTCAGACTGTTTCCACATTGACAGACTGATGTTGTCAGTCAGTGGAAGAAACTACAACAGTGATGATGATGTGACAGTTGAGGGTCCTTCATCATGTCTCTTGCTACTTGGTCATAGAGACGTCTCATTGGCTGAATGGTCAGCACGTGCGACTCACTGGCAGACTGCGGTTTAAACCCGCCTGTCCGGCCATCTTGCCTTATGTCACACTTATCGTAACAGAATTATTCGGCTGCTAATAGACCTATAATATCAATCATTTAAAGAACAAATGAATATTGTGTAAAAATCAAAAGTTAAGCACCCCCGTACTGCCAGGGTGGTATGATCTTTGCTAGGTAACCAAAAACTATTAGACTTAGAGACTGACAGTCGAAGCACAACCCTGGAAACGAATAGTCGACTATTTGGGAACACCCCTAGTTAAATGTTTTCTTTTCAACTGAAATAATAAAAATGATGTCTGCACCCAAATATTTCTGGTCCAAATTTTCTAATCTACACTGAGTTTTCCCCAGGCTTTCTTAGGGAATCTGTTTGGGTTGTACAGATGGAGCACATAATGACAAGATGATTTCTGTAATTATCCCAATGTGTTGTTTTTTCTGGACAGATTTCTCTGGCTCGCCTCTTCATCGCTTTAAGAAGCCAGGATCCAAAAACTTCCAGAACATCTTTCCTCCATCAGCAACACTTCACCTCTCCAACATTCGGTAAAACAACCAGAGAGCACTTCAGCTGTATTGCTAAATACCGAGATCAGCTTTGCTTCCTGTCGCTTTCCCCCCCGCAGCCAATAAGAGTTTGTCTTTGTTTGTTCAGGGACGGAGTTGGAGAGGATGATCTGCGCCTTCTGTTTTCTAACAGTGGAGGAACCGTCAAGGCCTTCAAGTTCTTTCAGTAAGAAGTACTTTCTGACAAATACTTGCATGAATATATCACAAACATGTCTGGTCTGAGGTAACCTCCGGAGGTAATCAAGAAGAAGACATACTGGTTCTGTTACATTTAGCTCTTGCCTCTGCTCTCCCCTCACCAGGGACCGTAAGATGGCCTTGATCCAGATGTCGTCAGTCGAGGAAGCGATCCAGGCTCTGATGGACCTTCACAACTATGATATGGGAGGGAATCACCATCTTAAAGTTTCCTTTTCAAAGTCTACAATCTAACCCTCACACCCAGGCCCAACATTAAGATCTACAACAAGCAATGAAGTCGCAACCGTTCGTCCTGCGTTCAGCTTTTTCTGTGTAAAGATTCAGTTCATGATGAAATTGTAAATTCCACAGTGATTTTTTTTTTTTCTTTTTATTTATTTTTACATTTTTGATCAGCAGAGGCAGCACTTGGCTCAGTCCCTGCCCCACGGCGGTCCCGCTCTGACCTGTACGGTACCTTTAAGAGCAGCTGATTATGTTGTTTCGCTCCAGTAGAAGTACAGAACGTGGTTGCAGACCTCGTCTAGTGTTGAGATGCTCTCTAAACAGTCTAAACTTGTCGTTTTAGATTTGTATCACTGCTAAATGGAAGTTGCTGCTTTGACATTGAATTTTGCTCGACCCAGCGAGGACGTAGATGACCTGCCTGTGTGGCGGTTTCTGTCCCTCCTGCGGTTTTCTGTTGTAGTTTAAGTTCCTCAAATCATAGATGTGTTACTTTCCCCACATGATGATACTTCATGACCAATAATACATAGTTTGTGCTCCCAAGTGAACATCAGTGTTCACTTCTGATTTGTCACCACTTACATGACTTCTTTTACTTGTAATTGAAAATTCAGTTTCTGAAACATCCTTGGTGAACTGGTTCACTCTTTCTGATCTCACCTTCTGCATTTCTACTCAATGGATTTAAAAACAAATACAAAGTCAGAAACATTGAGAAGAAGGTGTTATTGTCCTGAAAGTCTCTGCTGCAGTGTGAATACTGCAGCATTCAAAGGTTTGGGCACTTCTCTTTAATATTTTGTCTATGAAAAGCTAAATAAGTAAGAGAATGAACTGATTTCCAGGAGGCATTACGTTATACACGACACATTTCTTTGGCATTTTAAGCTAATTATTAATTATTTTTGTATTTTCCATGGCAGAAGCCATTAGTTTTTGGTAATGCACACTTTATCACGGCTTGTAAACACTTTTATGTAGCAGCTGACAGTCTTTCAGTTATTGAGTTTTTTTTTTTTCTTTATCCATCCATCTCTCAAAAAGCCTCTTGTCCTTCAAGAGTCTCAGGCTGTCTTTCATCCTCTGGTGTTCGGAGGACTACCCACAGATTTTCAGTGCTGAAGTCAGATGGCCATGAGTTTAATGGAAAAGATTTCTGTTTTCTGCTCTTAAGGTTTTGCATTGTGGATGCTGAGGTGTGTTACGGGCAAAATTAATCATGTTGCACATTTAAGTACAAGGAAGTTGACAAATGCTTCATAGTTTAAAAAAAAAATTCCAGCTAAACAATGAAGCAATAATAAACGATAAATGTAAAAACACATTAAAGAGGATTTAATAAGCATTAGAAGTAAACTGCAGGGTGAAATTGCCTGTTTAAGCATCATAATGAAGCCAAGTTGAAGTTGTGTTTCGGAGGATCATCATGTTGCAGAAGCCTTTTATTAATGCTCTGCTTTTGGGGTTTCCCCACCTCAAAGTATAATTTAGCCTCCCTTTAATTAAGTCCCTCTAAGCAGTTATCCTCTGTACTAGCGACAGTACAAGCTCAAAGCAGAACTGATCCACCCCTGATTTCAATAAGCAGCACACTTTGTTCCAGCCAACACACTTGATATGCGTGTTCATGGTGCAACATGCTTGCATCCACTTCCAGTGTTTCAGTAAACACACACACAGCTCAGTTGACGCCACATGTTTTACTAGGCTTATTTTAAACTTGATGTTTTCTGCTTATCACAGTCTCTCCTCTGCGCAGCACGCTAAGTAAACTCCTGCCCTGTTTAGGACTCATTTTAACCATTTTATTTGAATTATTTCAAAGTTCAGTTGCTTCTCGTGATGATTTTTGTTAAGACAACAAAGAGTTTTGTTTTTTTCTTTGTAACCATTGTTTCTTAGGTGCACCACAAACCAAACACACCACCATCTTGTTATAACTTGGTGGTTTGTGGGCTTCAGTGAAGTTAACTTTAGGTTGTTGGCTGCTTAGAGGAGTCAGTGCAGACCATGAAGTCTAGATTTAAGAAATCCTGATGTTTGTCAAATTTAATAATGGTCTTTGATAATACAGAAAGTAAACAAGCCATAACCCAAAACAAGCTGATGAAGGTCTGAGGTTAAAAGTTAGTCGCGCTCAAATGTTGTGTGCACAAACTTTTGCATGATGCTTGACAGTTGTTGACTTTTTTTGTTTGGTTTTTTTTTTTTTAAATTGTACAATTTGCTTAAAGAGAAAGTTTAATCTTTAACCTGGAGATCAGATTATCCTCTACTCACTTTAACTATTTACGGAAATTTTTCAGCCGCTCGTCGCTGTAAGACCAGATCTGCATCCTGAGTGTTCCCCGTTATCTTGCAGTGATAACTGAACCAAATAACCCTGAAACAACTTGCACCTTTTAAGTTGTTGCTGCCCCATAGTGAAGAATTTCAGAGTTAAAACACCAAATCTGAACAAGCTTTTTTCTCTGAAATCCTTAAAGATGCCATCAGTATAATGTAACTGCTGTTGTTCCCGTCATAAACAATCATTTTGAAGTTGTTTTCAAGATTTTTACCAACAAGAAAGTTTATCATCTCTCATCATTTGTTATAATTTTAAATGTGATGTTTGTGATGAGTTCTTTGAGGCTAACGCTGTTTGTTAAAGACTTTTATCAGGAGCCCTGAAATGTCCTTTTCAGCAGTGAGGAATGTATGGACACCCCAACATTCATATAAACGAAGAATCCACAAGTTGGAGCTTCCCATGCAGAACAGATTATGTTCAAATCCCATCTCATTTGTTGAAAAACCAGCTATGAATGGGTGCACACACACACGCACACACAACACCACACAGGATGCATGCTGTGGCTGTCTGTTTAAACAAGGTTTCAACATGTGATTCTGGTCTTGGTCTCTGGTTTTTGGGGACCCGTTGGGACCACATGTGCCTTTTAGTCTGATCTGATTCTACTGTTGATGTTTCACTGTCTGAACAGATCGTTTTATTGGTAGTGTTTGCCGATCTTGTGTTGTAAGCCTGTAAAAACAGATTATTTTGTTAATTACTGATTTTAAAAAAAAAGGAAAAAAAAGAAGCTGACCTCATCTGCCCAGCCCTCTGTTTGTATGAGCTCACTCATTAAGCAGAGCTGCATAGGAAACGCCGGCTCCGTTTATAGCAGATGTCATCTCACTCACTTCAGTCTTGTAGCTGCAAAATTTATTTTTTGACTTTTGTTTTCCTATTTAGAAGATTGATGTAAATTTTCTACTTGATTTCAGTTTCTTATGTGATAAATTTCAGACTAGCACAAATTAAACTCATCTTTTCTACCAACGAGCTCTAGTTAATGTGAGTGTGTGTGTGTTTTTGTGTATGGACTATTTCAAGCCTTTGCTCTCATCTGTATCTCACCTGTAATAAACTTCTTACTCTGTTCAGCTCTGTCTCTCTGCTCTTGCTTCTTTCTCTTCACTTTTCCTTCTGTTGGCTGTTCTTTCCACATTTCTACTGAGACATTTTTTTTTCTTTGAAAGCTGATCTTTGTGGATGGAGCGAGTTAAAACTTTTTTGACACCCTACTCTCTGGTCTTCCTAGAAAGGATTTCTAGCTTATAGAAATCCAGCTGCACAATAATTTTAGTTTTACTTAGTTTTTTAAAGACACAATACAGTTTCAGTTATTGTTTTTGAAAAAAATCATTTTTATTACTATTAACGAAAATGTTTTTTCAACTTTAGCTTTAGTTAACTATAATAACCTTGGTGTTTTCTCCATGAAGTTAACAGGCCAACTTGGTTCAGGAGAGCCGCCCCTCTAAACACTCTGCTCACTTCCTCGGCTGCCACCACCCTTAAGTCTCCTCCACCGGAGAGCACCCTCATTCTACCGTAAACCTTCATTAAATCGCTGAACTTGCATCGTGTAGCACGATCTTGTGAATTTGAAGTCATTCACAGTCAGAAGCAGCCCTCTATTCTGCAGATGCTATGCTTTAACTTTCTTCTAAATATCTCAAATTTAGCCCACTAGATATTTGTTGGACTTTTTGGGAATACAAACATCCCTAACCTCCCATTAAGCACACTGGATCATTGTCAAGTCCTGCTGGAATAACGGGGATTATGTTAATGGGGTTTTACCTAAATTTGCAAGGAAAATATCAGGAGTCATATTTGAACTAACTCCATCTGTACTCACTAGCCACTTTATTGCTTTAACAATTAGTGATGTAATGCAGCACTCTGCACTTTAACATCTCAGTTTAGAGCTGGTCGATGGGATTTTCCTTCTGGTCTAAGATCAACAATATTTCATCCTTTTTTATTTCTGTTTATTATTATTCTGTTACTGCAGACTTTACTCTGCTGTTATTGTGTTGGACAAAATATGGAACTATAATCTTGAACATTTGTTCTGCTTTTTAGAAAAAAAAAATTTAAAAACCCGTCCACATTCAAAGAAATATTAGGTACCCCTGTTCAATTGCTTGATAGCACAAGTATCTAACCAGCCAATCACATGGCAACAGCTCAGTGCATTAAGTCATGTTGACATGGTAATGATGAGTTTCTCAAGTTCAAACTGAGCATCCGAATCTCTAGCTGGTTTCTTGAACATGACGAATTCAATATACTCCAGTGGCCTCCACAGTCACCAGATCTCCCTCCAACAGAGCATCTTGGGGATGAAGTGGAAAGAGATTCTCATCATGGATGCAACCGACAAATCTGAAGCAACGGTGTGATGGTATCAAGTCTATATGGAGCAGAAATGAGGGGAAAACTTGGTTATAGCAAGGTGGACTTCATAAAGTTGTCAGTGACTGTTTATATTGTTTGTTTTATTTGGATACCTATTAGCTGCAGCAAAACTGCCGCTATTCTTCCTGGGGTCCGACACACCATATGAAATACATTACACAGGATGTTGATAAAACAAATCACAAAAGATAACATGAGCAAAACAAAACCACTAAATTATTAAAACTATAAAAATAAAAGCCAAGATGTAAAAACAAAAATCAGAAACATAAAATTACAAAGAATTAAATTTATAAAGAAAAGTTCTTCCCATAAACACTGGGAAACACAATACCTATTTTTCCACTCTATAGCAGTGTGTTCACAAAATTCAAACTAATAACCATTCATATTTCTAGTATTCATTTTTATTATATATTATTGTTTTATTTTTATTTAAATTGCCGGTATTTATTCAATGGTAATCAAATTCAGATTTTATATCTATTTAAAATATATTTTTTAATGATAATTTTTTAATGTTGATAATTTTCTCTAGGTGTTTGGGCAGTGCATTCCATTCAAACATTGCTCTGTACATCACTGTTCTTTTACTGTAATTTGTTTTAATCTTTGGCAAAGAGAAATGACCTCTGACAGCATGTCTAGTTCTGTAGCCATGATTTTCCATACTGTAATGTAATTTTTTATGCAGAACATTTGGGACTGCATAAAACTGTATGTGAGAATGTTGAAAAACAGTGTTACACAGTGTCTTTATTTCACCCCAAGAGCTGAAAAGACTTATTTTTGCCTCACTGCTGTGACATCTGCATGTGTCTCAGGCTGGCCGTGTGCTTTTTTTTTTTTTTTTTTCTTTAGATTTTACATTTGTGCATGCATTTTGCAAACTAATAACTATTTGCTCAGTTTTACATTTCTTAAATTAGTTTTGCAAACATACAGATAATGATGTAGTTTCATAACTCTGCACACATCTAATACTGCCAATACTAGTACTTTTACTGGAATAATCGGTCTTTATTTGACATTTTGCTGGCAGAGCTGCCCAGTGGTTCATAGAAATAAAAAGATATTTTTCAATTTCAGGTTTTTACTTACAGGAAGATGTTCTGAGTCAATTACCAGTGCTGTTCAAAATTTAAAATCTAAATTGTCCTTATTTGTCTTAGTTGATCAAATATCTGATTACAATACAAAACACCATGAGTCCCATTTAAAACCCAACACAGAGGGTTGAGTGAGACATTGACCCTGCATCTGCCCCTGTGCAGCAGCTCAGTGACCCGTCGCATCTCGCTGTAGGGATGAAGTTTGCAGCAGCTCCCAGATGTTACTGTGGAGCAAGGGCTCCTGGGAAAAGAGCGTGCATTGCCAGTTCCCTTAGAGGCATCTCTGGATAAAAAAGAAAAGTGATTTTCCCACACACGCAAAGCAGACTAGAACGAAGTTTTATCAACACAAATATAGGTTCAATCTCCAGGAACCCCTTTATGTTTTAAAGTTAGTAAAAACGTGAACTTTGACAGTTTGTTTAAACGCCTAAATTGAATTTTTCATAACATCCTGGTATACAAGTAGCTTTTTCTTATGCAGTGTGTTAGACGTCCTCTGTATAACATTATGCTGTGAGAGAGTTATGCAGATCAGCTTGAGGCTGAACTGTAGAGTGGAGAATGAGAACTACAGTAAATGAAACCTTAGCTCTCATCCCTCGCTCATCGTCCTTTGATTTCTTCATCAAACAGTCACTAATGACAGACTTATTTTGGCACAGTGAGCCTCCAAAAAGGGGAAGACTGAGAAGACAAACGAGAGCAAATGTAGACTAATGGATGCATTGTGGATAATGAGCTCTTTGAGAAGGCGTGATGGTGATTCTCTTTAGAAAGTATGGACACACTGATTGGTTCATCTGGACTGATCCAGGTCCACAGCCAGTCATGGTTTAGATGCAGCCTCAGTCTCTTCAAACATATAACACACATAAAGTTTTACAAAGTTGATTCTCTTATTTTCTCAGCACAAAGTCCTAATGAAAGTAATTTTGTTTTGTTTTGAAAAATGAATCTGATCTAGAATTTGTAATGCGTACAGAGGAGTCAAAAATGAAGTGACTGAAGTCACCAAACATGACAAACCTTGGGTCCAACATTTCCCAAAATGCAACTCATTAATAAACCCTTCTTGCCTGGTTATATATCCATGTCTTTACAAGCTTTCTCTGTGCACTGGCTGACATATCCATGACTTCAACAGGGTTATTTGTCTCTTCAGAAAACATGAGCGATAAGATGCATCATATTTAATGCAAGGCTGCATATGGCAGTGATAATGCATAAATGTCAGTGATTAGTAAGCTGCTAGCATCTCATTTAGCCCTGAAGGCTGAATTATTGAAGGGCCAATATGGAGAGACGTGCATTTATTTATTTATTTTTGCATTAGTTGCAGTTCTTCTGTGATTCACTGGAGGTCAGTATGAGCCAAGTCCTGCAGACGGTCTGTGTGTCTGTCCATAGAGCTGGAAACTCAGACAGATATCTCACCAGATTCTAGGGGTTAGATGGAAATTGTTGTGACACTCCACAAGTATAAGAAAAGCCATCTTAAATTTGCTGTGCCGCACATTATAGGAAGCAAAACATCAGTGAACAGAGATGGAAAAAAGCGGAACTTTCTGTGAAACAAGACTAAACCGTGTGAGTCATTTTTATCCATTTCGCTGTAGTTATCAGTCAGGGTCATCTCCTTGTACGTTTCATAACTGAGCCCTCATTATATGACCTGGCAGACATGCACATTAGGAGAGGTGAATAAAGAAGGATTGGGTTACGTTTGAGTGACTCTATCCAGGGTGAGATCATCAGACAACTGCTGCCTCATGCAGATGGTGGATGGAGCTTTACACCAGGTGCAGCCTCTGTTAAGCTCTGCAGGTGGCATTCAGCTGATGAAACAGCACTCTGGTAGCCATGTTGGAGCCTCTCAGATCCGTGGACTGTTCATTTACCAGCCTCACCTGTTGATATGCACACCTGAATACAAGCACGGTGCATTTGAGTGCAGCGAGAGACTATGATCAATTCTGTACTATTTATTTTCATGTGTGTCCTGTATGGTGAAAGAATGCGTGACACATCAATCTTTTCACATGTTCATTTGCCTCTGTATCTGGAAAGTCATTTAGCTCAGAAATAATCTTTCATCACATTTTTCCTAGTTGTGCAGAGTTTTTCTTCCATGATCATGACTATCTATGCCATCTTTAACAATTCTCTAAGAAGAAATGTAAGGCATGGCTTAAATGTACTTTTCCATTGTCCAAACCCAAATATTCATGTGAAAGAGGCTTCTTGTTCTTTCTAGTGCAGTGTATGAGAACCACCTGCCACGAACCAGCCATGTCTGACCAGTTAAAAGCTGCAGGTTGAAAAAAAACCAAGCCAGCCGTCCCTACTTTTCCCACCAGCAGAGAGAAAAGAAGGTTTAAAGGGTGCTGGGAGCAGCAGCCCCAACGTGACTGAGCTAACCACGGGAGCATCCTCTGGATGCTTTTGAAGCTTCTTGCATCTTTTCCTGTAGTTTTGGACACTTTTCTGTTACTTTACGAGCTCCTGTGTTTCAGGACTCCTTTGTGTAATAGTAGATCTCCAAAGCTTTAAAATGGGATTCAACTGAAGAGTCACTGCTGGTCACTTTGAAAGAAAACATCTTTCCTTCAAACTGTTTTATTAGTTTGTTTTTTCTGCTTAACACATGCTCAAAGTTACTGTCCCGCTGAAAGACCCATTAACCTGTTCTCACACCTTGTCTTGGTAACACTTCTCTCTGAATTGGTCATTTTCTTTTTTCAGGGAGGGTTTGGGGCTTCACCTTTTAATCTATTAACAAACTCATTTACTACTTTCCCAAAGAGCTCTGCTTTTTTTTCCCCCTCTTATAGGATGATAAAAATTGTTGCTTATCTATTTTAAAAAGGTTTTTGCAAACACCAATGCTGCTTTGTTTTTTGTTTTTTTGTCATGTTGTCTTCACCCATGTAGCTCCCCTTGGTTCAGTGTGTAGCTTGCAGTGCAGGCTCAGACTGAGAAATCGATTCAATCAGTGTTTCTGGACAGCAAGAATCTGGTCCTTTTTTCAAAAGATGTAAGTTTACAATGCTGTGAGCTCCGCATGGTAACTTCCACTGCCACCCTCTGTGTCGTAGTGAAGACATACAAAGAAAACCAAACTGCGTGGCCAGTGTAATGTCATGTTGATGACTTAGTCTTTTGAAATTAAGTTTAATGACCACACATTAACATATTCAGTGAGACATTGTCTTCTTTTATTATGCTCTTCTTCTTCTTTTCAGAGATTCTGACCTCCTCCTGAGCTCTTGTTTTTGGGGTAAAATCTCCTGCCATAAAATCCACAATCCTCATAAATGGTATGAGGAGAGAGAGGACACTTCAACAATGACATGTAAGTACCACAACAAGCAAATCTGAAACAAATACAAAACTGAAGTGGAAGACATGAATGAATCCAAAGCATGAACCTGTCCATCTTCATGAGATCAGAAGAAAGAAAGAAAGAAAGAAAGAAAGAAAGAAAGAAAGAAAGAAAGAAAGAAAGAAAGAAAGAAAGAAAGAAAGAAAGAAAGAAAGAAAGAAAGAAAGAAAGAAAGAAAGAAAGAAAGAAAGAAAGAAAGAAAGAAAGAAAGAAAGAAAGAAAGAAAGAAAGAAAGAAAGAAAGACAGCTGTGTAACTGCCCTGCTGACCAATAGCGTGTCTCCTCCCTGATGACCTCACAGCCCCTCCCCTGTGTGCGTGTGTGCTCAGTGATGCAGATGATCCTCAGATCTGTGGTTGGTGTGTTCTTCCCCTCCCCCGCCATACCTTCATTTTCCTCACTCACAGTCCTAGATGGAGCGGGGGGGAGAGGGCAGAGGAAGGGAGGGTGTAGGGGGTGTAGGTCATTAGTCAGTGGGATGAAAAGGAGCCGTGCACACGCACACACAAACATAGAGCACAGATGACTATGGCCTTATCCATAACTTGCAGTGACATCAGTGTTTGTGTCGTCACACTGACCACCAACAACGCCGCATTAACACCGAAGCATGACGCCTAACGTCAGTGGAGAAGTCTGCAGAGCAGCTCTCCACTCTGGGTCACATTGGGAAGAAAACATGATGGAAAGCTCCTTTTCTTCAAGTAGACTGCGATTTGGGAAACAATACGACGCCATCAATCAAGCAGTGACATTGCAGACTGAAGTGGACAGAGAGTCACCACAATGCAAACTGGAAACACAAATGAAAGAGAAAAAAAAATCATGCACAGTGCAGGTCTTCACATGCACTACTGAACAGCACACGGCGCTCTCTCAACCTCACTTCATCTTCTGGTTGGCAGCTGGACGCGTGTTTCAGTGTTGAAGGACAATTAACCCATTCAGACTTCACAAATCACACATTTTTTCTTCCTTTCAGACCTGTATCATTTTTTTTTAATCCTCTAAATCTGATTACAAGTGCTAGTTTGAAAAAAAACAAGTTTTTTTTTTTTTAAGTGAAAAGGCATAAAGACGGTCAGTTACTACAGCTGAGCACCTCTGACCAGGGACATGATGATTTTTCTGGACAGAATAAGTTTTCCAGAAAATCCTGTGTCCAAACAGTTCTCACTTTCCAGGATTCTATTTTAAAGCTGCTGCTGCCAAACTTTGGCTAAAATGCAAAAATATGGCAAACAAAGGTTCATTCAGGACACGTTTTGCATCCTGTCTCTTGTCTGAGATCTCTCCAGCCAGTAAAAAGTCTTATTTCTTTTACTTGCGCCATCCAATAATGTCCTTGGAGGTTCCTTTGCTGAATCAAGCATGTAGTGTCAGTGTTTATGATGGGATGAGCCCTCCATGCAGAGGTGAAAGGTTACTTCTGGTTTAGGAGCAAAAAATAAAGCGTTCACTAATGGTCCTTTTCCATTGCAGCTACAGGGCACCATACAGCACAGTACAGCACAACACGCTAAGACGACCAGGATGGTTTTTGTCTCAATACAGTAGGAGTAGTCGTCTACCACCTGGAAGTGGGTGGAGTTGGCGTGGTCGAGATAGCTGTGCCACGCGGTGGTCAGTGAAGTAAAAACAACGATGGAGGCATTGGATGATATTGAAGTGCCATTGCTGTTGTTGTTTTCTCTGTGGTTGTAGTCACCGAAAACAGAGCCAGATGTTTTTCGAAGAAGCGAGGCGAAACTCGTATGACGACAATTTCCTTTGATCAGTCAGTGGACAGCAGTCAGTTACATCACCTTTGTGTAGGTTCAGCACAGTTGGAGCTACCGTTAAAACGAGTTCGGAAAATCGTAACGGGTTCCAGGTCTTATCCTCAGAGGAAACACAAATGAAGCGTGCCGTACCGTATAGAAGGGTTACGAGAATGTGCAGTGGAAAAGTTCCATAGGTTGATCAATCCCATCCCCATCAATCCTCTCTAGGTAGCCCACGGCCTTAATGTGACACTGCGTCAGAATCATAAAGCAGAAGTGTGTTTGGCTCGTGTTTGTTGCAGTTTTGTAAGTTTTCTTCGACAGACTTTTTTCTTATTGAACTGCAGCAATGAAGCTAAGCTAAGGAGCTAGCGAACAGTCAACTTCCCTGCCCAGCAGTATGAAGAAATTTCAAGTTGCACCTACACCATGTCGGCTCTGTCGCTTTAGCCACCTTCAGACTTGCATTGCAGAATATTTGCGGTAAAGTTCATCCGCTCTCTAAGTTGTCTTTTCAAACATACCGCTTGCTCGTGTACTTCTTGCGTCCCAGCCACGTTCAGATATAGGGAAATGTTGCGGATAGGTAGACTGCCGCACTTACAGCAACAGCCATCCTTTCATCCTTGTCCAGAACATTTTCTTGTGCGTTCAGCCAAAAAAATGTGTCGCAACATTTCCGCTCGTATGACATGTCAGCTAGCTGGTACATGTCTGCTACAGTTCTGAAGGTAAAAGACCAGAATGTTTGTCTGAATTAAACTGGTATGAAAGACTGCATTATTACCACTTTCCAGAGCAAATCTAAAATGCGCTTTTGAAAGATTTATGATTGTATCTGGACTCGAGCTACAGTCAGGTAAAAACAACAAGTAAATCCTTTCATTTATAGTATGGGTAATGAAGTGAGAGACAAGACAACTTCACTGAGCCTGACTGAGGGGAGGCCAGCATCCTTGAAAGAAAAATTAGATAAACATTTTGTTTTGCGAAGAAATTTCTTATTCAAACATGCCAAATTCAACCAAAGATGGCATGAAATTGCTGAAAGGGTTAACTCGAACCGTAAGTGCAGCTGAAAAAGGCTCACGCTAAATGGAAACATCATAGCCCAGTCAGAGATTATTATCTGCAACCAACGTTCAAAGAGAGGACACTATGCAAAGTGTGCCGATCTGGAGCGAAGGGGAAATCCCGATAAGTGATAAACATGTTGAGGGCCAAGTCGGTCGCATCTCTAGGATCAATGACGACAGAAGAGATGAATGATGCATAGTTTGCAACTAAAAATGCACACTGTAGCAGATGCAACTGTATACCTGGAGAATGAGAAACCAAGCTTTAAAACACAAACCAAGGCTGCAGCCAACACAAATAAAACTTGTATGTCCAGGCATGTCCCCCCTTGCAGTCAGAGAGAAACTCCTAGCAAAACTGAGCACAATAAATAAGAATGTTTCTCAGGCTGTGTATGTAACAGCAGGCTCAACAAAGGGGATGCTTTGTCACTCAGCAAGTGTAGCTCTGGGATTGGTAACGAGAGTCAACACAGTGTCGTAGGTCACAACAGAATCAGTCATACAGCAGTTCCAAAACTAGAAAGAATGTCAGATAAAGCTAAAAGATGACACCAAACCGTTCAACTTGTCAACAGGTGTGTCCCCCTCCCTCTCTTTAAGTGGAAAAGTGGAAGAAAAAAAGTGTATCTATCTATCTATCTATCTGTCTATCTATCTATCTATCTATCTATCTATCTATCTATCTATCTATCTATCTATCTATCTATCTATCTATCTATCTATCTATCTATCTATCTATCTATATATATATATATATATATACATATATATACACAGGGGTTAGACAATGAAACTGAATCACCTGTCATTTTATTGTGGGAGGTTTCATGGCTAAAGTAGACCAGCCTGGTGGCAAATATTCATTAACTGCACATTGCACCAGTAAGAGCAGAGTGTGAAGGTTCAATTAGCAGGGTAAAAAGCACGGTTTTGCTCAAAACATTGCAATGCATACAACATACAACACTGGCGCATCTGTGACCAAGACAGCAAGTCTTTGTGATGTATCAAGAGCCACAGTATCCAGGGTAATGTCAGCATACCACCAAGAAGGATGAACCACATCCAACAGGATTAACTGTGGACGCAAGTGGAAGCTGTCTGAACGGGATGTTCGGGTGCTAACCCGGATTGTATCCAAAAACGTAAAACCACAGCGGCCCAAATCACGGCATTCACTTGGCCCAGGACTTGTGCTAGATGGGCCAAGGACTACTGAACCATTCTGGAGGACCATGTGCACCCAAAGGTTTAAACATTGTATCCTGAAGGCGGTGCAGTGTATCAGGATGACAATGCAAAAATACACACAGCAAGACTGGTGAAAGATTGGTTTGATGAACATGAAAGTGAAGTTGAACATCTCCCATGGCCTGCAAAGTCACCAGATCTAAATATTATTGAGCCACTTTGGGGAGTTTTGGAGGAGCGAATCAAGAAACGTTTTCTTCCACCAGCATCACGTAGTGACCTGGCCACTATCCTGCAAGAAGAATGGCTTAAAGTCCCTCTGACCACTGTTCAGGACTTGTATATGTCATTTCCAAGACAAATTGTTGCTGTATTGGCCGCAAAAGGAGGCCCCACACCATACTAATAAATTATTGTGGTCTAAAACCAAGTGTTTCAGTTTCATTGTCCACCCCCTGTATATATATATATATATATATATATGTGTGTGTGTGTGTGTGTGTGTGTGTGGCTGGTGTGCAGGAACTGTCCCAGTACCAAAACCCGATGGCAAAAGGTATAACTGGCTCTTACAAATTTAAACTACTCAGTCTAGAGAAACACATGCCTCCTTCAGTGTACACGCCCATGCACAGCTAAAAGATGCCATTTTAGCTCATGCTTTAATCCAGTGGTTCTCAAACTGGGGGGGCTCAGGGCTCTGTCAGGGGGGCCCAGCCAGGCTTATAGTTTTTGTACTTCTTACAAAAAATGGGCATATTCTTTAAAGTACTAATGAACAAATGATGATGACTCAAAAGACATTGCCCTCCCCCCAAATGCAGTGCATTTTTTCATGTATCTCATGGTAAATGTTTGGATGCATATGGTAGCGGTGGTGGGATGGGGGGGCTTGAAATTATAATTTCCAGTGAAAAGGGGGCCCTGCAAAAAAAGTTTGAGAACCACTGCTTTAATCAAAGGAATCTGCTCTGCTGGACACTTTCAGTAGTCATATGACTTCTGTCAACTTTGCTTTGGCATCTCTTCTGAGCCAGAACATTTACAAAAGAGAGGGCCACAGTGGGTGGATGGGGCTGGACAGATGATGTGATTGTATATGCAGGCACAATCCCAACAGGACTGCTAGCAGTCCTGTGAAGACTAGAACGAACAGGTGCTGAAAGAGTAAAAATCTGAGGTTTCAAAGACATCTGGGACAGATCACTAGGAACTAGAGGGAAAGTTGACCCAGACAAAATTAGAGTAACCAACATGGAGGAGTCATGATAAGAGACCATGATGCGAAAACTGCTGAGCATGAAAAACACTAAGACACGGAGGCAAAGCACAACAAAATGCTTCTGACAGCGTAAAACAGGAGCTGAGCAAACCACCAGAGTTAACAGTCCGAATGCACATACACTAGTCTCAGCAGACGCCTCATCATATTGACTGGGAGCTGTATTGCTTTAGACAAGAGGATGGTCCAGTAAAACCAGTTGCATATGTCTGCAAAGCATTAAACAGCACAAAACAAAAAAGCTCTTTTTTTTTTTTAAAGGCTTTAGCCATCACCTGGGCATGTGAGCAATTTCTGGACTTGTATTGTTTTTCACATTGAAACAGAACATACTGTAAACCTCTTGTATCGCCTCTGAGCACAAAGAACTTGGATGAACCAATATCACCCGTGCAGAGACTGATGAGATACTTGTAAAATCATGGCAACTGTTGATGTGCTATCCAGAGCTCCAGGACAGATCACAGGGTCAAACACCTGGAAACTGAGATAAAACTATATGATGTCCTGTCTCCCAGCTACAGAACATAAGCTGCAACTGGTTAAAGAACTCAAGCCAAGATTAGGTACTGAAACTGGTCAAACAGTGCTGTGTGGAAGGCCAGACAAGTCCCATACCAGGACCATGTTATATCGTCAGCATGCAGCAGACTTGGCTGTGGAAGACAGATTGTAGCTGCGTGTTGTGATTCCAAGGTCGCTCCAAAAAGAGATCTTGGAAAAGTTGCACATAGGTCATGAGGTTTAAGAAAATGCAGGGAACAAGCAAAGCGATCCATCCAGCTTGTGGAGGAGAGTGAGACGAGCAAAAGAACGATAGAAGCACAGAGAAATAGTGCTATCGACGGATTTTGCCACCAGGCTGTGGGAAATAGTCTGTGCTGATCAAGTTGAACAATACTAAATACCTGATTACAGTGGATTACTTCTCAAGATACTTTGAGGTTGCCAAACTTACTAGATTTAGCTCTCCATTAGTTATTAAAGGCATTCTCCACAGTCTACAGGCGGTGCGCGAGTCCTAATGTGAGCCGCTGCGGCACAGCTGACAGGAGCAGCTTGCTACCCAGAACCAAAACAAACCGCAATCTGCGAAACTCTGAACTCACATGACAAAAATACTCATTCATTCGTTCATTCTACTGAAAGTATTGGTGAGATGAAGGAGTTTTGCTGCAGATAATGCCTTATGGAGGCGGCCCCGTCTCTCCCATCATATGGAAGTATGCTGGAGAGCAGCTCAATGAAATACCGTCTGAAGGAGTCAAAGTGATACAGAAATTTTACCAGTGAGTAAATGCATGTATAAACTCCTAGAAATAACATCCAGGTTGAAAAATGAAAGTTATCCTTTAACAATGTCCGATGTCTCAGTTGTGCAGACTGTTGAAGACATTCTCGCTCTTCCGAGTTCCTCTGTAGATCATCGTATATGTCCAGCCATGTTCACAGCACAGACATCTTTAACTTGCCGGGATAGTAAATGTGTCAGATGATGCTGTGATTGTTGATTGCTGTGATTGTATTGGAGTGAAAGAACAAGGACCATGTTCTTTGCATATCCAGTGAATCAGCATCTACCAAAAGAAAGTTTTTCTGTGCACGTGCTCTTCAAATCAAGTAAGCAAAGAAGTTCACATAATCACAGCAAGGACCCTCTGGCCTAACATGGACATGTGCGCTAGTATGCAAGGCATAACACCACTGTATCACTGAGCCTAAATCCTGGGTCTTCTCACCATAACGAACATCAAGCATGAAAGCGTCATCAGGCAAGCCATTAAACCCAAAGAGGAACAACTCAGAGGCCAGCGGTTCAAATGTGTGCTCTCTACGTATAAAACCCTCAGAGGTCGTCACTCTGTATCACAGTCAGGGAACAACTCAACCCTGGGGTCTCATTTATACAATGGCAGCATCAGATAAAAGTTGATGGATTCAGAGGTCAGGACATGAATACATACGCACACCTCACTTTTACATTTTTATTTTTTAGATTCTAAACCTTTTTTAAACACCAATTTAGAGATTTGGACTATTTTGTGTAGATTCACCTGGTAAAATCCCAAAACACTAAAATTCAAATTAGACACTGCAATGTATCAAAACAGGAAAAGTACAAGAAGGATTAGGGCTGGGCATTGTTCTGTAACAACCTCACGATTCAGTTATATTTCAATTCTTTAGGTTGCGATTTGATTCAATATTAATTTAAATGCTTCGATATCAAATCAGTAGGAAGTAGAAACTCTGTTGTAGATTTTTGAATATATATTGTGAATGTATGTAGTATGTCAACTTATGTTTTTGGATCATAAAACATCTAAAAATAAAAAATAGTTGCCATTTTAGTGTAGTATGATCTAACAGACTACAAAACAGAAGGCTGCCATGTTGCATCGCCATCTTCAAATCTGGTAGCCGAAAGGGGATAAACTTGTTAGCCAAACATGTTTTAGCTGTGCCCCCCCGAGGAAAGATTATTTAATGCTGGAAAAAGGGGGAGACCCCATGTTTAAAACATGTTTATGTCTGGAAGAACTTTGGTCCCTGATGGCCACCGTCCAGTCACAGTTGTGCTTTGCATTTGAGGTAATAATAATATATGTGTTCAGAAATGAGGAAAAGAGGCATTAAAAAAACAAGTTTTCTATTGCACAACTTTAAAATGCATATTAAAAAAGGTTGATGAAAACACCACGAACATTCATCTCAGAAAAATGGTACTTGAGTTAAAAACCCAGGAGGATTTCAATGGGGCCTGATGAGGTCATGGAGATGGACTGAGGATGAACTGATCCTGAATATTAGATCATGCTGGGATAAGTCCAATAGAGAGTTGCCCCACTTCACAGCTTAAAGGATTTAAGGTGTGTGGCTATGATGATACCTCAGAGCATCGTCGGGGGTCTTACAGAGTCCAGGCCTTAGAGGGTTACAGCATCTTGGCAGCTTTAAAAAGTACCAACAGTATATCCCACAGGGTGTTCATAATGCTTTGGTTAAAGCCAGTATAGCACTTTGATCTGAAAACCATTATATTTTTGCCTCATTGGTATCCAGTCAGTCAAACAAAGGGCTGAGGCAACCATTCTTAGCCACTAAGCGTTCAGTGACTCGGTGACATGTGGACCCCCCAGTGACGAATTAATGACCTGCCCTACCTGCAGAGCCACAGCCCACACCTCTGACCAGTCCCATGATGCATCATGACAAGCTTCTAGACGTGCAGTCCATTCATTAGAGGTGAAAATGGTCTTTTATATTGAGTCGTCTATTGTTGGACTAAAATGTTTGTTTTCCAGCTGCATTGTGGGTAATGTAGGCAGCAGATTCTTCCAGAGTGGAATAATCTCTGGCTGATCACAGCTGCATCACTGTTGAGCTTTCCATTGTTTTTAATTCATCAGTTCTAAAGGAGGGTAATGCTGAATATCCATGACTCAATGTCCATGTGCATTAATACAAGCTGCTCCTTACGCGAGAGACGTTTAACACTGCATTTTTTTAGTCGTTTATAAAACTGATTACCGATCTAAAAGGCTGACTGAGTCATATGTAACAAACATATTGTATCAATGAGATTAGCTTCTTCCTCAGCTGGCTGTCCATCCGTCCATCTGTCTCTCCATCCGTCTGACTACTCATCTATCTATCATCCCTCTCCCAGTCAGCCAATCGATACCTGATGTCAGGATGAGGTAAGTGATGACTTCAGAGTCATTAAGTGATATGATAGGCGGACACGGTGCCATCAGCAGCAGCAGCTGGAAATGGATGGACCCCAGACACCCTGGGTCGTATTTCACTGGTCGTTCTCTCTCTCTTTCCTCTCTTTCTCTTCCACACACACACACACACACACATAAACACTCAGCATGTTGGCCCAGTGAGGATCTCCTATCTCCTGCCATAGAAATGGATTTTTCCCCTGCAGACCACACAGGGCTGATTCATATCTCTATTGATTTAGATGAGGAGATGAACTGAATAGGATGAAATGAGATCGGCCTTAGAAATAAATTAGAAATTAATCATATTGATCTGTTCCAGATACACACGCGGAAGCAGTTACATATATACTGGATAATATGTTCGGCTGGGACGATGAGAAATTGCAACAGTGTTCAGCTGTAATCCAAAATGAATTATGACACAACAATGGTGAAACAGACATGAGTCCCCTCAGAAAGCTGAAGGTCGTTAGGCAGAAAACTGCGTTAACACTGCAGCTGAATCCTTCCAGCAAGGAGCTGTTTCCGCAGCCGACTGGTTAGGGTGCTCATCTTACCAGTTAGTTACTGGAACTTCTCAGTCAATGATGAATCGGGACCAAAAACACATGAACTGGATCAAATTAGAGCAGAAAGCTGCAGCACAGGGAAGCTGCAGTATGAAACGTAAGCCCTGATATGTGCTCTCAGACATTTGCACCTGTCCATCCTCCATCTCTTTAACTGTTTCTATGCTTTCATCTAGTCACTGTTCACTATTAATCAAGTGTGGTTTACTGGACAATGATTTGGACCATTTTTGATAGCATGCATTTAAAATGTTAAGCAGCCACACGTGTTTAATGCAGCTGAAATCAAACTATACAGATGCTAAATGCTATTGAAGTCAAATTCAACACCAATGCACAGTTACTGGATACTTTTTCTTAACATCTGAGGGTATGTTATGTAGGTTTCAAGTCTATACATCATTCCTGCTTTTACTGGTTGTGGTTATTGCAACGGTTAGCATACTGTCTCGGGCTGCTCGATTATGGAGAAAATCACTATCACGATTATTTTGGTCAATATTGAAATCACAATTATTCAAACGATTATTTTTTTAGTTAAACAATGCATTTATTCAGCATTTCTCTCTGTCCAAAAACACTTTGTTATTGACAATTTACGCAAAACACAACACACCTCCTTTGCTCTTCGGCTTGGTGAATGTACGTTGTAGCAGGGCCGTGTTGAAAGGAATGTATTGCACGTGCCCTTTTCTTTTGGAAATTGTGTAAAGAAAAATGGCTCATAAATTGTTTCAACTCGATTATATGAGTTTGGAAATTGTTTGACATGAAAATTGAAATCACAATTAAATGTCGATTAACTGCACAGCCCTAATACTATCTGCTTTGGCATAAAAAAAAACTGCTTTAGCATTTAGCTCAAATGCACAGCCTCACACAGCTATTTGTGTGTTTGTAGCTTTTTACTCTAAAAGAGTACAACACAAGTTCCAGCTTATTTCTAGAATCGTGTCCCTTCGGGCAACAAGTGAAAGTGACGCCAATGTTATGCACGCAAGGGCTGCTTCGACTGCGTTGGTCTTTAGTTTAACCTGCATTGTCTGATCCCGGACAATTTCTACTGGCGTAATAAAGTTCTTAATCTGCAAGCTGTTTTCAATTTGATACTTAAATAAACTGACAAACTGTATTTTAATGGTAACAATAGTCTAACACTGGCTTGTAGATTAAATATCTAAATTCACAGGCTGAGACCAGGATTACCTTATAAAATGACCAAACCAACTAAATGTAACAAGTGGCAAGAGTGTATCTCATCCCCAGGAACAGTCAGATGGCTGTCATATTGCTACATTTACATGCTAAAAACTAAGCATTGCAATATTATGCATCCTTATTTCTGTCATACATCACATTTACCTTTTTAGCAAGACGAAAGCCAACTGCATGTCCCGTTTTATTCCCAGAGCAGATCTGCACTCTCTCTCCCATTTAAAAAAAGAATGAATAAAGGCTGCTTGGTTGTTAACTCTTACTCTGGTGCCAGTCAGACTCTAGACAAAACTTTTCTTTACCTCACACAGAGTCTGAATTGGGGTTTAAAAGTAGGGCTGTCACAAAAGATAATTTTGATAATAGATTAGTCCCCGACTATTTTGTTGATTAGTCAATGCGCTAATGGCGGCGTAATACACAACACTGGCCGCAGCCAGATGTACGAGCACGTGCACATCTCCCCCACATGCACACCACTTAGGATTCGTACCCGAATCCCTCAAATTGAGCACACAGAAACAGAACTATAGACGACCGCTGTGAACAGAGATCTGAGGACAGAAAAGAATAGTATTTAGCATTTAAAGGGCCCATATTATGCGTGCCCCCCTCCACCCCAACCCCCCATCTGAAGCAATTCTTTGATATCTTAATGTAATACAGGAGTCATAGTTTAATCAAATCTGTCCTCAGCTACAGCGCTTCAGCTGCGCTGTGTACTCTCCATTTTCCTCCTCTCTCAAGCGTACATCTGAGTGCGTCGCATTAGCAGCCGCAGCAGCTTCATTGTTCTCATCTCTACTGGTGGTGTGCGGGACAGCATGCTATTAGAGTCCTCTCTGAACCAAGAGGACGTCTCAGTCTCGGAAGCGGAAAGGCGCTAGTAAATCAGGTATGGAAGTGGAGTGACCAGCCAGTGACGTATGAATAAAATGCTGCAGTCAGACCGATCATAGAAATGCTTCATTCAAAAGTCTTAAAGACTTTTAAAAACTACAAAGCTGTTTTTATGGGCATTTCTAGTCTCTTTGTAAGTCAAAACACCCCAGAAGATCATTTCAAGCACTTAGAAAAGTCAATATGCATAAAACGGACTCTTTAAACTTGCACAGGGCACCTTTAATAAGTGCTTCGACCACAAGCATACCAACAATGAGGAAGTGCTAGTCCAATGTTTAAAGTGGGTTTCATGATAGGATTTAAAGCATTAATTTCTCTCCAGATTGCTTGAACTAAACTAAAAATTCCTTTATAGGAGATGTGTGTAAGGTTAAGAGACACACAGGACTGTCTCAGAAAATTAGAATATTGTGATAAAGTTCTTTTTTTTTCTGTAATGCAATTAAAAAAAACATGAAAATGTCAAACATTCTGGATTCATTACAAATCAACTGAAATATTGCAAGCCTTTTATTGTTTTAATATTGCTGATGATGGCATACAGCTAAAGAAAACTCAAATATCTTAACTTAAAAAATATTAGAATATCATGAATTCTAATTTTCTGAGACAGTCCTGCATATGTGTACTTTCACAAACGTATTTCTCAGGTCCTGTTTGAGGTATGGACCATCGGGTTGGGAGATTTTGGTAAAGTGAGGATATCTTGGCCACTTGGTTACTTTCTCACGTCTTCTTTAAGAGTCCAGACTCTGTTTTGGAGTAAAGGTTAGAACTGGGTTTAGGTTGAGGTTTGGGCCGAAGTTAAAGACACACAACAGAACTTTCAGCAGTTTTCTCAGTGACCCCTATCGGCAGCAAAACTAGCATCCATCTTGTATTGTACCTGTACTGTGAGCTCACTCCAGCCAGTAAAAGACTCTTATCTTGACTCTTGTTCTGACCCTTCCTCTCTTTCTTTTCCTCTCTTCCTCCGATAATATTTCCTTGCGTTTCTTTACCAAATCCAACATGATGCACGTTCAAAACACTGCTGTGTTCATACCTGGTTCATATCTGTTTGCTATTGGTTGCAGTGCGCAACCAATAGTTGGCTGCAACGTCACAGCTGCGTCCCGGATGGGAATCTTACACGCCGCTGTTTCTGAGCCCCAGGACGCCTTTGGGCAGTGACGGCTTGAAAATGAATTTTGGTGTGCCATCAAAATGAGTCAGAAACACACATTTTAAAGGTCTAAAAGCTACTTTGTGTGTCTTTAAGGTCCAGGGCTAGGAGCTCGATTTTGAACGTCCTCACAAAAATGGTTTGCAAGTGTGTGTGTGTGTGTGTGTGTGTTTGCGTGTATTTGTGCTCAGGCAATTGATGCACTGGCTCTCAATGTCACGTTTCTACCATTTGTCTCCCTTGGAAACGAGAGAGAGAGACTTAAAACCCCAGTGCAAACAGGGGGACATCTGGACCTGTCTCTTCCTCTCTCCTCCTCCTCCTCCTTCCTTTTCTTCTTTCTCTCCCCTCATCTCTCTCCTCTCCTCCTTTGTCACACCCCTTCTGACTTCCTTCTCTCTCTTCCTCCATGCCAGCTTTTCTTCCTTCTCCTCCCTTTTCTCCTATTCTTTCTCCTCTCTCTCCGTCACTCTCTGGGGGCTATCAATCACAGTTGCCATGACTGGGCGTGAGGCTGGCCTGTAGGTGGTCATGCCGACGGCAGATGGCTCTTTATCGCTCGAGCCCTGGCCTCTCCATGACAACCACTGAGAGCAGGAAGTGACACATCCAGTCGAGTGGAGAGAGATTCATCTGGACAGGAGAATCACACACACACACATACTTGTCTAACTATGTTTCTGGGGACACAATGCATTCACTGGGTCTTTATTTTAACTGTAATCATCACAACTGAATTCATGATCCCCCCACCCCCCTGGCTGAACAGACCCCAACCTTTGAAAAAAAAAAAGAAAAACAACTCTTGACCCAAATCATGTTTGATTTGCGGGAACCATAATTTGATGCCCATAGATTGGTAAGATTTCAGGTTGTAGTCCCAGTAATTACATAAAAACAGTCACACACATCCTTGTACATCTTTCTTTGACACAATCATCCCTACCATTGCTTTAAATTAGCTACACACTGTGCAGTTTTAACCATCTTCTAATTTACTTCTGACCGTAACAGATTGATTTGTACTCATACACACTTTACTTGTTTTCACACACTCAAGCATGATGATACAAATGACAAAGCTAATATCTCTGTCTTAGCTCTCCATCAGTCTTGTTTAGTTCCCATCTACTATGTTCCGGTTTGTTTTAAATTTTGTTGACCATCAGATGAATGAGTTTTATCATCATTTCCAGGTCTCCTGCAGGTATTTTATAGCTGATTGAACATTTTCTAAATGTAATTGTACTTATTTTTCCAGGGCTTTCATACAACGTACAGTCTAAAGCCATCATAGACGACGTATTTGTAGTCTAAACAGGCCACAGACACTTTAAGCTTCCCCACGTTTGAGCTGAAAAAGTGACAGCCGCCTGTCAGATCTGCAAAGAATCATACGAGTGACTGACAGACGGTTGCTTTCCAAATATCTCATCTGCAGACATTAACAATGACCACTTCAGCTGGTTTAGTTGCACCATGTCTATATCAGAGTCCACGTCTGCCTGCTATGAAACATTCAATTGTGTATTTATTCTCATCAAACCTTCCCCCTCGGCTCTTTTGGATTATGGGTGGTGTAACGTGGAACTTGACGGTGTGGACTCAAATACATGACTATAGACAGGTGAGTACAGCCAGCAAAGATCTATTCAGTCCTTGGTCTGCCCACAAGAGATCAATTGAACGGGCAGAGGTATAAAATCCCGGGGACAACAGGCAAGGTCAAATAACAAGATCGGAATACAAGGAAGCTCACCCCAGAGACAGCAGGAATGCCATGTGCCCCAATAGCATAATGGATGACGGCTTTTGAACAGCATGCTAATGAGTCAAACCAGAGGATGTCCGTGATTTCCAAGCAGAATATCAATTTTTGATTAATCAGATCACAGGAGGACACTTCTCCACTTTGCCTCGGTCTAAAAGGAGGTGGCATTTTTGGATTTTGTATGATTTTTATTTTTGCATGTGTGAATGTTGTGATAAACTGTTGACTGACAACAGTTTAAAGAAGCATTTATGTCTATTTCTATGTCTTTTTCTGTTTATTTCCCTTGTGGGTCTGAAGGTCATAGCCACCCAGTATTAGTTTCCAGATTTGTATTGTAAAGAAACTATTGAAAACTATTTTCTCTAAGTTGTCATGGTCTAGCTTCCTCTCACCTTAAAGTAAAACTGCTGTTTTTTTCAAGTATCAGTGTGGTGTCAGATGGTGGAGTACCCTTCCTGATTTGGTATCTGGATTATCAAGAGCTGCTGAAAATAACAGTATTTTACACCTTCCACACAACACAGTGAAGAAACAACAAAGTGAGAGACTTCCTCAAGTCCAGTGCAAGACAGAAAAGCACATGAGATCATTCCTGCCAGCAGTCATCACCATCTGGAACAAATCACTATCTTCTAATTAATTATTATTGTTTTATTAAACAAAAACAAAGCAAAATACCCTAATGCAACACTGCAATTTCCCTCTGGGATTAATTACGTCTTTTTAATTTAATTTCATGTCATCACCAGCAGTACAGAACACCAAAAAATAAGGCTGCATAAATTTGTGCAAATTAATAAGAAGTTAGTTGGCAGAGCACAATCTGGTAAGTCAGTGAGGAGTGGTATGGACACCGAGCCAGGCCATTACTCTGTGTACTGAACTGATGAGAAGACAGTAGATCATCATGGTATGAAATAACTTTTTAAACGGAGAGCATTGCAGTGTGTCTCAGTGAACCGAGAGAAGTCTGGTCAATACAGGAAAGAGGTTTTGGTAAATTCCTGGGAAAAGAAATGAGGGTAGATGACAAGACTGCATGCCGAGTTGGAGGGTCAGTGTGTGTGTGTGTGTGTGTGTGTGTGTGTGTGTGTGAGTAGTATGGGGCGGCTGGTAGATTTCACGTCCCACTTCCTCCTGCAAGCGATTAGGCCAGACGTCTGTCACACACACACAAACTTCACCTCTCTACTGTCTGCAAGAGTAAACACACCCTTACCAGCACACACACTTCTGTTTGATATAAAGATGTTCTGCAGATTTTCATTCAGTCCAGGTGGCTTCTTAAAGGTACGGCATAAAGGTGACATCATAATTATCTAGAGTGAAACCTCAGTGATAACTGTGAATACGACTGCAAGTCTGCAGGATTGTAGCATCAGTGAGGGTTCGGGCACTGAGTTTATGCTAAATGAAATGCCAACAATTAGACTCGTGTGATTAACAGGTTTTAGTTTTAACCTAGTTTCCATGAAAAGGTGACTGACGTCAGGAATTTGTGAGGATCTTAATGTTTGTGTTTGATCCATTTTGAACCAGCCTAAATGAGTGTTTTGGGGGTCTCGTTTACCAAATCTGTCCAATTTTCCTCCATATACCAGATGGTTTCAGGTTATCCTGAATTTTTCAAAGGTCATCTTTATTTTCTTAACTTTTCCATCCTCTTTGTGAGATATACCTGCAGCTCCATAGGATGATGCTACCACTACCATGCTTAAAAAACAATACAGTCGTCTTGGATTGTTCCACCTTTATTCCTCCAAACATATCCGTGATTATTGTAGCCTAACAACCCAATATTTGTCTCATCCAACTTTCCTCCAGATGACTCCTTTATTTTCATGTGGTCTGCAGCAAAACAGTTGATAGAGAGTTTTCTTTCTTGTTTGAAAGCCTCTAAATCTTGTGGGATGTAAAACAGGTTTGACTACAGACTTGTCTTGATGTCGGAGTTGCTCATGATCATCAGAACCAGTTTCCTTTCGTCCGAGACCAACAGTAAGTTTTCTTCCAGAGGTTGATAAAGTGGTTACACGACCAGTCTCAGGTCATTCAGTTAGAATGTATAGATTTTTACACTCATATTTACACCTTGTTTTGAAGAAAAAACACATTAAATTAAAGCTTAAGGACCAGGTTCGTGATAGTTTTTCTGTTACAGCAATAAAACATAATTTGCTCCAAGTTCAGCTGACCTGGAATATGGTTTGATAGTTGCTTGTGGTTAAAGAGAACCCATTACATAACATGCAGCATTTGCACTTGCATCCCTTCTCCACTATGAAGGCAACACAGGAGTTCAGTTTAAAGCTGGTAGTTCCCTGATGCAAGAAAAGAGCAGCCAGAACTCACATATTGTCCATTTACTGACACACAGACAGGCATAGTAAGGCCTGTCAGTTTGTGAGCCGTTAGCAGCTCCTGTGGGAGAGACGCCATTTCTGACGGCTGGCTGGAGCAGTCTGCACGCACATGCACACGCACACAGCAAGACTCCACCAGTTTCCAGTTATCTTATGTCACCTTCTCTTGATTTGTGATGTCATTTTAACTTCTTGTTTCACTGTTATTCAAACTAATATATTCTCGCTGCTCTGTTGTACCTAAGTGTAAGACAACACATCACCAGGGAATTTAGGAGTGACAAATAGGCCTCAATGATTTAGTTAAAAGACTGCACCGGTACACAGCTTAAGCTCTACCACATTCTCCCACAAAGCTACCAGTCTTGAAATATCTTACTTTTTAAAAGTAGCCCAGGCTTTTCTAGACGTTACCTGCATCACTATGAAACACTTTAACATGCATGCAGTACAAGGTCTGTGTCATATCTATCCACTGTACAACTATAAACATGTACTAAAAAAACCCCCATGAGAATCCAAATTCAGGCAGAAAATATGTCAGAGGAACTTCAAAATAAAACCATTTTCAAAATAAAAGTGGGTTAGATTTAGATTTCTGACTGATTTTGGATTGATACATCAATCTATATCAAATATCGATATAGATTAATATATTGTTACACCCCTATGGTGTGCCAGCTGCAAATAGCTATAGCTCAGACAACTCGATGAATAAAAGCTTTATAGCGCATTGTAGTGGGGTGGCTCTGACTATCAGCATGCATGCATGTTCAACTTAATACTGGTAGCCGTTCGTTTTGGTTGCAGCTGTTGCCATTATCCTTTGCATTGATCCATTTTTCCCCCCTTCTCTTCTCCCCAGTCAGGTTCAGCATCAACGCACAACTCAACTACAATACTACTCATGCATCCAGGGAAGAAATACACCCATAGAGCTTAATTTATTTTATATTTAGCTCCCCATTCCAAAGTTAATTTGTATAACGCAGTCAGGCCGTCATTTATGCTTGCATTCTGGTGGACAGAGAAAAGGAAAAACAAAACTGCTCGTTACATGCTAGGAAAGTCCATCGAGTGAGGCATGATGGTTGCAGCATCTTCCTGAGGGGATGTTTTTCAGTAGGTTAAGGTAAAAATTTATATAGCACACAGCAAAAGCAATGATCAACTAAATGCTTTACAGTCCAAGGAGACTGATGAGGAGGAATGGAGCCAGAGAGGAAAACCTGCTCCATGGTACTGCAACAGATAAAATTTCCTGCTTGGCTGAGCCAAAGCTTTAGACAGCGAAGTGACTTCAGGACAAATCTGACTGTCCTTAAAAGGCCGGGACGACAACCAGACTAAGACCCCACACACCATCTGTAGAGAGATCTAAAGATGGCTATTCAGACACTTCAAATCTAATCAAGCTTGAGGGGGATCCATCAGGAAGGACTGGATAATGTGCAGATATCCAGGCGCAAGTTTGCAGAACTGGACCCCCGAGAAGATGTTGCACTTCAAGTTAGAAGAAAATTAAAATAAAACTTCACTGCTACGCGTCACTAGATGCAGACAGACATGAATTCAATTAAATACAAATTGAGGCAATTTCTGCTTTGAACCATCAGCCTCAATTACAAATTGTATCTAAAGAAAACAAATCTGCTCTGCTCATTTCTGGAGGAAGGAAACCGTTTCAGTTGTCAGTGATAAATAATGACAGACAACCGTAATACAAAACACTGCAATGTGATACAAATGACAAGAAACACTGAGCATTGGTTTCCTAGGCGAATATCATGATTCACTTTTATTAAAAGCATCATAGCTACAATTCATCATACATGATGTCTCAAAAAAACAAAAACAAAAAAAAACAGAAACAAAAGACACACACCAAAAGAAAAAAAAAAAAAGAAAAAACATTTACATGGTATGTCTGTAAACTTCAAGGCTAGATAAGAATTTTGAGGTAATGCTCTTCAGCTTGCTGGCTAAAAGTAACAAAAAGTCCTCTTTTTTTCAAGAAAAGTAGCTAAGTAATAAAGGTACCTGATTATTTTAACTCTTTAACACCAGTGCATCAACAGGAACAGAGTGAGACAAAAATCGATTGCAGTTCTTACGTCATTTACAGTTTTAGTTTTATCTATTCATACGACACTTGTGGTTACTCATATTGTGTGTGCATGTGTGTGTGTGTTGGGAGAGTGATGCTGGAACATTCAAAAGCTGCCTTGGTTATTGCTGTCTCAGCGTTAGAGAGGAGAACGAGGATCTTGGACAGGGAACGCGTCTCCAGAGAGCCAGAAGCCCACTCACTTCTCTCCCTGCATCTGCTGGGTTGGCTGTGATAGCAAACGTTAAGACCTGGCCACAGCGTGTGTGTGTTTGAATGTACTTTCAAATATTTTAACCACTTGCAGCACTTGATTTTTCTCAGACACTTGACCTGGCCTTTGGGGAAACAAATCAAGCGCCACTCGCGCTTTTCAAGTATTTAAAACAAACTTAACTCAGTGACCAGAGTTGAACTTCATGTAGAAACTTGTGAATTTCCAACTCTGTTGAAAAATGTGTCTCAGTCCTGTTTGGCCAGGCCTGGTGTCAGTGTGTGTGACTAGAGCAACAGTCTTTAAAACAGAAGTCACTAGGGAGCAGCACTTGGTCTAGAACTACCGGGATGTAAATGAAGTCAAAGAAAATTTAATGTGGCAGCGACAGGGGGGGGGAGGGAGAGGAAAATAAACATACAAACAAAACATGTGCCCCCTTTAAAGAATAAACCTGAAACATCACATCCCTGTGCGGACCGCCGCTCCAAATTCATTCACAGAGGACTCTGAACTGGGACGGCTGGTTTCGGCAGCATGAAGCGGGCCAGTCAGGAGACCCGACTGGTGGCAGACCCAGCCCGCCTGCCACCTCATCTACCAAAACACCCCAGCCCCCCCAGAAAAGAGACGGGATTCAGATGTGGCAGTGGAAAGACTTGAGACGGTATTCAGTGTGGGACTGGGTTTAACAGTATCGGTTCAGCGTGCACACAAGCACACACACACACACACTCAAAAGGAAAACAGTTATGGGGACAACAGTCACAGAGTAGGGGTTAGTGTGTGTGTAGTGGTAGACACCTGAGTGTCTGTGTATATATGTTGTGTGTGTGTGTGTGTGGGTGCAGCTCACAATCAAGTATGCATTTGGATGTGTGTGAGAGACTGAGCTTTACACCAGCCTGGTTGGATTTCCTCTTCAGAGTCGACCTGGTCTGATATGTGAGAACTAACAAAACATAAACCTGCTCTGAAACAGAGCAGCGTGACTCCATTACCCACAATTCCTTTTGCAGCAGCTTTGTCAGACAGACAGCCGGGTTAGCTGTAATGCTGTTTCTTTTTGAGAACTGATGTTAGAAGAAGCACCGGCGACGGGCGTTTCTTCTTGTTTTGATGAGACGCTGCCAACAAACCAACAACAAAACAGTCCAGACGAAGTGAAAGGCAAAAATAAAAAAGAAGACATGAGCTGAAAGCAGCAATAATAATTATAATAATAATAATAGTACTATCAGAAACTTGTGAAGTCCTATTTGAGGGATTGTGGAAAAGGAAAGTGTGGGTGAACAGTTCACAGCGCACACAGGCCAACCAGAGAAAGAAACAGTCTTTGAAGAAGAGCCGAGCTCTGAGCGAGCGGCTGAGGATTTTCCCTGACTAAACTATCGATCAGAGAGATTTAACTTAACACAAACACACCTCGTCCTCTCTGACGCGTAGTAAATACACATGGCAAAACAGACTGAAAGAAAAACAAAAAAAATCAACAAAAGCGCGAAGAAAAGAAAACAGGATTCATAACTGTTTGGATATTTCTGGTAGAGGTGTGTAAACGTGGTGAGGGGAGGTCAGAGGGAGGAAATGTTCAAGGCCAGTCAGTTTTTTTTAATTTTGCTTCAGTCACTTTTGCCTTTTTGTGGAGACGCTGCTGCCTCCTCCTCTCCTCCCATCCCTCCTTCCTCAGGAACAGCACACTCGTCCTCACCTGCTGTTTCACCCTCTGCTTCTCCCTCTTTCTCCTCTGCCAAGTCACTTTCTGCTCCTCCTGCTTCACACTCTTCCTCCTCCTCATCTTCCTCCTCTTCTGTAGCTTTTGCCCCCCCTTTCTTGTCCTCCTGCTCCGTTCTGGGAGGGGTTGAGGTCATGCCGCTGCCTCCCAGTGCTCCGGCCATGGCGCTCTGCAGCTCGGCCAGGGTGGAGGCTGTGGGGAAGCCGGGCAGGCTGAGTCCTCCCAGGCCCGGGGGCAGGAACATGGAGGGGTAGAGGAGGCCGGGGGCCATGGTGGAGAGGAGGAAGGGGTTGAATGCCAGGGAGTTGGCGGACATGCCGGCAGCAGCCAGCAGGGCCGCTGCGTCTCCGTTAATGGATACCTCCGCTGAAGAATCAGCAGCTTGGATCTTTGGAGCAGCAGCGACATCACCGGCTTTTTCTGAACCGCCTTCACTCTCCTTCTTTGTCGTCTTTTTCACTCCCTCCTCATTTCCTTCAGCCTCATCATCCTCCTCCAGCCCCTTGTCGCCATCTCCCTCTTCTTTCTCCTCTGCTTCCCTCTTCCTCACCGTCTCCTCACCATCTTCTTCTTCCGTTGTTCCATTGGTGTTCCCTGCTGCTGCCGCTGCGACGGCGGCAGCGTTGGATGCAGAGGTGGCCGCAGCGGCCGTTGCCAGGTTACTGCCAAACAGGCCCCCGAGGCTGAACATGTTGGGGAGAGCGGTGGCCATATTGGGCAGCCCTCCCATACCAGGCAGCATCAGAGGCAGCATGGAGGCGGCTGCGGCGTTGGCTGCAGTCTGCTTGGGGTCGGTGGGATGCGGGAACGCCATCAGGCCAGCAGCCAACTGGAGAGACTGGAGGCTCTGGAGAGAAGACAAGTCCATCCCTCCAAACAGACTGTTCAGAAGAAGAGGGTTGATTCCTCCTGCAAACACACAGATGCAGAGTTCAACAGAGCTCAGTAACCTCCGAATATAAACACACATCTAAACTGGTAAACAAAACAGACGCTCTACCTCCTGCAAGTATTTTCCCCTGGAATGAAAATTACTGGTGTGTGTCTAGCTGATTGGTTAAGCAGAGGTTGTACCTGCAGATGTAGCAGCAGTGGCCAGTGACGCCTGCGCAGCCTGAGCAGCTGCTGCTGCCTGTGCAGCAGCGGCCGCTTTAGCAATCTCAGATTTGGGCCGTCGCCCTCGACGACGCACACCCTCCTCTCTGACTACAGGGCCTGTCAGGAGGCGGTCAAACATGGCTTCTGGGAGGAAACCCTGTGTGAATGTGGATTTGTGGTTAGAAAGCCATTTCAGTTTACAACAGATGTTTAAGATTAAATTAATAGATTATCTTTTGTTACCAACCGATTGTTTGACAATGTCAGTCCAATCAGGAGCGATGGAGAACTCGGGGTTCTCCAGTAACCACCTGGGAAGCTCCTTCATTGGTGGAGCCATGGCTCCACCCATCTAAAGAACATGAAGATGACATCAGTTAGAAATGTGCTGAAACACAGAACTTTGACAGCCAGAGCTGCCGGCCAGTATAAACAGCAGTGGGAGTGGGAACGGCTGGGGTGCTTTTTTTTTTTTTTACCTTGCGTCCATTTCGTCTGTTGACCACAGGAACTCTCTCATCCCCAGTCAGGGTGTTGATGTCAATCTTGTTGGGGTTTCGACAGCGGTGGCGCTTCTGTTTGGGCTTAGAGAACTGAGACAGCAGCAACTCTTCATTCTTCTGTAGTGAGAAGACAAAACAGGGAGGTGGGAAATATTGAGCTTACAGATCTGCCACAGATCTCGCTTTAGCTCCGCACAAAAGAAAAACCATGAAGATTAAGATGAAAGGGATTTTACTGGTGTAAATCCGGCCATGTCCATGCTGTATGTTGGGTGCTGCCTCAGCCACTCTCCTAGATCTTTGTTGGAAATGGCTGCTTCTTCCTCATCCAGGCTGCCTGAGGCCAGAGATCTGGCACTGGGGCTCTGCTCGGGGACGGTGATGGGTCTGTGTGAACGGGCAGCTTCCTGAACCCCATCTACACTTGTAACCTTCGTCCCATCAGCGTCATCCTGAAAATAATGTGAGAAACAGGAAAAGGTGAATTTGATGTAGACTAGCACATAACTGAGACACATCTGTCCCATCTGCATACCCCTCCTGCTCTCTTGTTGCCCATAAACAGCAGCTCCAGGCCCTCCACATTTTTCCTGCGGCCCCGCCTCCTCCTTATGATCGGCAGGTCAGCCTCTAACGAACCGTTGGCTCTGTGGCCTGAGGGAGGAGCTATTTGCAGCAACTCCATTTGGGCCTTGAGAGATGGGTTTGTCACCATGCCACTGGTGAAGCCAGTCAGTGAGGGGGAGGCCTTGTGGTGATGGTGCATTCCCTAGGGTCAAAGTAAGATCAGCTTCAGAAAATCTGCATAAACTATTATTAAATAAATGTTATTTCTAAATTTCAAGAACTACTATCTTGTAACAAGACAAACTGAAGACTGGGTGTGTTACTGAGAGTACCTTGGTGAGATCTATAGCCTGGTTCTGAGTCTCCGCAGCAGCGTGGCTCTCCCTCAGCTGAGCCACCATCTCCATTAGGTTACGTCTCTTGGCTGCCCTCTCTGCCTCAATCTCAATCTTTCTCCTCCTCCTCCTCCTCTGTCGAGGCACAGTCAGACTCAAAGCATCCTCCTGTAACACAAGGTCACTTGCTCATTAGCAGCAACTAAGCAAAGATCCTGGGTGATAAGACCTGATCAGGCACGGAAATAAACAGAATCCGTTCAGCTAAACAGCTGGTATTACTTTCGGTAACTTAAATATCTGCAAAGCTGTAATCAATAAAATCCTTATGTGGATTTGAAGGGTGTCAACTATGTGCACACTTACATGAACCTGAGGTGACAGCGTTTTATCCTCACTTCCACTATATGGGGTGTGGATACCAGCCATCGTGAGCTCCGCCAGGCTCCGCCTCTGCAGCGGGCTTTCCGTTACCATGGCTACAGCCGCTGTGCTTGCTGTGGAGCCATGACCTGGCAAGAGGTTGCTGGGGAAGTCAAAGACATGGCGTCTGTTGACAGGCCACTTGCCCTTTAGGACGGCCTCGCAGATATTATCCATCCTGTTGATCATCACTCGATCCTGAGCGTCGACAGAACAAAGAGAGGTGATGGATTATTCTGATGGCTCTTTATATAAACAGCAAACTTGTTCTTAAGTTGGTTTTTCCCCCTCTCTTTCTAAACAAAAGTTATTTTTTAAAAAGTCTGTTATTTTGGCTAGGGGGAAACAAACAAAAAAACAAATTTAATGTGCATTAGAGGTTTTTAATTGGTTCTATTAGTACTAATTTCATCATAGAGGTGGAGATGAATGGAATGACCAATGTACCAAAACAGGCCAATCAATAGAGGTTAAAACTATGATTGATACAAGAGCTGTGGAACGTTCAATGTCACATCTTCCGAATGTCACAGATTTAATTAAGACCTGCAAATTGTGTCAACTTGTAGGAAAAAAAAGTCAGAACATTGACTAAGAGTCTCACCTTGGGCCAGAATGAGAAGCCATAAGTACGGTCCTGCAAGGCCTGCAGCGCAGATGTTTCCTGAAGGTCATCGGGGCAGAACCCATCTCTGGTCTCATCCCGAACTGAAGTGCTCAGAGAAGCGATGCTCTCCTCATCAAAGTTCTTCTGCTCTGACGCAGCACTCGCTGCACGGAGACAAAGAAAATCCCGTTCCAACCCTTCATTTAGAGAGTGCTTCTAAGTTGCTATCAAAGGATCAAAAATGATTTTATTCTCCTTCGCTGGAACTAATTCTCATTAAAACACTGACAGGCCCTGAAGGCAAAGCTAAGAAATAGGCCTGTGACAGAGTTTGGCTCAGCCATAATGGGTTTCAACAGAAAACTGGATAACAAAGGCAATTATAACAAGCTGAAGAGCAATCTACGGCGTGGAAGCAACACTCTGAACTCTCATCTGTCTTTAAAAAAAAATCTATAGTTAAAACAAGCTCAGATACCTTCAGCTTGAGAAGATTTCTCAGATTTGTCATCTTCATCCATCCGCTCCTCTTCTTCCTCCTCCGGGCTCTTCTCTGTGTCAGCAGACTTTGGAGATTTAAGAGACTCTGGGTTCTCCTTCTCCTCCCCATCCTCCTCCTCTGCAGTCTTGTGGCCCAGCAGTGCTTGAGGAGAAGAGTCAGGAAGTTCTGGGAGCTCGATGCTCGGGTCTTTCTGGTTGCTGAGACACTCTTCAGGACTCAAGCTGCTCTTCTCCACCAGGCCTTTGTCTTGGTTAATTGTTGGTTTCAAAGTCTTGTCATCTTCTCCACTCGGCTTCTCATTCGCTGCTTCCTGCTCGTCTTTTTCTACCTTTGGTTGGGCCTCTTCTGTCTCGACCTCCTTGGCAGGTGATGCAACTGTCTCATCTTTCCCTTCTTTGACGTCTCCCTGGCTTTCCTTTTGTTCATCATGGGTTTCGGTCTTGGTACATGGAATGTCACCGGCATTGGCTTCCTCCGTTTCCATTTTTACCTCCATCTCTACATTCCCTTCCTCAACCTTTATGTCCTTCCCTTCTGTCTCCTCCTCTTTAGCTGCATTAACAGCAATTCTGGCAGCAGCTTCAGCACTCGCAAGCTCTGCGGGGGTGAGAAGCGGGGCAGAGGTCGTCTCTGCAGTTCCCATCCCAGCTTTGGTGAGCTCTCCCTGGACTCCCATGCAAAAACCAGTGCCTCGCTGACTGGTAAAGCGCTGGTGTGCTTCCAGGAAGGCCAAGGTTGGGTCATTTAGGATGTGATAGTCTGTGCGGCTCACGCCATGCTTAGAGGCCCCCAAGAGGAGGTCCCGGTCATGGCGTCCACACTCCCACCACTCTGGGAGGTCTGGGGAGGGTTGGCAGAGCTTGAGGCGCTCAGAGAGAAGCGGGTGAGGGAGGACCTGCTCTCTGATGCGACGAAGCAGCTCGATGCGGTACAAGGTACGAGATGCTCGCTCCTCTGTGATGGGATCGATGATCAAGGTTGGATCTGGGAGTTCTGATAACAGAGAACAGAATAGTTGTTAGCAAGTCAACTTAAACAAACGTTTATTTTCTCATCACTACTGTAAGTTTTCACCGAGCAGTAATCTCATAAATATAAAGCCGGTGTCATCTCACCAGTTTCAGTCTTGACCTGCATTCTGCAGACTCGTTTACACATGGCAATGAAGGAGTAGTAATATTTCTCCAAGCTCTCGTCTGTTTTCTTGTCCAGCCGAGCAAAAGCCCTAAACTGTGTCCAATCAAACTTCTGACGTTGGGTGTCAAAGACGACTCCAAAGGTTGACACAACGCGATAGAAATCCGCCTCCTCGCGACGCGTCCATCTGAGAAAAATGGAAGAATGTTCAAACACCAGAAGGTAATATGTGATTAGATGATATTTTCAATTCTTTAGTATTTCTGAAGAATGTGTTGAGTGTTGCTTTATTCTAACATCACAAAGAGAGTTTGAATAAACCCATGATTTATATGATCTTAAATGTAAAGCTACCTTTGTCTTCTCTCTTTGTAATACATGGCTCCATCAGACATCAGAGGGCTGCCGGTCAACACTGGCGAAGCCTCTGGCATGAACTGACTACCTTTGGCAAAGTAAGCGCTTCCTTTTGCCAGATACGGGCTTCCTTCTGCCATGAACACCCCGGAGCCATCTTGGATGAAAGTTGCTCCTCCTCCTGTTTCAGGAACCATGGCAATGGAAGGCAGGAACTCCCTGCGTCGTCGCCTGCGACCATCAGGTCGATTGAGTGCCTCCTGGCGGAGCTGCTCTCTTCGGTTGGAGCGTTGGTAAGCCGTGATGAGACGGCGCAGACGAGCTGTCAATGCTGAGGCTGCAGGCCAATAGAGTCGCTCATTGGGGCCAGAAACTCCGCCCACAGCTGGTGCACACTGACCGTTTTCACCCGATTTCACTACGGAGAGGATATTGTTGTCAGGATATTATTGGGTTGTTTTTCTAATATATGTCATTACTTTCAAAAAACCTTTTTGACACTTCATCCTATAAAACACACTCCAGATGAGCCCATACTTACCTTCAGTCTCGCCCTCCACAGTGTCATCTTTGTCATCCAGTGGTGAATTAGTGAAGTCGTCCAAGTCATCTTTAAAGGGCATACGCAGTGGCTTATACTCTGGATCCTCATCCTCACTACAGAGAGTAATGGACACAATCAGGAAATGTGACTTCTGAAAAGAATGTTAAAGTAATTTTTTATGTTGACTTTAAATCTAAACCATCCAGATTTAAAGGACAAAGACATGAGGCTTTGTGTTACTAAAGAGAAAAGATGGAAGTGAAAGGCACTGGACAATGCATCCTAATGAGACTAGTCCATAACAAAAAAAAAAAAAAAAAGTACACTATAAGGATGGACCAGGAAAGAGCAGCTTTTTGGTCAGTGAAACCTGCTCTCTTACCCCTCAACACCATCTGCCATCATGTCAGCGCCCCTCTGCTCAGCGGCGATCGCTTTGGCGTCTGGCATGCCCACTCGCTCCAAGAAACACAGGGTGGGGTCGGCACGCATGGAGTTGTACTTCTCATAGCCTGGAGAGAAAGATAAAGAGATTAGGAATACAGACGCCTGGAGGTGTAAGAGGCTACAAACTCGGTTTCAGCTGCTAACTCCTCTTATTTGAGATAAAAAAATTATTTTTTTAAAAACGCATATCCAGTTAAAATAAAACTCGTGGAAAGAAGAGTGAAATAAGTTATGCTTTCTAGCTCGCTTTTAGACAGACACGCAGTTGAGACACGTGTGTGCGCCACACACACACACACACACACACACACACACACAGCATTCACATTAAATGAAGGAATAGACAAAAACAGCAGCAGAAGGGCAGACCCCAGGAGCCAGCTGCTGACAACACAGCCAGTGTGTGTGTGTGCTTGTGTGTACGCTCATCTCTGTTCTGTATATGCGTGTACAGAGTGTGTGCTGATCCAAGTGAGCCTGCAGGTGCTTATTTGTGTTAAAGGGGGGGGGAAAAAGAGGGAGAGCGCAAGACAGGAAGAGGAGGAAAGTGTGTGTGTTGTGTAGTCTGAAAGTGAGCTACTGGGTGTGAGAAACTGTGCGTGTTTGTCCGTTAGGAGCATTCAGGCAGAACAGATTAGAATGTGCAGATCCTACTGAGACACATCGGGAAGGATGGAGGGGGGCAAACTGGGAGGAAAGAGAGAAAAACAGAAGAACACGTGAGAGGGGGGAGAGAGAAGAAGAAAGAAGCAGAGGGAACATGAGGCAGGTGAGGAAGAAGAGGAGGAGGAGGGACAGGAGAACCACACCACATATTCTTTAACCTTTCATTCATTTCTTCCTCCTCCTTTCTCTCCATCACATTTCAATTAGGAAAGACGTAACGCATTGTTCCTAACCGTCACTCCATCTCACACTCACTCACACACACACACACACACACACACACACACACACACACACACAGTCTCTGCGCCCGCAGCCAAACGTTAATCATTGGGGCCTTTATAGGCCATCACTCTCCTGTATGTGTGTGTCTGGCATTGTTTTGTGTGCCTGTGTGTGTGCACACACATCAGTGTGTGTGTTAGTCCCCCTGAAGGGCCTCCCTTGTGAATAAGGATTATGATTAACTACGGGTGAGCCCTTTTGTATTGTGCTGTGTGCTTCTGTGTGTATGTGTCCTAATTGAATCATAGAAGGTGGCAATGATGGAAAAATTATGACAATTATGCCAAATTAATATGAATGAAGGTCTCCATCCAAAGCAAACTCACTTGAAACTGCTTCATCACTTTATCTGTGAGACCGATATCAAGGCATTCAGCACCCAAAGGTGGGCCACTGATAGAACTGAGATAATTTCAATGATGAGTGGAATAACCAGCTCCAGAATGAAAAGAGCAAAGACTGAGGTTAGTTCTGTTTATTGGATAAACACCTGTAACACCATGTGTGTGTGTACACACTCAGCCAGAGGTGAAAACAGCCATCAATCACACTCCCAACTGCACACTAAGCTGCCAGCTGCGTATCACCATTACCATAGCAACACCAATCAACTGGTGGCAGCAGAAGCGGGTGGTATGTGTGTGCATGCGCTCACCCGGTGTGTAACTGCTTGCGTGATGCTTACTCTGCTGGAAGCCACAGGAGTGTCAGAGTGTGTGTGTGTGTGTGAAGGTGCTGACATTATCTGAGTGTGTGGTTGTGTGTAGGTCATGTGTGTGTGTTACAACTGCCGTGCAAGTAGGTGAGGATCCGTACGTAGAGAGGGAGTGTGAGCGAGCTGGTGTGTGTCTGTTACCGTGTTTGAAGACGCCGATGAGCAGGGACTTGTCAGCCTCGCTGTCCCACCAGTCAGCTGGGACCTCAGCATGGAACGGCTGAGGAATCCAGATATCCAGCACACTGCGGCAGAGACAAACAATGTCACATCACTGATTTTCAGACTGAACTCTGTGGCGTTTGCTTTGGTACGGTGTCATTTTCGCATTTCCATTCTGAACAGAAAATAAGGAGCAGAAGTCAGATTATGAGCCACTTGTGTTGGAATCAGATTGTTAAAGTTGAATCACAAACATATTTAAGGGCCATGATTGTCTCAACAGACAAAGCTCTGTGTTATGATCCATTTCTATGGTTTGGAAATTTAACTAAACAACTGAAAGAGCTTTTGAGCTTCAAACTGGTGTCAGTTTGAAGGTTAGGCAGTGCGGCACAATCAGCCATGGGGTTAAAGTGGATGGAGTTCCTATTTTTGTTACTTCAAATACGTTTCAGAAAATCATTTCTACATTTCACTAAAGCGTGGGACTCTTATTTACTCCCACTTATAGATAGGAAGTGTCAAGTTTTTTTTTTTTTTTTTTTTATGTGTTCAAATTCCTCTCAGACATGCTGATAAGGAGACTTTAACAAACTTGAGTTTCTTTGTTTTAACCTCATAGTTTAGTGTGTTTACATTTACATTTTTGGACGTATTTTAGTTGAAAAAACAACACAGGGTTTTAGAAGTTAATATCTCTCTTCTATCCATGTTCAGGTTATTAAATGTACTCGTTTACACACTGAAATTTTGCTCATATGCAAACATAGAAAAATTTCTCTGTATGAAGCCTTTACTGTATTCCAGCTACTGTATACCACACTCAATTTTACTGAGATTTTTGCTACAAGTAAAATATTGATTGCCCCACCGCAGAACATAAACTCAGACTATGACCTTGCAGGTGCTCTTCCAATCCATGTTTAAGATTACAAGAGTCCAATAAAAAATTATGCTTGGTTTGTTCATTGAAACTATTTGCAGTTCATTTACACCAATGTGCAGTTACTCTACTTATAAGCTGAGGCTCCAAAACAAAACCCCCCAAAATCCTCCATTATGGAAAGAGAATGGCGTTTCCAGCTAGTTATGGGAGAAAGGGTACGATGCACAATGGGAGCAGAAAGACAGAGGGTGACAGGAGGAGAGGAGAAACCAGGGAAACAGTCCCTTATCTCTGCAAACAGCAGCATGCCTGGCCTTGGCAACACACACACACAAACGTGCGCACGCCAAGACTGGCATGCTAAATCCCCCTGGCATATGTTGGCACGATGGCACCCCGTATGCTCTTGTCTGGCACGCGCTGACAAACACACATACACACGGGTCTGTCACAGTAGCCATCGAGCAGGGGGAGGAGGGGACAAAGGGGAGGAGGTGGGTGAGACCAACTTTGAGCGCACGTGCACCACATTATAAATGCGTTCACATCTGGGTGGCAGGGTGAGAGGGGGATGGGAGATGAGACTAAAGTGCACTGCAGAGAAAGAAAGGGATGGATAGATGGCAGGAGGAGTGTAGTGAGAGAGGAAGAAGGATGAAGCGGTGAAAGAGCTGTCAGACTCTGAGATGAAGAAAACAGTCAAGGTGAGCGGCTCGTCTAACCTTCACATCAGCAACGATTCCGCACGAGGCCTGGTGCCAAATGGTAATAGATGCAAAAAAATCTAAATGGGTCAAACTGTGAAAAAGCTCATTTTCTTCAGATAAAGTGTGTTTTTCATCTGTCAGAATAGGATGAATCCTGCCAAACAGGCCACTAGAATAGACTGAAATACACTTAAGTAATAATTCATCACACGTTCTTATAAATATCTGCTTCAGCTTCCTTTTGTGATGCACTCGAGATATGAAGCCTTCCCAGCAGTTTGTTGTATTCTAGGAAAATTACTCTTCAGAACAGGATCGTTTTTTTTTGCTTTTTTCTCAAATTAAAATCAGGTTGTATAATTAAATGAATGTTGGGAATTAAGAATAAGGATTAAAAAGTGTCACATCTTTCTAGTCAGATAGTTTCTCCAGAATAAAAAAGAAACAGAAGCTGGGACGCCAGGTCCTGCTTTAGGATCTCCAAACTCGTATGAAATCATGTATAAAAACACCCTATTTGTTGATGATAGAGGAGCAAAAGTGTCACTGACAGAACAAGAAGAAAAGGGAAAGAAGAAATAGCACTATGTTTGACTTTGTCCTTATTCAGGGGCTCAGACACGCGAAAGTTGCATCAGGCATCTACTAACCTGGTCATCATCACAGAAAGCAAAGGTCCAAGGCACTCTTCTTAGAATATAAAAAGCCTTTATTGTGGAAAGGCTAAAACATTAAAACATGTAGGTTACAGCCTACGCGTATCGGCCTTAGCCTTCATCAGAGTGTAACACTCAACACAAAGATTCCACTTAAATAGGATTATTCGATTCACCTGGATAGGTACAACAAAGACAACATGATTTAGCAGATCTGTTTAGCGTCTACTAACCTGGTGTCTGCTCCTTCCAGGATGCGCTCCGCCTGGTCGCCTATGACTTCCTGTCGCAGATAATACAGCATTCTCACTCTCAGCAAAACCCTGAGAAACAGGAAAAAAGTTAGTGGAGCTCATCTTTGATTTAATTTAATGAGGACAGAACTATTATGGCTGCAACATTACCAAATAAATGACAATTCTGTTCCCATTAACACATTAGCTTTGAATGACATTCTCAGATTGCTGGTTTATTGTGACTTAGTATAAAGTTAAATATAAAGTCGGGAAAAGCAGTAAATGATTTGAGAAGCTACAACCAAAAAATAATTGATATTTTTTGCTGGAGAACAGTCAGGTTTAAAGACTAAACTGACAACCTATTTCTTTCATTACTTCTGACGTACATCTGATGCAATTAATCTGCTAAAAAAAAAAAAAAAAAAAAGAAAAAAAAAAGAAAGAAAAACTGTTGGAAAATATCTGATGTGTTACACTTTGACAGGTCATTTGCAGCAAGGCTCAAATTCCCCCTCTAAATAATGACTAGTACTAGGGCTGGACGATTATAGAAAAAAATTATAATCACGATTATTTTGACTGATATTGAAATCACGATTAATATACATGATTATTCATTGATTTTATAAAGTGTTTATAGAATCACCAAAACTCAACTTCAAATATAACTTAAAAAAAAAAAAAAAAAAAAAACTGGAAATAAATTAGAAACAAGTAAAGGAGTAAAATAAGATTATTAAAAATAATAATAGCAATAAAAATGAAAACTAAGTCTACATGCATTCCTGTTCGATACTCCCTGCAGTTTGCTTCCTATAACTTCACCAGTCTGTTCACTTTAGGATTAATTGTTTTTCTTCGATTACAGTGTTTTTGTAATTGTGAAAAGGCAAAATTGAAATCACGATTAAAAATTCGATTAATTGTCCAGCCCTAACTAGTACTGTACTTATTGTTATTGTACTACAATAATAATTAGGTTAATCACACCAGACCTTTTTTCTTTTTACTGAGGAATACCTTCAGATACATTTTGTGGTAACACAGAACGGTTCTCTTACTATTCAGCTGTAAACTCAGTCAGTGTTTTTTTAAATAGTCTAAATACTCTGCATTTCAGAATTTTTTTGCGTGCGTTCCCCCCAAAGGTGCCATCAAATGAATGGTCATCTTCCCTGGATACAAATTACAGATATTTCACATCAGAAGTGGCTTACAGCATCTCTGCTGGTAAAAAAGAGTTACTCCAGTCAGAGCGAATGAGACTCAGACTTGATCTCCTGACATTGGAAACACTGCTATCTAGAAGATCTGTTTCACTGTAAACATTTGTCACCAGATTTGTCACCAGGATTTAATGCCAGTGGCGTTTGGAGCAGAAGACAGAAGGGGGGAGGCAGGGGTAGAGAGGAGGAGATGAGTGGGAGGAGAAGGGAGCACGACTGAAAAGATGGAGCTCTGCTGCAAGGGAGGGAGCAGAAAGTTTGGAGAGGCGCTGAAGAGAGGGGGAAGGGTATGAAGACAGTCATTTGCAACTCATTCTGAGTGCGTGTGTGTGTTTGTGCATCAATGGCATAACAAGTTGTGGTGTGTGTTTGTTGGCAGCCTGTGTGTGCTCATCCATCAATGTGCCAGGCCTGATTAGCCACACAACGCTGTGCTCCAGCCTAGCAGATGGCACCACATAATCACCCCCAAGTGTGTGTATGTGTGTGTCTGTGTTTGTGCACGTCTTTCACCCACTTCCAACAGGTCTGCCTGCCTAGCACCTGGCCTGGCATGCAGCCAGACACACACACAAACTTCTCCCTCAAGAAGAAAGAAAAAAACTCTTGGAACTGAATCTGGAAGGGGGCAAGGAAGCATTTCTCCCTGACAACAGGAGAGAGAGCTGACCAAAGACAAATGGCTGTGTATGAGAGGAAGAGGATGGGAGAGCTGCTTATGCGGTGCCCATGGCTGAAGAGCCATGCCACTTAAATCTATATCATGTTTGTAAAGCTAAAGTTAAATCACTTTGTATCCACAACACTATCACCGATTTATTACAGTCACACTTCCAGCCAACCATTTATGACCCCATGTTCCTGGCTGGATATGTTATAAAAGCTGTCAGTCTTTCAGGTGTGTGTGAATATCTAAAAGAGTCTTACTTGTTACAGTGATGTTTCAGGTGTCTCTTATAGCTGTCTTCTTGCAGTAAGTGGTCAGGATTGCAACTGGCCAGCCAATCAGCTCTTGGAGTCTGTGGAGGCGGAGCTGCGGACTTCCCCTTCTTTCCCTTCCTGCCTCTGGGCACAGGGGTAGACAGACCTAGCAAAAGACACATGGAGGATGGTAAGGCAACAGTCAGGTGCTTAAAAAAAACCCATACAAATAACATGTAAACCTTTGACACATGTTTAGATTTATACATTTTGCCATCATATAGGAGGTATCAAGACATAATCTGAGCACTAGAATATCTCATCACTCCAGTCACTATTCAACTTACAGTCTCACTTTCCGAAATCAGTCTACAGATTAATAATCATGGCTTCAACATTGTGTTTCCAACAATACGCGCTGAATCTCAGAGGGACAGAAGACCATCATAGATGTCAAGTGTCCCATCAATATATATATACTTTATTAATCCCAATTAGAGAGCCAATTAGGAAATTTGTTCTGGGGTGGGGGTTAAGGACCTTGCTCAGGGGTCCACAGTGTTTCACCTGGGTGCCGTGTCAGGAATTGAACCCGGGTCTGCCACGCCAAAGCCCGCAATATTACCACTAGGCCTTCCACTACAACAAAGTGATGTGAAGCGGATGTGACAGGGTCATTGAAAGATCGTTTACAATGTTTATTTTCTCCCTTTCCATGCTCTCTTGGCATAATCGTGGTTTGAATCGGTGGGTACATCATGCAGACAAAACAAAAAAATTCAACATGCAGAATTGCCGTTGCAGTTGTTGGTTAGACAGCTCACTGTGATTGGCTGTTTGGTGTATATAATGAACACACAAGAAGGTAGGAAAAAGGGATGACAGAAGGCAAACTTAACTTTTTTTCAACAATCTTCTCATTCGTCATCTTTATTTCTCCAAAACCACAAACATTTTCACAATGTGGCCTTTCTGCGTAATTATCTGAACAGCAACAGATAATCAAGGCTTAAGAGGGATCATGTGGTTTAGTTGCCCTTATTGTAAAAGGGACACATGACTGGTTCCTCCTGCATCAGCAAGTTTTCTTTCTTGTGCAGCAGTTCCTGATTTCTGGAATTATCAGATCAGTCAGAGATCATGTAGACGGCATAATCTGATTTTCTGTATTAAAAAACGGCAAGTATCATATTATGAAAAATCCCATTAACACCTCTTGACTTCTCCCCAATATTGCGATGCATTTACGTACATTCATATATTTGATTTATCCATTTATACTAATGTGCATATGCAAAAAAAAAAAAAAAAAAAAAAAAAAAAAAAAAAAAAGCGGCCGCAGAAAAACACAATGGCGTGCAGTAGCAGTGGGCAATACATGACATCCTGATGCATCGGGACATCATGTGTTGAACCAATTTCAATTCACAAATGTCCAAAAATATATTTTTGAAAATAATATCAAAATGACTGAAATACAGCTGCAAAGTGTGGCAGAAGTGTAGAAGTTTTGCATGCCAAGTGACGAGATGGTCCGCCCTCTAAAGTGTCCGGGCGAAACTTCCAGTGAAATAGCAACATTAACATAACTGTTAACTCATGTTTAATGCGCAGCTATTCAGCTGGGGGCCGGTCCGCTACGTGGTACAAATGAAAGCGATGAGTGAAAGTTGGTAAGCAGCTTTGATAGTAGTTCAGAATAAATGAGCTGAACAACCTCATCATTTTTCTGGGATCTTGGATCTATCTCAAGCGGCAACCTCTGGTGGCCAACTATGAGGCTACATGGAAAAGTCATTTTTGGTAGTTCTCCCTTGATCCGCTAGATGCTGGCTGCAAGACTGAGCAAATCCCCACAGACTCATGTTACAAACGCCAACTTCACATCAGAAATAAACATGTTTACAGCCTGGTTCAAAAAATCATTTTAGGTTTAATAGGTCAAGTTTACCTTCATGTCAACTGTGAGGGGGGTGATTTTTTTTTTTTTTTTTTTTACTAATAACTCATCTGTTCATGTTGTTAACGGATGATTAACGATGTTAATCTTAAAATTACACATAATTAAGGACATTTCCTTTTGACTGACATGCGGCAGACCGAAGCCTGGCCTGTCAACTGGTGGCTCCGAGTTAGCTCCTTGTTTGCTCTCAGTAAGGTCTCGGTTGATAGAGTCGCACAACGGTGGTTTTTAGTCAGATAATAGCAAGTCTAAGCATGTCTTACCTTTACCCCCCCGCTTAGTGGGCTAATCTTTGTTAGCTCTTGTTAGTTTTCGAGTTAGCTCGGTTAGCGTTTAGCACTGGAGCGGCCTTCCCTTTGCCCGTTTTAGTATTTCCGGGAGTGACGACACACGGGACACGGCAAGATGGCGACAGTGGGACACGCCCAACTGGCTTCGCTTTTAGCTCCTCAGAAATCAATGGGTCACATGAGCGGAAAGTTCGCACTCTCTATTTATGGTCTATGATCTATCTGGGATTAGATCTGCTGGGACATCCATTTGTAAAAACTGCTAATAATGATTTTGGCTGAAAGAAGCCATCTTTAGAGGCAAGATAAGTTTTTTCTTGAAAATGTTTTTCAATACCAGTTTCTTACTACTTTTTTCTTTTTTAAAAATGGAAACCGGAGGTATTTAAACTATGGTGTGGCCGCTGAGTAAAAAAAAAGAAAAAACATGAAAAAGGTAAAATGATGCCTCCAATCATGAATATGTGATAACCGTTTCATAATAGAATCGTAGCACCCTGAATCAAAATCAAGTAGTCATATTTTGAAGACGGCACAACCCTAGCATGCAGCAGCAGGAAGTCAGGATAAATGTGCAGTATTCACATGTTATCCATTTTACAGGCTCATTAGCTCCCACATTAGCCACCAATGCCAAGACTGTGAGCCCTGCCACGTTCAACAAAGACTGAATGTTTTGAATACAAGTTACTACGTACATATGCGCTCTGAAAGGAATCAGGTAATGGAGTGGAAAAAGCTTTTTGGAATATCACATTTCAGAAAAGTGTGTAGACACGTCAGGTCAAATTACTGCAAATATCTGATTACTTCTAGTTATCTGATGGTCATGTAACTCCGTGTTGTCATGAGAAGACCCAAAAGGGGCTTTGCAATCAGCATGGATACTTCACATCCAACACGAAAGAAAATATTTTCTACTGGTATGTGACTCTAAGTTTACAAGTTATCATTCTTTTAAAAATCTTTTACAATCAAAATATTATTCTTCCTATTTTCCTGTATAATTATTTCAGCTTGCTCAGTCATAACATGTGAGAGAGACGGATTCTGGTAGGGGTTGACAAGATTGATTAGGTGAGAACGGAGCCCAACTAATCAAACATTACTCTTGTAGTTCGTGTTGGCTGACAAGTTCCTATACAGAATTTAGAAAACAGATTTAAACATAAAGGAACAAGGATTGTGGGAAGTATTGGTGTGTTACTTTTCATTTTCTCATAAACTGCAAATATTGTCATATTATTCTCAAACAAAGCCTTCCTGATAAAGCAGTAGGTTTTCTACTGTATGGCATTTTAAAACATGTGTGTGTAGGTTGGGGTGTTACCAGAGTGGTTGGTCAGAGTCTTCATCGTCCCATCTGCGCTCGGGGTGATCAAGTCCCAAATGAAACTTTTGATGTTTTCGTCTCCACGGTAATGCAGCAGACAGTAAGCCAGGAGGGCCCTGCAGATGGTTTCCACATCGCTCTCCTTTAGAGGGCGCTTGAAGCGACCATGAGCCAGGATGTCACTCCACCTTCCCCAACTGAAAATAAAAAGGGAGTTAAATAAATAAATAAATGAAACAAACTCAACCTATTTTTTGTTCCGGAGAAAAAAAACATGGAAATGAAGAAAGAAAAGAAAAAAAAAAAAAAAAAAAAGACTATTTTTCAATGGGCCTAACATGAGTGAGTTATGAAAAACAAATACCATCTTTGCCAAACAAAAAGCAAATAAGCATTTTTCTTTTTGACATTTGTTCTTCTTCGTTAGTAGGCATCTTGTTTGGAGAGTCTGGAAAGGAAAACTAAACTCTGAGCAAACAACATTAATAATGTTACTGAGTCAGCCTGACAGTTTCTAAATTTGAGCTCCATGGCTGACATGACCCCCATCCTTCATGAATATTTACACAAATCCACATCATTTTGTCTCTCAGCTCCGGCACCATCAAATCCACACAGTGATGAGTTCTTGGATCTCATTATTCTGTGCATTTTACCACTCAGCTGACTTAACCATAACTGGCATCTTAACTTGTGCCACCCAGACATCCCCCCTGTGTGCGTTTTCATGGATCACAACCCATCTCCCCCCACCACTTCAAGATCCTACTGGCTGATGTAGGAGCCAGGATTACTCACATACTCCTATTCAACCATTTTTTCTAGACTCTGCCTCTCAATATTCACTGAACCATGTGAACCAGTCTTACTTTAAACCTTTTTAGAAAGGGTAGCATGGTGGGTGAGGGCGAGAGATGGACGATGAGAAAAGACAACAGGGGGCTGAGCAGAGATGACAGGCCCAGTCAGACAGTGTGTTTTTGTGTCCTACAGCCTCGGGCCACGAGACTAGACTGTAACAATAACAACGCTGACATCTCACTGGCACCACTGTTCTTCCTTACACACACGTCACGCAAGTCAGCCATGAAAATGGACGGGCTCATTCAATAATCCCCATCAGTGCCAAGTGTGTTGGCGTGATGGTTAGTAGTAAGCTCCAATCATGCGATGTTGCAGATTCCACTGGTGTTATGCTGCATGCATGTTATACTGTGACTGCCCCTAAAAATACCACAATACCTTAAAAAAAAAAAAAAAAAAAAAAACATCTAAACGCATAAATTGCCCACCATCTCTTGAAGCAAAACTACAGTTGATCTTTGAAGGAAAAATGGTCCACAGAGTGGATTTCAAGGGAGTTTCTTTTAAAAGGCAAGCATGTGAGAGTGAGACAGGATTAGCATGAGTCGATTATGTGTACGTGAGCTAAAGACCCCTTTTTTCTCCAAGGCTGCTTTGCGTGTACTAAATAAAGCACACTTTGTGTCTGCGTGTTTAGAGGCATCACCTAAGTGGCTTTGTGTGCTGATGGCCTCGACTGAAGATTTCTGTCAACCAAATCACTTCATGTGCATGTCTGCACCAATTACCTTGTGTGCTTTTGCTGCAGAGAAATGCACACAAGCCAACTCTGCATCCATCATAACCTAAAACAGTTTTTATCATGTATCCAACAGTCTACCGTGGCATGTCCTGATCCCCCACATTCACAATGCTGAATTCACACCCGCTCCCTGGGGAGGCATCTCTAAGAACGTTTTAATTCCACTTTTATTATTAGCATAGTCTCTGATCTCCTTCAAACAGTTGTATGACTATATTCAAGGGAACATATAGGATTTTTCAACATTTCCTTCTCTTCCTTTAGAACGTATTCAGAATTGGGAGCAAGCAACTAATCAGACTCTGTTTAATAAGGTGAAAAATTAACCTAACTGCACCTTTGGGTTCACCATTTAAGGCTATTTACTGCTGTGATGATAGCATCTTATCAATGTGAGGCTGCCGTTTGTCCAGCAGACTGAAGAACTGTAATCTAGAACTAACCAGACACCTGTCTATCCCTTTCAGACTTTCAGGTTTTTGTAAACATTTAACAAATGTGACAAGTTTTGATACAGAAAAGTGGATTTTGTTATTTTTGGACATAATTAGGCTGTCTCTTTCCTCTGTTTTAAGCCTAATACAAGCTAAGCTCTGCTGTGTGCAGCTTTATATTTAAAAGTGCAATATAGAAAGTTAGGAAAGCTTGGAGTGTTGCACTGTCTGTCAGATCAAAACACACCAAAAGCCAACTTCAGTTGCTTCAAGAGCTCTTCATCTTAGGAAGGTATGAGCTGCTTTATGGGGTTTCCCTCTCTGAGAGGGGGAAGAACATGCTTAGTTTTGTGTGGGAAATACTCCCGAGTGTGAAGGGTGGATTCTCACTAAAATACACGAGGAGCCAGCTTAATTGTCACAGCACAGAATTCACTTATCACAACACAGACGGACAATCACTACGCTCTCCGGTTAGGATGCAATCACACTACTATAACTTTACATATCAAATATCTGTTTCTGTATCATGTTCAAAATATTGTGCTCAAACTTTCAAAAAGACCAGTGATAACATTCACATGCAACTCTTCAAATTGTTCTTTCAACTCATCAACTACGTTTCATTTTGGTAAAATGATATTTGCTCACTTCACTGCATCATATCAGCTGAGAGGCTTGACTTTCACATATTTGCTTTGTATATAAATCAGTATACAAGTCAGATTATTGACAAAGAGCATTAAAACGTGACAGACCCATAGACCAGCAGGTTCTTCTCCACTCTGAAGCACTCAGATCGGGGGTAACCCTGGGCTTTGTCTTGAGGCCGTCGCTGTTTGGACAAAGGCTTGCTGGGTTCATCCTCATCACTTTCCAGTTCAGAGAACTCCAGCATTTCATCCTCTTTGACGCTGCTGTAGTGCCGTGTCTGCTTCCTCACTCTCGGTGTGTCAATAACCAGCGTATTCTGCAGGAAAAAAAATAATTGAAAATGTTTATATACTTTTATAGTCAAAATATGTTTCCCTCTGGCATAGTTGCTTTTTCCCTCTTTTACTTACAACCTGGTTTCAGTTGCAGATGGCTCGAAATCTACCAATAACAATATGTAAAGTACCTTCTGTTGCATCCCCCTGAAGTCATCCATTTGTAAATGTGTTATACATTCTGACTTCTGTGACGAGTGTAAAAACTGCAAATACATGGCATCTTCTGGCCCAGATCTGATTAATTGGATTTTTGGCCCTGCACTTCATTTGTGACATGAGAAATATGTTGTCTTGCTCAAACATAAACTGGCATTAATTATGTTGTCTAATGAATTACATTTTTTGTTCAATTAATTTGATTTTCTTTCACCCCCTTGCAATTCTATTAATATGCGCAAACAGGGCGGCAGTTAGCTCCACAATTATCACAGGGCTGCAGTCATTTCCATTTTAACATCACACAATAAGAAATCCCAAGGGAACGGCCCGTATTCATGCTCACAGAGCTGGATTAAGTGTTCCAGTGGAGGGCCATCCACAAGAGAAGCAGTGAGGAAACAAGGAGTAGAGAGAAATGCATACACACACAAAAAAATGATAAAGAGGGAAGGAAAGCGGGAATGTAAGATGCCAGTAAGCACTCAACATGTGTAGAAGAATGTGATGGAGGTCGTCTTTCTCTGTGTATGTGTGAGCTCTAGCCTAAGTGATCTCTCTGTACCCTCCAGGCATCTGCGCTCTGTTAAGAGGAGCTAAGCAGCTTACTCTCTCTCGCTCAAACACACACACGAGAGCAGGGAAACATGGGTAATTAAGGAAGAGAGGAGATTCCCTACTGTCAATATTAATCTCTCTCTTCCTCTCTCTGTGCCTCCCTCCTGTCCTTTCTGTCTCCCCCTCTCAGCCTGTCTCACATTTTTCCCTCCTAGTTTGTGGAGATAACACTTATTAAATGCCACTATAAGCCGTCTTTTTCCATAAAGGGGACACCAAATGCATGTGTGTGTTTGTAGCGTCTCAACTTTGCCTGCTGGAAAATATTTAAATACAGGGGATGTTGGATTTTTCCCTTTGGGTTTCTTGCTCCATTACATGTTTTAAAAGAGGACAAACTGCAGGTATATAAATGTCCTGCATGAGAGTGTGTGCCGTACCCGGCCGTTAATGGCATCCATGTCCAACTCCGCCTTCTTGGCCCATTTCTGCCAAAAGTCTGGATCCTCCAGAGAAATGTCGGTTCGGTTTCCAGTTGCAACAAAACTGGCCTGCAGACAGATTTAACAGTTTTGTTAGAGCACTCCGTTTTTTAGACAGACCGTGCAGTAAAGGGCGCAGAGAAAGCCATGTTAAGCTTTTACCTTTGCAAAAGTTGAGCCTTTGCCCTCCGACTCAATGGTGATGGTGTGGGTCCGTCTCTGGAGGATTTGGTCGATATCTTCCTCACAGAATTTTGAGCCTTCATCTTCCTCATCCATGAGAGCTCCATAGGCACCCTTTCTCAGGAGGTCCTCGATCTCTTTCTTGGACAACTGCTGGACCTGGACCGGGAAAAAAAAAAAGGAAAAAAAGAAAAAAAAAAAATAAAAAAATTCAAAAGATGAAATTCTTTGCCAAACAAATGACACCCTGATGAGCCCAGCATCTTTGGAAACTAGGAAGATTCATGTAAGATAAAAAGTTTCAAGATTTGAACTGATAAACTGGGTTTGTGTGGACGACTGTGGCATGACTCACCCCGCTGTTGGCGTTCTCTCGACCACTCATGCTCTGAAGAACAGCCTTGTCAAGTCCCAACTTCAGACTAGCCTTGTCAAACATCTCCCGCTCATAACTGTTCCTGGTGATCAAACGGTAGATCTTGACAGACTTGGACTGGCCGATACGATGACACCTCGCCTGGGCCTGGAGCAGTACACATTGAGAGATTCAGAAACCCTTCATTTATCCTCAACCATAGTTCAACTATAGTTAAGGAATTACCGGATTCACTAGAGACGAAACTACCTTCATGATGGGGGTGCATACCTGGAGGTCATTCTGAGGATTCCAGTCAGAGTCAAAGATGATGCAGGTATCTGCTGCAGTCAAGTTGATGCCAAGTCCTCCAGCTCTTGTACACAGCAGGAATACGAAACGGTCCGAGTCTGGTCTGGAGAATCTGTCAATGGCTGCCTGTCGCAGGTTTCCACGAACTCTGCCATCAATGCGCTCATATGGATATCTGTACAGAGTAAGGGAGCGAGTTAATCATTTAATTTAACTTAGCTGGTGTTTCTGCAGGAAAAAAACGTAATTTTAAGTGAAAAGGTTCACAGATGTCTGCAGTGGTTCCAGTCGGTACAGATGGATTTCTGACAGGATACTTCTGCTTTCTTAACCAGCTGCATCCAGTTTCATTCTCAGCTACATTTTACTGATAAAAGTAGAAATTCCTGCTTTCAAACTGAATAGATCAATGAGCCACAACTTCATTTTTTTTCCCCGAGACAGACACCAAAAGAAAGGCAAGTTTAATACATTTTTGCAGTTATGTGCAATGTACATCTCTAACCCATGCTGCATTTGTTTTTGTTTTTTGGGTGCTGCTTTTCAAGATGACTAAGAGTTAAGAGTTTGCACTGGGCAGCTGAGTCAGCAAGGTGAACGCATGCATTGAATAACTTTATATTAGCAGAAACTATTATCAAAAGGCTTTAAGTGATTAACTATGTAGCCATTATGGAGACCTAAGAGTCTGTTCTCACCGTTTTTGGATGAGGTAGTCCTCCAGGATGTCCAGGCAGCGCACCATCTGACTGAACACCAAGACTCTGTGTCCACCAGCTTTTAGTTTGGGCAGTAATTTATCAATGAGCACCAGTTTGCCAGCTGCTTGGATCATGGCTTGGAGTGCCATGTCTGGCATGTCTGTTCTGCCGCCATGGGAGTCCCTAAACTCCTCAATGATCTTCTCCTCAGCACCTGAACAAGAGACAACAAATAAATTACATTTTATACTCCTCAATGCAATTTCACATAATGTCTGGGTAAGAGTGAGTATGCACCATTAATGAGGTAGGGGTGGTTGCAGCATTTCCTCAACTCCATCATGGTATTGAGGAGATTGGGAACACTGGCTCCTCCGCCTCCACCTCCTCCTGCACCTCCTTTGGATAGGAAGGAGAAATTCTTCTCCAGAATGGCCCGATAGTATTTCTTCTGGATGTTGGTGAGCTCCACCTGAGAATAGAAACATTAATAGAGCCAATTATGGGTATTATTAAATACATAATGAAGAGCTCTGTGGGTTTCATCAGACTTATGGAGCACATCACCACAATAAGTGACTGCATTTGACCCCTCAGTTCCGGCACAACAGTCCTACCTCGATGATGGTCTCCTCTTTGGGGGCCAAGTTCTTTTCCACATCCTCCTTAAGTCTTCTCAGCATCATGGGCTTTAGGATGCCTTGCAGTTTCTGGACCTGGTTAACACAAAGACAATGTTACTGGAATGGAAACTTAGGAAAAGTGGGATATTATTACACTATAAAATGTTATTTCTCCTCGTACATCCACTGTATTGGCTTTGTGGTCCCAGTTACCTGTTCTTCAGTCTTAAGGTCTCCAAATTCAGTCATGAATGTCTGCTCTGATGGGAATCTCTCTGGCTCCAGGAAGTTGAGTAAGCTGAAGAGCTCCTCCACTGTGTTCTGGAGGGGAGTTCCAGTCAACAGAACTTTGTGCTCCTGGAGGAGAAAGCGGAGACAGGAAATGCATAAATAGTTGCCAAAATTGAAAACAGGATGTTTCTGCAGGACTTTATTTACTAAAGAGAAGGAAATATGGAATAAAGTAACAAGGCATAGGGCAAAACTGTCTCACATTATACCATTCAATTGCAATAAATAAAAACTCCCTACTGCAAAAAAACAAACAAAAAAACCTTGAAATTTGCATTAACCTGTCATCCTGAGCACATCTCCAAACTCCTTGACTTCTATGTTACAAAGAAATTACCACTCACCATATCCATCATTTTTAGTCCCTCCAGTAGTTTGCAGTTTCGGTTTTTGAGGCGGTGGGCTTCGTCAATCACCACACATCTCCATGGGATGCTACGGAGTTCCGGACAGTCGGCCAAAATCATCTCAAATGTTGTTATAACAGCGTGGAACCGGTAGACTCCCTTTATTATCTTACCCTGGAGTGATGCAGAAAGAGAGGGACAAACATGAAGGTCAGTAAGGAAAATACAACATCCTTATTTGTCATCTTGACCTGAGAGAAGAACAGTTTGTTCTTTCAGTTCAAAAGTTTAAGGACATTTTACCAAGCTCAATTTATTTGTGAGTAAAAAAACAAACAAAAAACAAAACAAGCTATTTAACCCTGTATCGAGTTAGAGTCATCAGTCAGTATCAGGCTGGTGCGCGGTCATCCTCAACTGTATCTCAACCAAAAGTAGTCAAAACTTTTAAAGGATCTAAAAGATTCAATTAGACGGCAGCTGTCTGCTTTTATTATGGTGCGAAGCTCTTCAAGAAAACATGGATGCATGCATCTGTCTAGGGCACAGTTCTCAGCTGCAATGCACTAGACAGATGCACTGACGCCACAGTGACCACGATGAAATGAAGCTCAGATATAATCAGACAAATTGGACAGTGTGGCACCTTATTACAGCGTTGTGCTGAAGTCTAAATAAAACCATCTAACTCTGATGTGCTGCTTTGTTCTCATTAATGCCATACACTGTCCTGATTGGAAAATTCCCACAGTTCAGCTTACAGTTGAGATTTGATCAACTATGGTGGGGACCGAATAAATGAAACAGAAAGGCAAGAGAACTCAACCAAATAAATAAATAAAATAATCAGTGCTGCAAGCCCCATGCAGAAAATTCCAATAACACGAACAAGTAAAACATCAGGCTGTTTTGGAGGGGGTTGCTTAGTCCCTGGTCCAAATACAACTCTACAGGTATACATTTTTTGTACATTTTGGACACATTTGCAACATTTGTTGAATCTTTCTAAACATTTCAACCTGACGAAAAAAGGCCTTATAGGCAACAATATACCCATTCATATCAAAATCCACACATCTGTCTATTGGTGTCCGTTTTATTTCTTGTATGTGTTGAAGCAGACAGGACAAGACAAAAGAACACGCTGTCCCTCCTTCATAACCTCAAGGATTACTTCAGCTTAGATTAAGGACAAGCAGCTAGCAAGTACACGGCTACTACAGCTTATTTTCTTCATGGGCTCACTGTGGCGAAGGTTACACAAAGTCCTGTTTGCACCATTATACAATAAGAGCTTACAGTATAAGAGCTTACATCTAGAGGGGTGTAAAGAGCTTATGTGGCAATGGAGCACTGTCCATCCCTGTCTGGGTGAAGATTTTCCTCAGCTGAGGAGGGGTTCCGATTTGCTGACCATCTTAAAACAACAGCTTGTATCTTACACTGACCATCCTTTTTTTTTCTTGGGCTCCATGTCACACTGTGCTACACAAATCCTGCCCTTTTTACACAATCTGGTAATTTGATAGGTGCTATCTGAATCACTAAAGCAAATAAATGGATCATAGTATCGTGCCAACCCAACACTCAGATTCTAAGATTTGATATAAACTGTGAGCCACAGAGCAGAAAATAGACACTGTACATGAGCGGAAAAATTAAAAATACTGTGATTTAAATCAGCAACATCTAACCCTGGTCCTTTTTAAATATATATATATATATATTTATGAATTTTTATTGATAAAAACAAATTCTGCTTCTACCAAGTGGATTATTATCTTCCTATTTACATTGTAAACACACTTCTGCTCTATAAAAGGGAATATTAAGTGTCATGTGGAGAGTTAATCAACCCTGTGCCGTTCCTTTTTACCTGTGCATCCCTGTAGTACATTTCATAAGCCTGAATGGTTTTCCGGCTGGCCTGACTCCCGTGGTAGACCACCACGTTGAGCTCGGTCCAGGTCCTGAACTCCCTCTCCCAGTTGGGGATGGTGGAAAGAGGAGCGATCACAAGGAATGGCCCCTCAATGCCCGTCATGTACATTTCATAGAGGAATGTAATTGACTGAATGGTCTTTCCAAGCCCCATCTCATCCGCCAGGATACAGTTACGTCTGTGGAGGACAAATGACGTGGACAGAGTGAGAAGCAGAGACAGATGGATTTTACATTCTTTATATTTATTGTCACTAAACTGTTAAAGTCCCTCGTGCTTTCAAGTCAGGTGCTCTGTGTACACTGTGGCCCTGATGTTAAATTCCACAACTTTTACATGACTGGAGCCAACAGCCCTTCGTGAACCAAGAGATTTTCCCTCCTGGCTTATTAATGCTGATTTTCCAACAGGGTGAGGTCGTCTGTTTCCACTCCAGCGATCTAATGCAAAAAAACCTGGGAGACAACCTGGAAAATACTTGGTAATATATTGCTGGAAAAAATACTGTTTACCATCCTCTGAGATTTGACCAAATTCCTTCAGTATGTGTCTGATAATCCAGAAAATCCACCTCTTGTATTCTCATTAAAAACAGGCTAAAAGAAAGCATGGCCTTCATATTTAAATATATTTAATTTAACTCTACTGAGAGAGTTTTATTAAAGATTGCTTGGGTATCTTTGGAGAATACAATTTACGCCTGGATTGTGCCGGTGAGAAAACGGCAGCATGGAACAGAGACACTTAATGCTAACTTTAATGTCCACTTCAGACTAATAAACGAGGTGCTGTTGCGTGCAAAAGCTGAAAGTAGCAGTGAGGGACCATTTCTTTTAAAAAAAAAAAAAAAATAATATATATATATATAATTAATGGTGACTTACGAGTTGTACCAGTTGAAAGTTAGCCAGTTAAGACCTTCAAGCTGGTATTCCCTGAGTGCATTGCCATTCCTGTATTCTCTGGAGCCCTCCAGCTTTTTCCAGTCAGCTGCAAGGGGCCGATCCTTGACACAAAGAGAAATGATATGATTATTAAACCACAGAGCAGCTCATTAATCCCATCTGAAGCACAGGTGTAAAGGTGTCCATCTTGAGGGTACATGGGTTTACATTAGGCTCCATGCCCATGTGAAAAGTTTGCCTCGTCTCATTCAGCAATGAGTCCTTTATTCATATTTACTGTCCTTTCAAGGCTTGGATAATCTTTCACCAGATGAGCTGGAGTTTTTTGGTGGGAGAGCAAAGTGAACTCATTCAAATAATAAAGGAGGGTGCCTTTTTTGTTTAAAGCAACGCCCGATATGAGGATTATTCAGAGGAAAGAGCAGAAATCCGCTTCTTTTTGAAAAAAACAAAACAAACAAAAAAACAAAACAAAACAGGGTTTTTCAGGTCTTTTAGCAATCTTACATTTTCAAACACAACTTAAAAGGTTAGTTTGAGGAGTTTCTACACCCCAAAAAATATTAAAATAAAATTGTTTTTTTTTTGGGGGGGGGGGGGACTAAACGACTGCTTCAAAAGGTGTAACAACTGAATTGACCATCTCCTGAATTCACACCAAACAGAGCTTGAAATAAATCTGCTTCCAAGTGCCGCTGCATGATGGAACAGTTCTAACATCGGCCTTAAGGAGAAACAGTAGGCAGTCGTTAAAAAGATGGACGCAGGGAGAGGAAGGGAGTGATGGAAGGAACGACCACAGCCAGTCAGCTGCTTCTGTTCAGCATTAAACATACTGTTAGTGGTTTGGCCTGGCCACAAGTGCAGGGCGTGTGTGACTATCTGTGTGTGTGTGAGGGAGTGTGTAAGACCACAAGAAGGTGGCTCTGTAGAGAGCAGTTAAAGGAGCTGTAAATCTGGAGGAGGAAGAAGCAGGCAGCAGGCCAATACACACAAAAGCACATGCACACGCCTACTGGGAGGAGTATGGGAGACAGACAGCAGCCAAAGAGCTTCCACAGACACACACATGCACGGCTACTCACCACTCTCTTAGTGTTGGGCGTGCGTGCTGCGATGCGTTCATATTCATCTATCTTGGATTGGTCGATGTCGGCCTTCAACTCCCAGGTGGAGTCTTCGTAAGGCAAACTGCACCACTTCACCAGATATAAGGTCACCGTCTGCACACAGAAATGCACATCTGTTAAGTGTATGCGTGTGTGGACAGAGAAAAGAGATGGGAAAGGCTCAAACTTGTGAATAAGATCAATGCACCTCTCCGTTTTCATCTGTGCTCTCTGAGACATCCAGGACACGGTCCACCTCCACATAGTCCGGGTTAAAAGGCTCATCATCCATCTGCAAAGGAAACAAATGAAGTTTATATTTACAAGCAATGTTTTACCACACAGTGATATTATGAATGAACTAGGATAAAGTGAGTAAATTCATCTTCATAGAGAAAAAAAAACTAAATATTAAATGTCATTCAGTCTATTAAAAGTAAAATGGACTGAATACATCGATGACTCTTATTAGGAACATCCATGATGAAGCATATCTGATTTGGGTACCTTAAAAAGAAAACTCAGGGCTGTTTTTAATGCTGTCAGCAAATTGCTTTGACCTCTGTAAGTATTTGCTTCCCTGCAGCGTAAGGTCAGGACCAGATAGCAGGCAAACTGTGGTGCACAGCTCAGGTCTTACCTCCGTTATGAAGTTGTTTAGCAGTTGCTTGGCCTTGAACCTTTTTATCTTCTGGTGTATTCTCTTGTCCTTTTCCAGTTCCTCCAGCTCCGCCCAGCGACAGTGGAGGTATGAACTGAGACAAGAGAAACACAAACAGGCATCAAGTTATTCATTACCAAATTGAAATAACCTTTCAAACAAGTAAAATATATGATTTTTCTGACATTCAGTTTTACTGGTGAATGAATGCTACAATTTTACTAAGTCTTTTTTAAGTGATGCCCTGTCAGGCTGCCATTTCCAAATATTTCACACATGTGGGTGCTTTCATCTGCAGTACTTGGAGCATTCATGAGGATTTTAGAAGCAGTTGCCACAGAAAATTATGAGACAGTTATATGAAGCACATTCAAACTGTAAACTTTTCATAATCATTTAAACTACCAGAGGCAGTTTATGTACACATCACAGGAAATGTGGTTCATTGCGAGCTAAAGAACTCATTTTATGTCTTATTCACTTATTTCTTGAAGATCCATCAGCACAAAAAGAAATTTTATCAAATTAAGGGGGGGGGGGGAAAGAGTCTTTGACATTAGCTGTACCCCCTCCCCCTCCCAAACACCACCGAACTCTTTTGAAACATGTTCTTCATTATTACAAAAAAAATACCATAAAAATTTCAAAGGCCTTTCAAAGGAAATAAAAACACCAGTTACTGGAAACACATAGAATGGTGTAACTGAGAAATATCTACATGATTTCCATTCCTCTATAACTTACTTTAGAGCTGCGCAAATTGTTCGTGATTAAAATTTTCATGTCAAACGATCGCCAAACTCATAATCGAGTTGAAATGATTTATGACATTTTTCTTTACACAATTTCTGAAAGACACACACAATACATTCCCTTTCACACGGCCCTGCTGCAACCTACACTCACACAGCTGAAGAGCAAAGGTGGTGTGTTGTGTTTTGCGTAAATTATCCACAACAAAGTTTTTTGACAGAGAGAGAAATTCTGAATAAATGTGTAACTAAATAATTAACGATTTGAATAATGGGGATTTCAATATTGACCAAAATAGTTATGATTATATCCATAATCAAGTACCCCCATCTTACTTATCCGCCACTATATCACTTCAGCTTTCCTAATGGGATGAATGCAACCAGGGAAACAACCCTACAAGATATGCTTCCCTTCAAGGAGCTCCACATCCTCCACAGCAGTTTAAACCAGTATGGTCTAAATCTAACCTACAATCTTTATAGGAGTCACGAAATCAACATTAAAAAAATCTAAAACAAACCTCCATTGTAGCTGTAACACAAAATAATGACAGTGTGAAAAGCAGCATACAGCAGCCAACTGTGAGAATCAATTTACCGTTTATGTTCTTGTTTTAACTCAAACACAAACAACGAAAACTGATCAACAGGAAAACTGGCAAGTTTTCTGAGATCCTGTTAATGATTGGAAACAAACAGATCTAGTCCTGCAAAACACCAAAATCTAATGAGCTTGGTCAACATTTGGCAGCTTTCTTGCCTTTCTATGATAATCAGCTAAAAAGGATTTGGAGTTCAACATAACAGCACAAACCAGAGAAATCAATAGAAATTTTGACTGCTCCTAGCTTAGAAAACAATGATTATATTTATTCAGATTATTAGGTATAATCCTGTCTGTGCAACTGTTGAATGATAGTTTACGTGAACAATGAATAGCAGCAGCTGCAGGGCCAAGACAATAAGATGATGTCTTTGTTGTTACAGTCCCAAGCAGCTGCTGCAGCAGCGTGTTACATGACAAGCTCTCTCATCTTAATGTGGGGTAAAAAAAAAAAAAAAACACACCAGAAAAACACAACTCAAAGGAGAAATAAAAGCCTTGTTTATATTGCATTCTGGGGTAGATTCTGCACAGCTTATGCTCTGTAGATACTTTTGACTTTATACAGACTTCAGGTGAGACTCTGCAGGTGAATACAGCTAAACCAAGAGCTATCACCACAAAACTTTCCAGTTTTAAGCCTCACGCTGAGACCAGTATATTTTGTAATGCAAGTTTCCTGAAATTCTATGTGTAAATATGTAAAGAAGTATTATAGATCCAAAAATGTACCAATTTGCATATATTTCTAGGAGAAAAAAGTAACACTTGATTAAGCCAAAGTTGCCTTTGCATTTTGATGACATTTTTTTTTTTCTTTTACAGAGGGGATTTTGGTTGTCGTGTTATAACTTCACATGTCAGAATATACTGTCAACAACCAACAAAAAACAATTTTCACCATGTTTTTAGAAAAAAAAAAAAAAAATATAGCAGAAGTGAAAAGTTTGAAGTGTAGAAATGCTGCTGAATTGGAGATTTTCAACCCAGATGACAAGGAAAAATTCATTTTGAAAAAACAGACTTTGAACTTTCCAACTGTAAAATTCAACACAATTTTGTTATAAAACATAATTTGAAGACATATCAATCGGTCTGATACGGAAGAGATGATATTGTGCAGAGGGACGGAGCTTTTAAACAATAAGAAACAACAGGATGTAGAGAGCCGCTGCAGACAATGCATCGTAAAATGAACACTAAAAATGTGCTTTTTAAAAAATGATCTTTCCAGTAGTTTGAAAAGGAGGCTGAGGAGGGTGGAAAAAACACCTAACAACTATCTCAAAATTAACCAGGAGTTTTTGCCTGCTGTGTCTCGCCTACAAAAAAGATGAGGTCAAATTTGTGTTTTGACATCTAGCTTTAATTCTGGCCAGACTGCAATCATGGCACACAAGGGATTGTGCCAGCTGAATGGAGAGAGAAACCATTTAGGATGCAATTGCACTACTTGAACTTGTGTTGTACTGAACTGAGAATGGATCTGAAGCTTAAATAAGAGCCACCACAGGGTTAAAAAAAAAAGAAAAAAAAAAATGAATGTGGCTTTCAGGCTGAATACACAGAGCTTTTCACGCTTAGAAACCAAAAGACACCCTGGTGTGTGTGTGTTAAAAATGGGTCTAAAAAAAGAAGAACCCCTGCTGTGAAAGACAAAAGAAGTGGAAAACCAAGAAAAAGCCAAGCTACTACTCACAAGCCCTTGAACTTGACGTAGAACTCATCAACCTCCACTTCCTCCCCCGACTCCAGCTGAAAAGGAAAAATACATTTAAATAAAAGGTTAATAATGGGGGCAAATACAGCAGCTGGATGGTGAAAGAGCAGAAGGGGCTTGACTTGGTGATGCTAGCTGTGGTTGAATTGGAGAAGTGCCGCACAGAGCCAACAAACTGACCCTGATGTGATGGATGGTCTCTGATGGAAGACATCGCTTCACTTGTATTTTATTTGCTAGTTCGGATATAATATAAAATTAATGATGTAAGAGAGGGGGTAGTAACTAAGTTTAATGGGAATTGGTGAGAAAAATAACATTTAACTCCAAATCTGTGCATGACTAATGAGCTTGCACGGTGATTTTTCAAACGTGTGAAAGGAGAAATATCAAAACAGTAGCTCTGTGAAGCAAAGTCGTCCACTTACATTCATCATTACTAATGTGGCTGTAGTGCTCACACACACCAAGCATCATTATACTACTGCTACTACTGTAATGCCATGAATCATCAATCACACACACGCGCGCACACACTGCCTGAGGAAACACTAGCTTGGCGTCTGGCGTTGCTAGCTTTGTGGTTTTGGCTGAGCGCCAGGCCTGGGGTCAACTCTGAATGGAGCTGCGATAAAGGGTGTATGAGTGAGTGTGTGTGGCTGCATGTAGGTGGGGGGTAAACCCAATGGCAGCTGGCTAGCAAAAGAGAATTGGCTGGTGACTGTGTGCATGTATGTGTTGGCTCAAGGATGAGTTTTCTTTAGTTAAGGCATATAAAACAAAGTCAGGCCGACACACAAAGTAAATCAGAAGCACACAATGAAACACAAGAACTTGTGTCTGCTTACCAAGTGAATACACATCGCCTTAGCCGTCTCTGTGCACATGTGTCTGCGACTGTGTGTGTATAATCTGCTCAGCCCAGCTGCGGAGCGGCTAATCAGATGACGTAAACCATGACTCGGGCCAGCCTGACCATGTGTGCATCTCTCTGTATATTGCGTTGGTGTCTGTGGGATGTTTACAAGTGACTGTCCATCTCACCTGTTTTTTGGAGGTGCGCATGCCCATGATCTTCTCAACAACGGGCCCTTCAGCCTCAGCCACATCCTGCAAACGGAGAATAAAAAGCAGAGTTTGATCCAGCCTGCTGCATAATTTAGTTTCCCAGCTTGCTACCTAAACACCTTTTACTGCTTATTCAAGTGAGGTGACGGCTTCAATCAGATGTAGGGGTAGCGCACTGAAAAACTGCACAATTATTTCAAGTTACATTATAACTGATTTTCTGGGACAAATATAGTGTGAATACATCTCATTATGAAAAATCTTTACTGACAAAGTCTCAAGACTTAATTCAGACAAAAATAAAGAAAGCCTAAAGGGGAATCTGATTTAACCTCTTCCTCACAAGGCAGTTTTTCTCGGTCATGTCTGAAATTATACCCAAAATAAACAAAGTATATCTTTACAAATACAAATACTGTATGTATAATCTTTGTCTCAAAAGACAGCTGAGTCATGCAAGATGACTACAGAATTGTTAAAATCAAGAAATGCCAATCCAATATCTGAAATTTGGATATTGACTGAAAGCTTCAGTTGCTGAAACCAAATCAGTTTAAATTAATGTTATTGTGATTATGGTCATTACTGCTGTTATTGTGAAAGGTTTCATTAGGCTGTTGTCAACCACACATCACTTCTTCATAACAGAGCAGATGATAAAAAATAAATACAACTTAAATGTTTTCCAAAATAAGTCATAAGAAAAAAAAAAAAATCTAAAGTAAAGTAAATCTGGCCAGAACGTCCTACAAACATGACTGTGCTCATTGCGAAATTTTAAAATGCGCCACAGGTTTTATGTGCAACAATGAAGGCATCAGTGAGAGCATCACTAACTTTATGCTGGGAAATAACCCCATCATGCTCAACAGGCTGCAGCGTATGAGCAAAACAACCCAAGCTGCAGATTCCCACATATTCCTTTACCTTCAAGTGAGTCACATTGTTTCACAGGATGACAGCCTTTTACAGTAGTTAGCAGACTTTTCCAGAATTAAGGCTACAGTATACTTCAACTACGTAATGTGACCTACTCATATGATGCCGTCCGAGAGAAAAAGACTTTTGTTGTTGCTGCAGCTGAACAACAGAGATACTTTTGATGCAAAATAAAGACGATGGGGCGATTTTGGCATTTCCTCACTTCTTCAGTGAAACGTTCTTCGGTTGGAATCATATCTACATCTTCGTAGATATGAGTAGGCTAGCTGGTTTAAAAATGGCGCTGCTAGCGTTTACGTAGTAGTCCAGTAGACCAATCACAGCCCTTGCCGTCTCCGTCGTCCCTTGACGGAGTGACGGACACTTAAAAAATATTTTGTGCAGCCAGAAATGATGGAGAGGCTCTCCGTCACCATAGACGGCTCTCCGTAACCTACGTAGAGCACTTTATGGATGAGTATAAATTAGGCTTTACCCTCGTCAGATAGAGACTGACTGGCCAAACTGAAAAACTGGAGTTCATCAGTTTTCACATTGTCTGCTGGATAATTACCACTCTGGAACGATGCACTATTTTCTCTTCCCCTCTTAGTTTAAAGGCCCAGAACAAAAATTTTAGCAGTTTTCTCAGTGATGCGCCCCCTATTGACAGCTAAACTAGCATCCATCTTGCATCGTACCTGTACTGTGAGCTCACTCCAGCCAGTAAAAAAAGTCAGTCTTATCTTGACTCTTGTTCTGTCCCTTCTGCTCTTTTTTTTTTTCCCCCTCTCCACCGGGAATGTTTCCTTGCATTTCTTTGTTGATTCCTCCATGATGCGCGTTCGAAACATCTGCTGTGTTCATATCTGGTTCATATCAGTTTGTTTGTAAGTGACACGGTGCACAATCAATAGTCGGCTGCAACGTCACAGCCGCGTCCCGTATGCAACACTTACATAGTGCTGTTTCTGAGCCCCTCTGGGCAGCGACGGCTCGATAATGCGCAATTAATGTAGGTGTGCCATCAAAACGAGTCAGAACTGCATACTTTTAATATCTAAAAGTTATGTTGTGTGTCTTTAACATTTTACTCCGGAGACCTTGGTGGTACACACATATTTCAAGTTGCTGTTTTCAAGAAAAAAGAAAAATAAACGAATTAGTAACATGCTAAAGCAGCACAGGAAGCTCACTCCTCATCAGACTTGCAAGTTAGCAGTAACGCTGCATCTAAAAAAAACTTGAGTAAAAAACTAAACCATTAATAAAGATTTACACACACAAGTTCTAATGGAAACATTTCATGAACTGATTCTGCACGGACTTATTTTGCTAGGCTTCATCCATACATAAAATAATACATAAAATGTATTATATTTGTAAACATGGGACATTAAAAGGTCCTTCTTTGTATTGGTGAGGAGGATCAGGGAATTCAGCCAGATATCCAGTGGGTGAATCAGGTTGATATCAGAGCCTGACATAGACTTGCAACCCACCAGCCATTTTTGATAGTCAACACCTCTATCAATGTTCAGAGAGAGAATCGAGGGGAAAGCCCCCAAATTTGCCTTAAAACACCATGAGGATTCCAAAAGAAGTTAAGCCCAAGATAGCATGATAGGAGAGTGAATACCTCACTTTAAACCCCCTTCATCATGGAAACTACCAGGACCTACATGAATCATTTCAGTCAAATAAGAGGACACATCAGCAGTTTTTGTTGAGGTGGAATAAAACTTTTAAATCACAAAACAGCAAAAGTGAGGCATGATTTATGATTGTGACTTTTTGGTTTGCTATTCTGTGTCCCACAGTGATGAGGCAGACATCTTTGTAATCAGCACAGTCTTTGCTTTCATGGCACTATGTGTGGTTTGCTTAAAGTTGAGAAATTATCAGGAAAGCTAAAGTGGAAAGCACTGTTTTTTCAAGTTTTTGATACATTCCCCCATTTAACTGTTTGGGACTGAACAGTGTTTTGTTTGGATGGCAAACAACCCCCCTTTTGTCATGCTGCATGTTGGGATTGATGCTCCCTAGTGTGTGCAAAGATCTCCTGTACTGCACCTTCCTGTAGAGGGGGCTCTTGTGAAGAAGAGGTCTAATCAAAAGAGCAAAAATGTCCCAAATCTGACAAATGTATGGCCTTGTAATAAGGCCTTGCACATATAAAACATTCAACCAGACTGTGATGCACATCCTTACAGTGTGACGTCACACTTGCCTCTTAGATAAACCACTTAACCGAAAAACGAGCTTCACCTGTTGTTGTGATGAAGAGGATGGAGATTTCGGTGTCGAGTCATCTCCGCTGTCATCCTCAGAAATCCGAAACTCCAGGTCTTCTGTGTACCTCTTCCTTTTCACTTGACGACTTGAGCGTCGCTTCTGATGGAGAGAGAGAAAGGCATCCATGTTTGGTTTTCAGTGACGGTTGGTAACCCATCCTGAAACTCTAAATCAGAAGCTATGAGAGAAAACTGCAATGCTGCAAGTTTTAATCTGACCACTTTTCCAGGAGGCATACTCCTTATTTCATTATTCTGTTTCACACCGTCCAGCATGCCACCCATATCAATGCCACCAATATTGCTGGGCCCAAAATGTCACATTAGGTGATGTGGGGAATAGTCTAATGTATTAGGCTAGAGGGGATATGTTTAAAAGATCACTTTCTTTTTTTCAACCTGGACCTTATTTCTAGGAGTATAAACATGCATTTACTCACCAGTAAAACTTCTGCATCACTTTGAGTCCTTCCAAAGATACTGTGTTGAGTTGCCCTTCGGTGTACATCAAGTATAATGGCGGAGACGGGGCAGTCACTATATAAAGACATTACTTGCAGTAAAACTCCTTGAATTTCGCCAATACTTTCAGTAGAATGAACAAATGCACGAACAAGTCATATTGTGTTGAGAGTCCAGATTTAGCTTTCCGTTATCAGGGTGTTATACACACTTTTCGGGGCCGCGTGTTCACAATGGGCGCTTCCGTAGTATAGCTCAGAAGAGCAGCTCGCTGCCCAGACAACAAAAACACAATTTGCGAAACTCTGAACTCACAGGACAATAGTACTCATTCATTCATTCATTCTACTTAAAGCATTGACGAAATCAAGGAGTTTTACTGCAGATAATGTCTATATAGTGACTGCCACGTCTACCCCATTATACTCGATGTACACGGAAGGGCGACTCAATGTAATATCTTTGAAAGGAGTCAAAGTGATGCAGAAATGTTACCGGTGAGTAAATGCACATATATACTCCTAGAAATAAGGTCCAAGTTGAAAAAAAAGAAAGTTATCTTTTAAGGGGTGTACAGATGGGATCCAATTTAGAGCCACTACTCTTTTAGGCCAGATGCAGGTAATAGTCAACATATGAAGATGTGTTTACATATATCAGTCGAGGAAGAAAAGCAACAGCTTGCTGCTTCCAAACCTGCACTTAAAAGTATAATTTACCTGCAGATGTGTCTGGTTTCCTGAAAATAAAATACCAAAGGCCAAGGACGTTTAGCTACACAAGAGATGTCATATGTTATTAAAAACATTCAGAAGCTAAGAAGTTGCTGACAGAGCAGTGGAGGGGGCTTGTCTGCTTGGTCTGTCAACAAGGTTAGTTTACAACACAAATGTCTACTGGCTCAGTTCCTTTCATCTCTACAAGCCTTGAAACTGAGGAATCTAAAGTGGTTTTATGGCCTTCTGCTTTTTCGTTGGGCTTCTAAGAGGGCAACAACAACCCTGACTTTAGAAATTCAGTAAGAATAATGGCTCCGCACTGGATCTTGCTTTTCTTTCATATGTCTATTACCTGAACACCATCATCGTCCTCCTCCTCAAGAGGAGAGGGCAGTGGAGACTTCACCTCCACATCTTCGCTGACAGACGACTCTCGCTTCCTCTTGGAATCCTTCTTAGCAGCGCTAGCTCCACCCTCTGACTCCACCTTTTTACTGCTGCAAGGAGGAAAAGAGGAAAAATTTAGTCAAGATCCACCAGTGAACAAAGTACCAAAACGAACTAAATCCTTTCCCTCACAGCATTACTTCTGTAACAGACTACCAAGCCATCATATATGGGACTTTGTGTGTGTGTGTGTGTGTCCCAGGGCGATCGCCATGTTTGATTTACCCATTTAGAAATCATTAGTGTGCCTCGGGCTCTGGCACACAGGGGGTTAATATGATGAAAGACGGCATGGAGGCTCAGTGAGTGAGATAGAGATACAGGCATGGAGAGGAGGGGGGGTGGGGGGGTGTCCAGAGAGACACACATGGAGAGGGTGAGAGAGAGACAGGCAGACAGAGAGTGGGAGAGAGGCCCCAGAGAGAGTTTGGGGGAGGAGCTGAGAGGGCCCCCAGGCTTCCTCTAATCTCTGGCATGGAAAGAAAGAGGAGCTGGCTCCATCTGCGAGTGTGTGTGCATTCACACCACAGAGGTGAGAGGACACTCAGCATCCCTCCTCCGACTCTCACAGGCTGGGCTCTTTGACCTCGTATATATGAAGCTGACGTGAAGAACCGGCACTGATGAGAGGCGCCCCGCTGGGTGAAGCTAGCCGTTAACTTTCTGTCGTTACTACCGCCTGCCTTCTCCTCCTGTCATTTACAACTCTGAACAACCAATCAGGCAAGGCCCTCTGACAGACGGGCCTCTGATTCTACAAATCAGATGGGAGACATTAAAGTCTTTAAGACCTCGACTATCAGGTCATCAACCTGCCATTGGGCACATCTAGAGTGTTGAAGCATGTTGTCTCTCTTGCATTTTGGACAGACACTCAATCATCAGACCAACTCTTCTTTTTGGCTGATTTTACATGCTGCTGACCAGTGTACCAAGGGCTTTATATCCCTTTTAGCATGCAAAAAAATGTGTGTATGATGAAGACCAAGTGATGAGCGTTCAGCCTCCATTAGAAACACTTAACACTGGCCTGCTGAACACTGTCACATGGAAATTTACACAAGATAAGGAACAGTTGGGTCCTGCCAGCACATTTTTGAACCACCTTTCCATATGAAGCAGCTGCTGACCAAATATCAATCATTAATTTAAGCCCAACTAAGTGCTTTAGCATTTACTTTACAGAACAATGTTAACATAACGACAGCAAAATGTCTTTTCCCCAAGTACGATAACTTCCTGATCACCGGCTGCATTTGAGATATTAAAGTGTTCGAGAGTCTAGCTCACCATGAGGGTAAGTGGAAAATAAAGTTAAATCATTCTGTGGGTGAACTATTCCTTTAATCTCTGAAAAATGGCAGAATGAATCCATGTGTGAGCTAATCACATTTGTGTTGATGTTGTATATTTGTTCAATACAGTAGCACTGATACCCATGGCTAATTTAATGGCTTTGAGCTTCATTCTGTCCCGCTCTGAAAGTCCCAATTTGATTGAACACATGTACACACAAAAAAAATTGACTCAGACTTATCTTTCCAATGTATGACAACTAAAGATCTTGAAGAAAGTTATGTCTAAAGCCTACACAACAGCAGGATGAAAACTCTCTCTGTGCAGGGAAAAACGCAAACGGCACATGCCAGCTCTATTGGGCAGTGAAACTTTTCAACCAGATACCCAAATGTGCACCACATCCTGATAAAAGGTGAAAAAAAACAACAGAAGCATAGCATGTCCGCTTGTACAGTGGGCACTGATCACTGGCGCATATCTCTGTGTCCTCCCTGATGACATAAATGATCTACAGAACCAGGCCCCTCTACAACAGGACACTGAAAGTGAAAAGTTGCAGAAGCACAAACATGACACGGGGATCCGCTATTGTTGTCACTTGGCATTACCAAAGAAAAAGCAGATCAACCAGGTTTTTCTCTCAATCCTGCTGGGTCATCTCAATAATACCACGATAATCGTGATAATCGTGATCATTCTTGGTCACGATGACCATGATATGAAAATGCCATACCATTATATGCCTAGCACAACCAACCTCTCCATTAGCTAGGTATGCCAAGATCTTGCTGAATATTGTTAAAGGCAGGGTGGATAATGTTTTCCAGGAGCATTTTTTACTATATTGCTTAAAGTCTTCTTCACACCCCAATTGCAGCCAATTAATTAAATGTTCTGACACACACACACACAAAAAAATGAATCCCCTGTGGAACGGACATGATTGGAAAAACCCCATCCAATGAAATTTATTTCATTGGATGGGGCTGCGAATGGCCAATGCTTATAACGTCCATCAAACTCGACTGCCATTTGTCGCCCTCCCACCCTCGCAACTTGCCATGAGCGTCTCACAGTGCAGACGAACAGACAAAAATGGCTGCTCGCTGCTCTAAACTATGCCGCTGTTTGCTCTTAAAAAGAAAAAACAGATGTGGATCAAGTCATGGAGGTGTTGGTGTTTGCAATGAGGATGTTTTACGTTGGAAGAAGAAGTTGGAGGTGAGATAATTATCACTTTTAGGAAACATGGTTCCTCTGCTATTTACTGGGAAGCTAACAAGCTAGCCACTCGGCTGTTCTCGGTTATGTTTGCCGACAACCATTGGCGCACACGTTCCTGTGCTCTGGAGGTGTGGTTTTGGGGGATGTGTATTTTTTTTCCAAATGTAGCTTGCTCAAACCGTTTCTCCAGGATCCCCTACCCTGCCTTTAAATCACACAAAACTTGAGTCACTTCACCGGAAAAGGAAACATATATATTATATATATATATACATTATATATATAAACTGATCTCTTAATTTTATGAATTGAATGTTGCATTAAGTTTGAATCAATTAAAATTGATTAATCGATCTTTTTAACCCAACCCTATTATGAAGGGCTAAAAAAGAAAAAAATACAGGGGTGTTCATGTGACAAAATCTTCCTAGATACCAGCCTTATGGTATCAATATAAAGCAAGGCCAATCCACAAAAGCATGTCTCACAACACAGGAACAAAGGATGTATTGCCAACATCCAAAATCAGGCCCAGGGCAACCTTATCAGGTCTTCCTCTATGCCCTGACTAGACAGTTTTTGGCAACATGAGGAAGAACAAGTCAACATTAGGCAGGTGGCCACAGTAGCTTTGTTTACATGAAGCACATGAGTATCAGCTGCTGCTGGAAAGTCCTGCAGAAACCACAACAACCGTGATGATCAGTTTGTTGACCTCCATCTTTAATAAATTACGTGATGTAATTAGGGATGCACCAATCCAATCTCTAGATTGGGATCGGGCTCCGATATAGAAAAAAATCCTAGATCGGGGATTGGTAAAAACGAGCCGATCCATGGCCTGATCCATAGGTGCAGATCTATTCAGTGTATTTCTATGCTGTGTGCTTTGAGCAACATCACACGTTACCGAGGCAGCACTTGGAGGTTGTTCTGTTTGTTTACAAAGGCCAGAGTCGCAGCTGCTAGCTGCTAGCTGGCTGCCGTGTCTCCTTCTGTCGCTGCTCGAAAAAGAGTCCCGGTGGTTTGGTTTCCCACATTTCGCAGGCAAAAATCCCACAGATGCTGACATGTTGCGGGAAAAAAAAGAAAAAACTGATGAATCTTTTTGGGCATACCAAGTTTTATACTGAGAATATCCACTGGCATCCAGTGCACCGTAAGGGAGAGGAGTAATTTTTCTTCTTTCTTTAGCGTTCTCTCTTTCAAAACACTCTGATAAAGCGTTTGTTTATTCAGCTGCCTTTGTCATAGATCTTTCATTTCTATTTTTGTAGTAGTACTGAATCACTTTAAAAAGATGATTTGCTTTTTTTGAACATATTTACCAACCAAGCTAGTGGGGATATTTTTTTCTCAATTTCAGCTCCTTTATAAGGCCATTTATTTTAAATTGGATTTTAAATTTCTAATTGCACTGACTGAACCATTTTAAAGAAGTTTTGTTACTGTTTATTTTTATATGTTTGACTGAGGAGGTCAGGCTGTTGTTTTTTCCCCTCAGTTTCAGCTAGGGATGTAACGATTACCAGTAAAATGGTTAACCGTGATAAAATTCCCAACAATTAGTAATACCGTTTGAACTTTTAATTATCTTTAAAACCGTGACTGATTACTGCACTTTGAAAAACTCCCTGTGATGCTGCTCATTGGATGAAGAAGCAGCAGCAGTCGCAGTTTGTAATGTTTAATTCATGAAAACATGGCGGAAGACAACGAAGGCACCCAGATGGACATTTTTCCTTTTAAAAAGGACAAAACAGGACTTTTAGACCCATTTTGAATGTTTTTAAAGATGCTGGGGGGTTAATTCTATAATACCGCGATAAAAATCATTACCATAATCATTTTGGTCACAATAACCGTGATAAATCAATTTTCATATCTTTACATCCCTAGTTTCAGCATTATCTTACATTTATTCAACTGCACTGACTGAACCCGGGGAAGTTTTGTTATATTTTTACATATGTAAGCAAGCTTGTGAAACTGCTTTAAGATTGTTAAAGTTTATTTAAGATTGCTGTGTGTGTTCACGGTTGTTAAAAAAGTAATTCAGTACATTTATCTGTTTTCAAAAACTAGGTAAAAAATCTTTAAAGCCAAGTCTGATGTTGCCTTGCACTAAAGAATGATCCCCCTCTGTGTCCACACAACGAGGTCCCATCAAACAATACCATGTTGTTCTTTTCCCCTCCTTTTTCTGTATCGGTAAATACCGAAACATCAAATATCGGTATCGGATCGGTGCCCAAAAAAGGCGGATCGATGCATCCCTAGATGTAATATCATTCTGCGCATGTCAGACAGGATTATTCTGAATAAATGTTGGTGCATGTACACGCCAGATCAGAATGAATTAGTTCACATGTAAACAGCTGCCCTCAATCCTCCATCCGAATGATTTCACACCGAAAGGGAAAAAAGTCTCCATGTAAACGTACCCACTGTTATGGGTGATCAGTATTTGCATCATAAGGTTCAATTAATAAAAAATGTTTACACCTTACTTTCCACAATTTTTAGCTCTAACCTGGAAGATTCTAAGATAAAAAAATTATTTTACGTGCATTAAAATGTAACACAGATACTAAAAAGGAATACGTTTTACATGATGAAGACAGGTTAAAACCATTTTATCCTGATCACAATAAAAAAATGGGAGAAATTCAGTCGTAATTTCCATGTTCCTGTATTGATGGAAGAAAATATCTAGCTTCCTTTTCAAAGGAAGAAAATTAAGTCAGTCCCTTTCTAACAGAGCATCAGCATGCGTATAAAAAATCACACATAAATACAGGAGAACAACCAGGTTACATCTATATTTGACTGCTGTCAAGTGTTAACAATGCAGAGTTCTAAGAACAAAATGCATTGACCCAAAACAGTAAAGTCTTGTTGCAACATTTTGTTACTTATAAAAGTTGCCTGTGAAACTAAGTTACAATCCTCCATCAGTAGCTACGTTTACATGGACAAATAATTCATCTATCCAATTGAAATCTTTCCAATAGGAGATTCCAGCTGTCCTGTTCACATGGACAGGGGGAAAAGTGATCCGATCGGTTGTATTTACTTGATGGACAGATATGTTCGTAATGCTTTTGACATGCACAATGGCTCATAGATCGTAAGGAGTTTTCTTTTCAAATTTATAATTTTTGACCGTCAAAATGCTCAATAATCATTAACTCTTTCAGTGGAGATTTAAATAAAAACACAGCCATTTAACGGGTCCGTACTGGACCCGCGGCTGAAGCATCATCATGAACAGATCCGCTATGGATCCAGGGCAAAGGTGCAGCTTTAGGTCTGCCTTTGCTCCACCTGACAGAGTTTCCAGTCAGAACGCGGATCATCAGCGGGTCCATTCCGTTATGCAAGAGGACTCCTACATGACTGTGCAAGGCGGATCCGTGGCAAACAGCGCAGCTGCTGCAGATCCGCGGCGCTATCCATTTGCTATCTGGGGTTTCCCAGCAAAGTCCTGTTGTGTTTTGCTTCCGCCGTCTTCCCTGAATCTGCTACGTCACGCAACCCCCACGTGGTTCAAGCATGCGCAGAGACAAAATTCCACAGAAATTTTCGGAATGACTGTTTACATTGGCATTTTTTTCTGCTGATCGGATCGTAAAAAGGTTTAAACCACCCCTCTCGATTGGATTGGAAATTTTTTCCGATCGAGGCCGATCGGATCAGCTGACATGTTTACATGGCGCATTTTTATTCTGATTGGCGTTTGATCAGATCAAAATTGCGCCATGTAAACGCAGCTACTGCTGCTTTACTCTAACAGTCAAAACCACAGGCCATGGCTATAAATGTATGTTCTGAGTTTGTTTAATTTTGTTTGTTTTGATGTTTTTCACCATTATTCATCCCAGTCCATTAATGCATTATTTTAATTTCTAATTACATGTTCAAAATAAATGCTCAAAATGAACAGGCTAAAAACAATCATGTGCACTCGTTCCCTTATTGAATACAAATCCAACATAAAAAGATAATCACTTCATCTCAAGACCAATAAGCTCACTTACACAAAATGCCATTGGCCTACATCAAAGCTACATCATATCAAATACTTTAATCTCAGTTACTGCCGTTTAGTTAAGAGGGTTACGTTTTAGCATAGAGGTGGTTAGGAAATCCATGTGTACCAATACATAACCAGAACGTAGGTCTTACAGATGCATGTTGCCCCACAGTACTTGCGCATGCGCGTCTCAACATTTGGCAACTCGCACTGGTTAGTGACAAGATTTCATAAGAGATTTGTTAGCATTGGGGATTAGCAAAGCTGGCTAATTTGCAAACATGGAACTGGATCCACAACTGAAGCAGCTTTCTAAACTCAAGCGTACCATTTAACTAAAATCATGCTCACTTTGCAATATTAAACCTGAATCATATTTTCAGCTAAAAAAGAAAACCATCTGCCCAGTAAGTTAGTAGGAAATACATGTAGAAGTCTTGTGTGAACCATCTTTTCTGCTTGAAGTCTGTGTGTTTGTGTTGCCCTCTGCAGAACTGTACGCCTGGATCTCGCTCTCCTGCTCAGTGCCTGCCTCCCTCCCTCCCGCTCACTCCCCTCTCTCCATCTCTCACCCCCTCTCTGTCCCTGGGGCCCTTCTCCTTTCATCCTCACGCCAAGAGCAATCACCATCTCCGTGGTAACGGCTGGTCATGTGACCTGCACCTGTTCCTCTGGCTGGTCGCCACACGCTGGAGCCATCTGGCCACACACACACACACACACACACACACGCACGCACTGCTCTCCACTTGGCTGCCTTCTCCCCTCTCTTCCTCCTAGCGTCTTCATGGCCTCACTTCTCAACTACACCATCACCTCTCCAGCTCATTTTGCTCATCCATCTCTTCACTTCTGTTTCAACCATCACTTTCTTATAAATTAAGTCAAACTGCAATGAAGAACTGTGTTTCATCAATTTCCTTGATTTCTATTAAAACCCACCTCATCGCATCTTGTTTTCTCTTTATTTCTGGGAAACGTTCCACATTAATAAAAACGCTGGCATTCACACTAACTGTAAGGTAAACTGGGATCTATTTTTCAAGTTTATCATCTGCACAAGTACAGTCTTGACCAGATACAGAAGTCAGTCACCATGTCTCAGCATTACAACTCAGCTGTGGAAAAATACACACCCCATGAGTCTTAAAAAATAAAAATTAAAAAAAAAAGGAGTATTGATTGCTTTCATTAACTTTAAGCAAGCATCTATATTTCTACTTTAACATTTTCTACCGGATGCGTTGTGTAACATGACCTCATCCTGTTCGGTAAGCAAGCTCTATAATGTCTAAAAATAACTGACTTGTTATTTCAAACCATTTGCAGAAAAAAACATGATAAATATATTAATAAATATTGCCAGCTTTGTATTCATGTGTCTTTAGCGCATATGGATTTCGTGTAAACAGTTTTGAAAAAATGGATATTTCAGTTAAACTTTGCAGTCAAACAACGTTGAATAATAAGGCACATGATCAAAAACAAAAAAACTACATATTGTACTGTGCTGCAGACATTTTTAAGTTTCATCAGTCAAAACTTATGAACTCTAACTCCTATGAACAGAAACTGTCAAGTAGGTCTGACTGCAAGTGATATGGCTACTAATGAAATCATATTGCAAGAAAACTGAATTATCGGTTAAAAAAAAAAAAGTTATGAAATCAGAGCCAAACTGCTAAGAGCCAACATGCCAATCATCACATAACATCTACATATAAGGGTAGTTCTATTCAGTACAATCCAGGTGTGCACACTAGCTCCTCCCTTATCCTCCTAAATGTCACCCACTCACTCTGCTGTAAACTCATGGGCGTATAGCATACCATTCACGCATGCTAGTCAGCTGTGGGGCACTATGTGCAACATGGAGAGGGAAGCTGAGATGATCCTTTCAGATCTGGATAAAAGGACGGGCAGGAACGGGAGCGTTTGAGCTTATATGGAGAGTGACAGAGACCAGACTAACACAAAAACGAAGAGGGGTGGGGTATAAGGGACACCTGCTGCTGTGATGAGTCACAACACCGACGCCCTATAACCCCTCCTCTGCTCAGATACAAAAAAAAAAAAAAAAAAAAAAAGATAAGATAAGAGAGCCATAAGGCAACACACACGCAAACATATCTGTGTGTTCAGAAAGTGCTGTATTTGCACAAACGTCTGCAGACATGCACAAAGCAAGGTGCCTGCATGCATTTCTGACTTCTTTGTGTGTACTGCAAACAAATCACCCCTGCACACACACACACAGAAACAGAGAGAAAAGGGTGTGGCAGCTGAGAGCAGTGTTATTTATAGATGTACTTCCTCTGAGAGAGGTAGACGGAGAGATGGAGACAGTGAGGGACTAGGAGGATGGAGAGAGAAGGCAAGGTCAAAGGAGAAGAGCAAGCTGACTGGGCAAGTAAACCACCTGACTCTCTCCGCATCACTCATGCCTACATGCATACTCTGGACAACTGAAAACACCAGCAGGGCTCCAGAATAACTTGTTAGTTAGTTAGTTAGCTAGTTAGGAGCACAGTGGCCCCTAACTTAAATTTTTAGCAAGATGAAAATTTAGGGGTGCACAGCGAAATCAACTTGCAAAGCAAATGCTCACATTTCCTCTCATTTTCACTGAATTACTGATAAATACTTGAACAATAAATGCAGAAACTACAATGTTCACAGGTCACAGCACATTTTATGTTTCAGACTGGCTCCGTGTTTACTCCAAGTGTCATGTTTTAGTTGTGTGGTGCCAGGTCCCTGTATGTTGTGGGGTAGTGGTGCAATGGATCAATGACTTCACGGTTTGAAGCGGTTTACGGTTTTTGAGTCATGGATCGGATCAATATTAGGATCAGCTAAAAGGAGAGAAAAAGTCCAAGACAAATTTACCTCTCTTTATTTGTTTCAGTATTTTTGCCCATTAAAAATTTTCACCTCAAGACTCATTCCACACAAATAAATAAAAAAGTTTAATGATAAAGAAATTATGATAAAGGGACCAGGAACAGATGACAAAATTGCAAGGTCATGCATGATGCCGCCAGTGCATGTGATAACAATCATGATAAAGAGGGCTGGATTAAAGTCCTGTGGTCCATGATGGAAAAAAAAAACACTCAGACCCCCTGATGATTGACTTCTAATGTGGTGTCACTGATAATTCAGCCATCGCAAATCTGCGGGGGCTTTTATTTTGAAGTTCAACGGATGCTTTACACTGCTCCCGTGTCTGATTTGCTGTCTGGTCCTGGCAACACAGCTACACTGCTTAGAGCTTGACGTGTTGGAAGCATGTGCTGTCATAAATAGACCCGACACCACGACGAGACGCTGATGACTTCTGGTGCGCCCGGTGTGGAGTTAAACCATTGACCGAAACAGCCTCATAGAGAGGCAGCACCACACAAGGAACGCGGCGCACACAGACCTGGTGTGAAAGTCTGTCAGAAAAAAAATGGCACATTTTATTGGTCGCACATGCGCGAGTGTATGAAAAATTTACTCGCTCTGGCTCACATTTTAGTCGCAAAATGCGACCATTTGGTCGCAGTGTGGAGCCCTGACCAGCAATAAACACATCTGAGATTTGTACTCCGCCCCTCCCATCTTCATTAAAATCAAGTTAGATTGAACAGGCTAATCTTGCAATTAAGGAAAAATTTGGGAACACATTTTTAGTTAACTGAGGCCCACTAAAGCAATCTATTTAAGTTGCTTCTGATCACAAACTTAAAAAAACTACTGGATTTGAAGGAATCAGATGAAAATCTGACCACCTCCAGGGGTGTTTCCAGTGGCAATCGAGAGTATACATTCTCCAGGCAGCTAACAAATAAGTATATGAACCCCCCCCCCCCCCCCCCCCCCAAAAAAAAGATACACAGCCAGGTCAAAAAAATTAAAACAAAAAAGAAACTTCATATAAAAAGTGTATAATACAGCATGAAAAATGTCAAATAAAAAGATGCCAAAAACCAGCAAATGAACAGAAGTGGAAAAAAACACCTCATGTACATCCCAGTTACACTGATTAAGCAAACCAGTCGGCTCTGTGGTGGTTTATTTGTTCATAAAGAGATACAAATACTCGGAGCAAAGAGAAAATTTACAGCAGTGTGGTTTAAGCCCACAAGAAAGACTCCCGAGCTTTGGGGCTTATTTCCCCACCCACTGATGGAAATCACAAAAAGTTTACCCCAAAATGCAATGGAACATATGCTGCTTCATCCTTGAAGAGGTTTTTCTGTACAAGTGAGAAACTCTTCAAAGTTTGTTTGAAGTCTTTGACACTTTTAAATAAAGCAAATACCTTGCATGTAACTTTGGTGAGGAAACCCCGCTATTAAAGCTTCACAAGAAGATCAATACTGCAAATGAAGTCAACTTGTAAACCCATCAAATTATATATCGCCATTAAAACATTTAATGAAAAACATCAAGACCTGTGGAGAATGAACTATGACTGATGTGGAGCTTAACTTCAGAAGAGTCAGGCCAAACTTCTTTAAAAAAAAAAAAAAAATATGGAGGTTGCCTGTGGTTTTGCTTATGTGCTCAAGACAACTTCAATCCTCAGTCTTTGGTTAGAATTAGAAAGAGAGGAAGGTGGAGGAGAGGAAAAGATGAAAGGATACACTCCTCTTCATCAGGAAGAGATGGGCTTGGAGGAAGGGGGACGAAGAGGAATGTATAAAAGAGAAGATAGTTGGGTGATTGCTGAAGTCCACCATTTTAGAGTAGCAGTGAATGACCGGCAGCCATTATTATGCTAAATTAACCTGGGAGCTCCACTCAAGATGGAGGAAAGCCTGACAACAGATAAGGGCTAGTTTAGTTTACCAACACACACAGGGTTGAGAATGGACTCCCCACCCCCACATTTCCTCTGCCCTCTCACACAGAGTTGTAGCTGTGGACTGGTCAGCAGTGTGGCCCTCATTATCATTAGACGCCATTTTCTGCCACAAAGATTACCGAGGACCCCTCCCCCAAGAAATGCATGCACACACAAAACGCCAGCCCCCTCATTCCCCCACCCCCGACTCTTTTCCAGTGGCCGGTGCATGCATACATACACACACACCCACCCATCTAACCCCCCCCCAGCACCCCCCCCCCCCCCCCCCCCCCCGCTGTGGCCCTCCTCCTTCCTTGGGATAAAAGGGACCGAGAGGAAAGAGAGAGAGAGAGAGCCGAGGAAGACTAGAGGACAGAGGGCGAGAGCGAGATGGGGGCCGTCCCGACACATTCCTCAGTCCGATCAAGTTTCCAGCTTCACAATGATACAACCGCTGAGCCTCTCATACACAAACGCCCTTCAGCTCTGCCCAACTCCTCTGATCAGAGGGACGGAGGAGCAACATCAAAAAGCATCCACACAAGCAAAGAGGCTAAATGATAAATTAAATAAAGAAAAAGGACTTGAGGTGTGCTGCCCAGAGAGGTGAAGAGAGAAATGTGATAACACCAGAGAGGAAAAGTGTGAAAAGGCTGGGATAAGACTAGAGACAAACAAAGTGAACTGAAGGTGATATCAGCATTTACTGATAAGCACTACAAGTTCAGCCAAACAAATCTATACTCTGCACTGGGGTCTAAAGCATTCATTTCTCCCCCCTGCATAGTCATAGGAACACTCCGATCCAAAATCAGCATTGGGCTCCGATATCCACCTGATTTGCAGTGTTACTGTACACCTGCACTTACAAGTCTGATGGGAATGAGCTGGCTTTGCTTCTTTAGCACTAGTTTGGAAATATCTTACCTCTGGAAATATAAAATGAAATCAACATGGTAAATTAAAATGTGAACAGCCAAGGATTTCAGGTTTCCAGGGTAAAAAGCTGTTCAGGTAATAAGGGGAGAGAAAACAGTGCAGCAGGCACTCCTAAAGTGTTCCTGCAGAGCAGTAAACTTTCAGCAGTCAACATGAAAATTCAAGGGATTGGCTCACAGAAAAGTTGCTGCCAATCTGTTTATCTCACAAAGATGATTCTGGAAAAATCTACTAGCTAAAATGCTGTTATCTTGCATGGCAATGCAACTTGCATCAAGAAGATGAAAGGAGATGTGGGAATCTCTAGCTTGGGTTGTTTTGCTCATACACTGCCGCTTGTTGAGCATGATGGGGCTACATCGCAGCACAGGATTAGCGACGCTTTCACTAATACATGTAAAATCTTGGAGTACTTTTTATCATTCGTAACTTGCACACTCCTGTTTGTACGATATTCAAACAGAAATAAAGTTCTAGCGATCAAATCAGTCCCATGACGACGTTCTGGCCAGACTGAACCAGCTTCTGAGTCCTCTGAGTGATCTGTCTGCACTGCTGTCAGACTGTCAAGATTATTAACAAACATCCTCCTGGATCCATTTAATTTGAGTCAGGTGTGTTTGAGCAGGGACACATTGAAAACCTGCAGGATTGCAGCCCTTGTAGGACCAAATTGGGTAACCCTGGTCTATGATGTAAATTGAGATTGCTTTAGGTCAAAATTTCCATTTCTAATAGTGGTTAGCTTCACCATCAGCAGTCTTTCCAGATCCTTGAAACAGAGTGCTTGGATCTGCACATGCTGCAAATAAAACTACCCAAATATTTCAAACAACTGTGGCTCAAAAACAAACATGTCATTTAACTATGCCACAGTTTTCATTCCTCCTACTGGCAACAATGGAAACAACCAAACTGACTGCATGTCTACCAAACAAGGAAGTACAGGTCATGGATTTAAACCTCAACATGTCCTGTTGTTCAGCTGCTCAGATCAATGTTTCTTTTTTAACTCAATTCCACATTCACTTGCCTGCAAACAGAAACACCAAGTAGAATATGATTAAGCTGCCACTGAAACATCCTCCTTCAGTTGTATTTCATAAAATAACTGATGCCTACAAGGCCTACAAATGTATTTTGAGGGGATGAGAGGAGAAATCAGGTCAATTGCACTTCCAGTGAATTGACAGGCAAAACGAAAGTTTCACCTTCCACCAGACTTGGAGAGCAATGACCACAAAAACTACCAACTGTACTGATAAGTGCATAAGGGAAAAATATGAAATTGTGATTGCTCCTCAGATCTGAGAGCCTGTGCTCCATGCTTCACCAAGCAGTGCGATTACACCCATATAAACAGAGTGTGGCAGTTCACAGCTCAGAGGTTGTGACCCTTTCAGTTCCTCCTGGTTGGTCACATGAGTGATGGATCTCGAGTGCATGTGCTGGAGCTTGCATTTATGTATATATGTTCCCAATAGGAGTCAGTAATATTGAAATGTAGATATGTAGCAAATTTCTTTGTTGCACCAAACAGACTTCACTATTTAAAAAAAAACTAAAAAACACAAGAGGTGATGCATGCTTTGCTGATGACACATGTAATGCATTTTTTTTAAAAGTTGTTTCCTAACCACTGGTATCCATTCAAGCAGCTCGGCCCTTGTATTTCCATTTCAGAATATGACCAAAAATGTCAACCCCCACTTAGTGGTTTATCAGCTCCCTTCATCAAGAAGGGTCCTTCACGGCTAACGAGGCATCTAATTTCATCCAGTATATGACGTGTTCCACGTTTTCTCCCTACAGTGTTTTCAGTCAGCACAGAGCATGTACAGTGAATGACGTCCAGCTGCTCCTACCTGGGTTTCTTGGGAGTCTTTGCCTTAGGCGTGGTGCTCTTGGCTTTCTTCTCCTTGGGCTCCTTGGGCTCTTTGGGAGTCTTGGGTGTTTTGGGTGTTTTCGGGGTCTTGGGCTCTTTGGGCTCCTTGCCCTCCACCTTCTCCTTTGGTTTCTTTTTCCGCTTTTTCTTCTCCACTGGTGGTGAACTTCCTTCTACAATCCCTGTGCCGGTAACCTGTTCACCTGCATCACTTCCTGTTCCAGGAAATGCTGCTTTAACGGCTTCCTCTGTTACTTCCTTCTTGGCTCCCTCTTCGTCCTCTACAACTACTTTTGCTTTCTTTTTCTTCTTCTTTTTTGGCTTGGTCTCCTGGTCGCTAGGCTTCTCTGTGCTGATAGGCTGGCTGGGGGCTCCAGCACCGACCGTTGGCCTGTCAAGAACCATCATTGAGGCATCACCTGACAGGTCCGAGGGGGAATGCTGGAAGATGGAGGAAGACGACAGTTATTTAGAAGCAGTAAATTAAATATAATTTCATATTAGTCATGAAACTGCATTCAGTTCCACAGAAATGACCAGCCAATAATCAGAAAAACAAAAAAAGTGGGGATGGTGGACGAAATCTTTTGTGATTATATCTTTATTAATATCAGCTTGAAAATAAATATTAGACATAAATCTATAAAATGTGTCTGCTCGATGTTCCACTTGCACAATGGTTTCCCAAACCAACCTGTCACTCAAAAGCAATACAGTTTCTGCAAAGTGGGGGCTGAATCAGTAATGGCAGACCCAAGAGCGGGGGTAGGGGATCCATCCATCCATCCATGAGTAAAGCTGCCATCTCCTCCCTATCCTCCACTCCCCGTTGCTACAGTTTCCACCTTCCCCCACCTCCAGCAGGCTAACCTTAGTAAACAAACTGGCTGACACCTCATTTTTCCTCCTTGGCTCTCCTGCAGACCAAATCCTATTTCTGTGCTCCTTCTCCCCCCCCACCTCCTCTTTGCTCCCAAGTAAGCTTTCTGTGACAGGAAACTGGTTACCAGCTGTTGCAAGCCTCTCCAGCTGCCTCTCCTCCCTCTTCCTCTCTTCCAGCCCTGCCTCCCTCCCGCTTTCTCTCTCTCCAGCTGCTCAGGGTCCCAGTAGCAGATGGGAAATCAGGCATCATGACACGAATAAATTATCTCCATACTTCAAAAAGGCACAGCTAGGGAGTATGTGTGTGTGTGCATCATACGACAGCATGAGACACTATGCCTTTGAGAGTGCACTCGTGTGCATGTAGAACACGTACACGCGTGTGTGTGTGTTTGTAAGCGTGTCAGTGAGATGTGTGTATAAGCATCAGCAAGTTTACAGCAGCAGCCAGCTTCATACACACACACACACACACACACACACACACACACACTTAGCAAAGCTCGTTCACGTGGAGGAAGAAAGAGTTAGGGTGCCATCTCTAAAAGTTCACTTCCATCAGAGGAATGCTAATGTACACACACAAACACTGAAGTGTTGCAAGGTCACATCACACAAACCTCTGCACACATGCACACAAACACCTGCTGACACACACGTAAACTGAGCCATTTAGACGCACAAATAGGGGGGAAGGGAGGGAAGCTCAGGGATAGAGAGACAGTTGCAGAAAGATGGGGAGAGAGAGATGTTGAGGGAGATGTGGTGCCAAGAGATAAATCTGTCCTCCTGCCAAGCTTCTTAGATAATCAATCACACGGATGACAATGGAGACACACAGTGTATGCACAATTGTGCGTGCACACACACACGAAAGCCTGATTGCTGTGTCAGGTTTGGTGTGGTGCAGTGTGAATTTACCTTGTTGTTGCCTTCTCTTGTGTCGTTTTAAATCTTGTTTAATAATAAAAGATTTAGTATCCTTTTGAACCACCTTGACCACCCACCTTCAAAATGCATTCAAATATTATCAGGAGCAATTAAAGTAAAGATGTAAATCTATAGGAGGAACACCAGGAGACACCTGGATGGTTAATATGACGCTCCCATCTGCAGAAACTCTAGAGAAAAAGCCAAAACAAATCCTGTGTTTTTTCCAACTTCAATCCTTCATTACATCCATCAATCACTGTAAGCTGCCATCTGCTGTGTGACCAGTCACACTTATCTACTATATTTTGATCCATCCAATGAAACCCAACTTGTTTGTGCTGAAATCAACCCTGATCGGTTTGTTTTGCTGTTTTCTATTGCGTGCAAATTCTGATCACGATCTTAAAATGCATCAAATTCTGACAGACAATATGTTAAACTGCTGGTTAGACTGTGATTTACTTTTACTTTCTAGGAAAAAAATATAACAATTACTTCTCTCTGACTGTGAAGAAGTTCAAACATCACACATTACCATACTGCCAGTACATGCTTTGTGAGGCACTTCTTCCAGTATTAAATCGTTCAACACAGGGACAGATCTTTGTGACACTGTCCACATTTTTAAAACACAAGCTGAGGCCAGCCACAGTTCAGACAAATGACAAACATTAACTTAAGGGACCAAACCATAATTTCCAAGATCCTCTGAGTCAAAAATACTTCACGAATGCTAAACTGTCAATATGCAAAGAATTCAAACTCATTCATGCTGCCAAACCAAAAGCTGAGCTGCAATTAAGCATCATATCTAAACTCTGAAATTAATGTCGTTAAATTAAGAACACTAAGTGGCATTTGAACACCGACTCAGACGTGTTTTAGTGTGAATAACCAGGTATTCATACAGCCCTGGCCTCTACTGAGGGAGAGGGCACTTCTTAAATCTGAGTTTGAATGTATGTCAAAGAAAATGGATCGTCTGTGTCAAATTTGAAAGTCATTCCCCCCCCCCCCCCCCCTCAAAAGGCAAAAAAAAAAAAAAAAAAAAAATTTTTTAACCTCCAGCTGAGAGAACTCTTGTTACAAAGGGTCGGGGCTTGAATTAGTAACATGGAGGTTTGTAAAGCTGCTTCAGCCACTGCAAGCTGTAAGCCATTAAAGAAGATAACTCGAGTATGGTTACGAATGGTTTCCGAGTTGCTGATCAATGTGAGATTTATACGAACGGGTCTCGACCTTTCAGTTGACAAAAGTGATGTTGGAGTACTCTGCATGGCGGGCAATTTGCTGCCTTTTCTGCGGCTTGTGCAACTCTTTTTTTTTTTTAACATGCTTGAAGAACAGGTAGAGCTACAGGAAAAGTGTGCATCTCCAGATCCATCTCTGCAGGTATCAAAACCCAAGAATGTGCAGACATTGTAAACTCAACAAAAACACTAACTACTAATAAAACAGAATTTCAAGTGGGGAAGTTTTCTTCCTATTTTATATACATATTCTACTTGGTGTAAAAGTTCCCTTTACTTTTATTCCTGAATTGTGGCAGCATCATTATTCTCAGTCGTGACACCTACCACATGATGAACAGCTGAAAAGGTAAAATGAGCTGTATGATCTACTGAAAACCAGTGTGATGATAAATTATGAATACAAGCTACAATTCCTTGTGTCTCACTTCTTAATTTTCTTCCCCCAGTCAGGAATCTGACATTGAGCCATCTCTGTTCACAACACAACAAATCTTACAAGGCGGCTGAAGTCAATTTCACACTAAAACCCCAAATTGATGACTACCTTGGAGAGCAGCAAGCATCATCCAGCTGGTAAGGTATCATCTCTCAGAACAAGATGAAGCACAACTGATCCTCTGTGACCCTATAGGTGACTTTGACTGACATCATTCATGACTTGTTCATCTCAACATCCATCTGTTCTGGAATCTTTGAGGACAAGTTGGTTGATGTCAAGTCCCAGAAGAAAGAAAACAAAAAGTTTAGACTAGAGGAAAAATAAAGGGAAATAAAATGTGATAAGCTGTTGAATATTTCCTAAAAATTTGCTACTGAACCAGCATGAATTTAACTAGAGCAAAGAAACATCACAAAGTCAACTGATGATACACATTTCCCATTTGTTGAAATCAGCACAAACAGGAGACAACTGAGCGCAGAGAGGCGATTCCTCGAAGCTAGAGCATCTTAGTGAGCTAAATGGTATAGCAGCTCGCTGACTGCGTGGATGAGCGGGGGAGGGGCGAGACGAGCATGTTATATGTCAAGTAGAGTGCTGCACGCAACATTGTGTGTGTGTGTGCGCGAGATGTAGAATAAAGGTCAAAGCACAGCACTCCGCCACAGCTACGACCTTGAGCTGCTGACGAAGGCATGTGTGCATGAGTGTGTGCGCGCGTGTAATAACCATGCTTAGAGAACAGATGGAGCTTAGAGTACCAGACATACAGTCATCATGACTGACTGACCAGCTTGATGTGTGTGGCTCTTTCTAACAAGTGAATGATGAGAGAACTCAATTCCTGTGCCACAGACACACACACACACACACACACACACACACACACGTCTTGCTCCCCTAGTTAGGCTATCTAATTTTTCCAAGACAGATTCACCATCCCATTCTAGAGCACACAACTGGTCCTTTATGTGCGTGTGTGTGTGTGTATAATAACGGGGACTGCCAGGCCTGCAGCTAAAGTCAGGACGGTGCATGCAGCGCACCCAGGCGAGAACCGGGACTCACCAGTCAACCTGGCATCTAGGTCAGGAGTACTGGATAAATTAAGTGTGACGGCTGAAATGTCAACCCAGGAACACAGCGATGCAGTCTTGGAGGTAGGGAGTAATAGGCTAGGGTAGGGGAGCAGTGTCGAGAGAAAGAGGGGACTAGCTCTGTGTGTATGTGTGTGTGGCCACAGGGCTGCTATTGTGTTTGAATGGGTCAGTGGAGAAAGGGGGCTTTGAGCAACAAACAAGCTAATGGAAGGCGAGGGCACGTGACACAAGCAAAGGCAACTGTGCACGGCACACTCACACACACACAGTTGTAGTTGTTCGCTTTATGAACTGCCAACTTCTTCCCACCAGCCTTCTCCTTTGCTATGGATCCTGGAATACCCTCCGTTGAGATCTTTGCTCATTTCCTACACTCTGCCCTTATCCCCCATCCCCCTAACCTTTAAATCATCCCCCCTTGTAATTGTCTGCTTCTATCTAAACTGTCTGTCTCTCTCTCTCTCTCCCTCTCTCTCTCTCTGTATGTCCTCATATACAATATTAAGTGATGACACCCCTGAAACGAATAAGACAAACAGTGAGGCAGACAGACAAGTGGAGAGAACGGAAAGAGAGGAGACGGGGAGGAGGGAGACAGGAAGGGAGGTTTCCTCTACAGAGGAGGGGGAGAGTGGGAGCAAGCGCGAGGAGAGATTATGCTGGTGGCGCCTCTGTGTGTGTGTGTGTGCATGTGTGTGTTGCACACATGTCTCAGGATATGCAGCGCACAGGAAGCAAACAGCTGCAAAAATCCATTTCCCCACACACACACGGAAATGCAACCACACACAAGACCAACAGAAGCAGACACAAAATGTAAAGAACACACAATGATATGAATAACGCACACATAAACCCCCAGTGATCCAGTGCCCAATACACTGCTGTGTTCTCAAATGTCAGGTACACACATTTATGAACATGCACACACACACTTCCCTCAGACTCCAAACACACAATTCCCCCACCCACATGAAAAATAAACACACATGAAATACACCCACACACAAAAACAATTGCACATAGTCTTGATCGCTCTCACACTCGCAGTGTTGTTACCACATCAAAGCAGCTGTTTGATGGAGACTCACCTGTATGTGAGGCACTTTCTGTGGGGTAAGAGGGGGCGAGGAAAGCGGGTGGGAGGCGAGAGGCGGAGGTGCCCATGAGTGGGAGGCCTGGTTGGGGGGAGGGGGCGTGCTCTGCAGGTGGTGAGGGTGTGGGGGCAAATGTGTGTGCTGTGATTGAGTGTTCTGGGCGGGTGGTGCTAAGCCCTGGTTTGGGGCAGGGGATCCATGTTGACCCATGAGAGGACCCTGGAAACCCATGGGAGCAGGCTGCATGGGCTGCCCACTTCGAGAGGCCTGTTGCTGGGCTTGGAGCAGACGCTGGTCTCCTCCCTGTGTGAGTGGGGCTTCATGGGGCCCTGGAAAGAGATCCAAAAGGTTAAATGAGTTTCAACAGTGACTGACTGATTAATTATACCTCCTGACCACCCCAACAGGCTGCAAACCAGCCATTCCTATCCTCACCAAATCCATTAAAAATCATCATCATGCATCAAGTATGCGCAATACTCCAAAATATACTTTTACTCTTCTCTTTCCCACAATCTTAACAGAAATTGTGTGAACACAAATTTTGGAAGCGCCATGGTGTCATGTTCTCAACCATCTGTCTAATCCAAAGAAACTCTCACAGCTAACTTTTGTATTTAGATGCTACATAGAGGGTACAAGAAGCAAACGTCAAGTGAACATTTTAATTTCGCTATGCTACCAATTTGTAGGTTTTCCACTTATATAAACAGTAGATAATATGCATTTACTCTTGAATGGGCAGCCATAAGAGCTCCAAACAGAAAAAAACAAAAACTAAAAGCCAACAGAGAGGAAGAATGCTGCTTACCTTGCTGCTGCTGAAGCTGGGGCCTATTTGTTCCCATTTGTGGACCACGCTGTGACCCCATGCCAGGATACATTTGCCCTGCATTGGGCGGCATGTTGTGGGGCTGCTGGTGTTGAGGGTGTGGGGCAGATATGGGGGTCTGAGGGGTTCTCTGTGCATGGGTCATAGCATTGGGTGGGGACTGCAGGGCTGTGTATCCTGCAACCTCTGGAGGCCCAGCTAGTCCTGCGCTGGGGGGTCTGCCCTGTTGAGGAGGAGGGGTTGGAGTTCCCAAAACCCGCATGGGGGACATGGATGAGGGGGAGGTGTAAGATCCCTGAGCTGGGGGAGCAAGGTGAGATTGGGGTTGGTTTTGGGACTGGGGTAAGTTTTGGGGGTGCTGGGGGTGGTTTAGGGGGTGCATAGGCTGGCCCTGCTGCCCTCCTTGCTGCTGCATTGAGGCAGAATGGGTCTGATGGGGCTGGGGTTGGTGTGGTGGTCCAGGGGGATATCGCTGTCCCTGTTGCCCTGGTGCTGAGCCTGTTCCCTGGTTGAACCGCTGGCCAAGTTGTCCTGGTCCCATGGCCTGGGTGGTGTTAGCATTGACATTAGCATTAGCACCCTGACCCATCCCAGGTCCCATGGCACCATACTGGGCCTGATAGCCCGGGTACTGAGCGCCGCCAAATGGCGCCATGCCCGGTTGATGCTGGTGGGGGTGTGGAGGCTGTCTGGAGGGTGAGTGTGGGTATCGGGGTGTGTGACCCATGTTGGGGTAACCCTGGGGTTGTGGCTGAGGCTGAGGGTGTCTCATCTGGGATCCTCCCATCCCAACATGTCCCATGTAGTGAGATGGGTCCTGAGCAGGAGGGGGGGCCATGCTCTGTTGAGGGTAGTGTTGGTTCATGCGAGCTGCACTGGATGTGGGTGGACCTTGCATTCCACCATAATTGCCTTGAGACATCTGGTAGCCTCCCATCTGGTTAGGGCTGCCACCTGGTGGTGCTGATGCCTGCTGATACGCTGATCTGCTCTGTTGTTGCTGGCCCCAAACCCCACCACCTCCTCCTCCTCCTCCTCCTCCTCCCCCTCCTCCCCCAGAATCACCCTGGTACCCAAGGTGAGGGTTACTAGAGTTAGCTGGGTTATTGTGGTAGTGGGAAGCCATGCCATTCATAGCCGTGTTCACGTTTGGAGGCCCTTGGCTAGGACCATTCTGGGCCATCATTCGTCCTCCAGGAGCACCAGACTGATCATATGCTGTGTAGGGTCCAGGGTCGTACATTTGTCCCAATTTAGGCTGTCCTGGGCCAGGCCCAGCACCGTGGATCATCCCCTGATGGTAGCCCCGATTTCCCTGGTGCTCATGGTTCAGAGAGGGGTTAGTCTGCTGGCCCAGAGGGTTGGCTTGGCCAGGGGCTGGCTGCTGAGGAAAGCAGTCTCCTAAACCATCTAATCCATCTGAGAACAGCCCTGCATCATCCCCAAATAAGCTCAACATCCCTGGGTCCGCCATGGCTGGGTGGTGGGCCCACAGATGGAGGGGGCTGGATGGAGGGATGGGTGTTGTCCAGTGAAGAGCTAATCAGCTGCTGATTTGAAGCCTTCTACTCCATGGTTATCATCAAAGTTCCTGGAGAGACAAGAAAGACAAAATGAGGACTTTGCTTAGGGACTCAAACAGAGAGAGAGCTGCCTTATGCTTCAAATTATGGGATCAAATTCATGTTTCTGTATCTGAACATCTAAGAATCTCAGAGGCTGCATCAGCTTCTAAGATAGTAGATGATGCATGCAAATTTTACAGTGAGTCTAAATGAATTTGTAAACTAACTGTGTAATTTCTTAATACTTCCTTTGGGAAAAACAAAGTTAAAAATCAAGTTGCAAAAGTCTAATACAATAATCGCAACGATAAACGAAAACTTGAAAAACCCTATTGCAAGTATATTTTCAAAATATGAATTGTAGTTTTTCCTGTTGTAGTCATTACTGAGTAATTTCAGATTTAATCTGTGAGATCCATTGAGTAGGTTGAATAAATTTTGAACAGCCACATGCATCTTTTTAGGGATAATGAATGAAATTCTCAATGCAAAGATTGCAGCCTGTTACTGAAATGAATGCAACTGTAGTACTGCTATAAATGACCAACAACTTTTTATAATGAAAAATAATGAATAAATAAATAAATAAAAACAACAAAAACATCACATCCTGTGTAATGGTCACCAGAACCACAAAGATAAAATACTAATCTATCAAGCTTCAATATCCATTTTAGGTCTTGATAGGAGTTTATCACCATTTAATAATATTGGTCAATAAAAAAAAAAAAACTGGTTTCCCAAAAGCATCTCACCCTCTCCAGATGTTGCATTATCCAAACTAATTTGGCTCAACATTTAAGCAATGCTATTAGCTGTAAGGCAGAGGTGCAGGGGATTAGCTTGCATGTTTAGCAAGTTAATCAGTTTTAACCAACACAGAAAAAAAATATGCAGCCATTCAGGGGAAAAGGGGGAACTTCCTTATTCACACTCTGGGACACACAAACACACATTTCACATTAGCATCCTTCCCCCTTTCTAAACCCTGCCCCCAACTCGGTTTTACAACCAAACAAAAGAACTTCTTTCTTTTCCAACACACACACTTGGAGTCATTGAGTGTGTGTTTTTATGAGTGTGTGTTAGAACAAAGAGCCAAGCAGATGCAACTCTGTTTGAACAGCACCAGCTGCCATCCGGCAAGAAATCAGCCAGCCAACAGGGCAGAGAGCATTTACACCAGTCAGTAGTTAGCCACTCAGTCAGCAACCCATTCAGCTGGCTAACTAACCACTCAGTCAGCCCAGGCAGATGTTTGTAGACGAGGGAACTAGCCACCTGCGGCTTTCTTTTGGTTTGTGTGCTTCAGTTTTTCTCCATGATAACTTGACAAGAAATCAAGGGGGAGATAATTTTATTGTGAAGAAGTAAAGTGCATTTTTGTGGTAAAAGCTAGTGAAAAACTGATATAAATTGAACTTTTGAGTGACTGGCCGACCAACGCAATACCCTGTTCTGCGTGAACGAGTGGTTTGAGGTAGGTGGATCTAAGCATGCATGAATGAGCATGTGTAGTGGAGAACGGGACAGGGAGGAGGTGGGGGAGGTTTGCTTGTTGCTTCTATACACTGCAAAAACAACACCCAAGCCAACTTGTACTGCTACAGAGTTTCCCTCCCCCTTGCACCTCATTTCTTTCTTCCTCCACACTCCACCCCTCCCTCCCACCATTTTTTCCCCTCAGCCACTTATTGGTTCATTATTGAGCACGGCAGGTATGGGGAATGACACATTCATTATTTCCCTTTACACAAATACTGTTTGCCTAATAACTTTCCTGTTTCAATAAATATTCTCTGTCAATGAATTGAGACCCCACATAATCCATCCTCTCAAATGATCTCACACCATTGTAGTAGCACCAATAACTGAACTGGGGTAGTAGCTGCAGAGAAGCATTAGCAGCTAGCTAAACAGGCCTATTACTACAAAGACAGGGAAAGAGGTGGACTCCATCCAACAAAACTCTTGCATCTTTCACACATCAACCTTTTCTTGAAGTCTATGTGGCAATATAGGATTACTGTTACTGGTAGTGTTTGTCAAAAATCATGACTTCACATTCTGCTGCTCCCTGCCACTAAACAGATGTTTTCTCTTCAGCTTTACTCAACTGGATAAAACTGACAGAGCTGATTGGTCCATCTGCCTTTCGCTCCTTCCACCATCTGCTCACGTCAAACTCTGAATACCAACATGTACCCATCATGTCTCTCTGGACTATAAAATACCAACACAAAAAATATACATCATCAACAGGCAGGGGCAATTAAAACATGCAGAGATCATTTTGACCCAAACATATGTTAGTATGACAAGTGTACTGACCCTACTGCTCACATTTTAGCACACCAGACAACATTTAAAAACTGTTTTGATTAAGAATTGACCAATTATCGGCTCAGCCGATATTTAGCATTTTGCTGATAACTGGTATCAGCCATTATAAGTGTGATATCAGCGATGTCACATGCGAACCTGCGGATGCAGACCACAATTAAGTATGATCCAGCTGGCCGTTTCACTCATGGTCTGGTTTCATTATTTTGCTCTGCTGAGTAAAGAGCTCCTCACATATATTGGCCTCCATGATCACTAATAATCAGTATCGGCCAAGAAAAAAAAAAAAACATATCGGTGAACCCCTAGTTTTGATGCACTTGGCATGATTTTCAAAAGTTACTTAAGTTATTTTAGATTTTGTGATGGCTTGTGGCAAGATCTGTCAAGGCTTGAAGTTTTGGGGTCCTTGCAAACACAACTGCAAGACAATCTGACCAAAACTGGAGTTTTAAAATTAGTGTAAACCTACCAACCAAAACAGTTGGTTCAACCAAAACTGTACAAATTCAAAGTTTCAAGATTACTCAGTGTTTAGAAGGGTATCATCACACTAATTTCAACTTGAAATTGCAACCAGTGGTTAATACAGTGTGGTTCATACAACATTCAAGTTATCATAAAATATACAGAATCATGAGCGCTGCTCATCAGTATCTTAAACACAATGCCTATTGAACTTGTAAAATAAAAAAATTAAAAAACGGTATATACAGGAATTCTGAAGTAAATTTCAAAATCATTTAAAGATTTTCAAAAGACCTTCCATAAAAATTAAAGCTCTTGTTGCCACTTCGTGCTGTTATCAGCAACACATCTTTAACTTACTTGACCATACAACAGAATTAAAATAATCTGGGAAGGAATAAAGCTTGAAATATTTTTTCAAACCAAAAGGCAAGGTTCACTGAAATATACTTTAGGTCATGACCAGTAACACTGTTATGCTACCAGCTACTCACAAGACAGGGTTCTTGCGGGTTTCGGCAAGTTGAAGTTAAGACCTTTTAAAGACCCTTTGAGACCTCTCTGATTTAAATCTAAGACTAACATAATGATCTCAGAAATTTAAAGCAGTTCATTTCTATTAATGTAGTCCCTAAACAGGAAAAAAGGTCTTGCTTTAAAAACAGAGTAAATCAATTCAGTACTAAACCAGATATCAAAATGATTACCTTCTACCCAAAGTAGCCTTCCCAACATTACCATAATATGTCTGTATGCAGCCGTGACACTAAGGCTACGTTCACACTGCAGGTCTTATGCTCAATTCCGATTTTTTGTAAGATCCGATTTTTTGTGTGGGTGTTCACATTACATTTCTAAATGTGGCCCGTGCCGACTGCAATATGAACAGCTCACGCTTCTGAAGTGACACGCATGCTCAGTTAAACATGAATGACATCACGCACATAACGGTGGTCATGGAAACCAATGCAAACAAACATGGTTACCGGCATTGCGGACTCACGTTGAAAGCAATTTGTGGCGGCAGTCGGCAAAATGTCTGAGCGGGTTTTGTGACGACGGAGGAAGAAGACAAACGCATTTGTGATGACATCTGTGTGTTGAACAGTTGCTGCTACATGTAGAAATAAACTCATATCACAGTGATCAGCTGATTACTGAGCGCGCGCGAGGGGGCGTTATGCTGGAGAGAAGCGGCTTTATTTTAATTCTGCACATTTATCACCGCGGTTCTTCTCTCTACCTGCTGCGGTGAACGTGCCTTTCTTAGCCGGACACATTACACACACCTTTCCTCTTCTGGCCTCATCCACAGCGACGCGTTTCCCCCGCGCGTGCACACCGTCTCACTCACCTGCACACACTGAGTTGCTGGACCACAAAAAAGTTTCCCCCAACACTTTCATTAGTTTCCAGGTTGACGTTCAATCAGAGCCAGAAAAATACGATTTAACTGTTCAGTCCATTGTTTACATTCCGTTTCTGTCTCATCTGGTGCAGAAATGAGGACGTCTGTCTCGATCTCAGAGAAGAGGTCGGATAAAATGCGACATGCCCGTACAGACTGCAGTCGCCTCAACACAGATCGGATATGTATCCGATTTAATACCACATTTGAAAGTGGCCTGAATCCGATCCAGAAATGTCAGATTCAATGCGACTTGCGCTGTTCACACAGTCAGAGGCAGATCGGATACGGGTCACATTTGAGCGAAAAGATCGGATTCAGGTCGCATTTACCTGCAGTGTGAACGTAGCCTAAGGCTGTCAGCATAAGTGTAGGACATGAGATTTATTTAAGAAAACAGAGAGAAAACTTTAATCCGTAAAAACAAGTCCACGGAGGGTCGCATTCTGCCATGATTGTGACATTGTTAAAGGCCCACTCATATCCGCAAACTGGGCCATTTTTGTGTGTAGTCATCACAGAATTTAAAGTTAAATCCCCACGTCCCAACAATCATAGCTATCTGAGCCGCTTAGAAAGACTGACAGAATCAACTTCTGATTGCGACGTTTTATTCAGTGTAATCTACGTTTAAGGTTTATATTTTTAGACTTTTTAAGACCCTGCAAGAACAACTTCATGAACACAAGAATACCAGTAATTCACTACATGTTCCTCAGTTTCTTTGCCCTGCGTTGCCCCAGCATTTTAGTTTGAACATATAGGCCAATGTGGGATGCTGTAGAATCCCGGCCAGAACAATATGGGGGAAAAAAATAATCTGCCATTTTTCAGACCAATATTGTGATTGGTTTGAGATGTCATATTTTACATTCTAGCTTCCATTCACTGTTTATGCCAAAATACATTTTCTTTTTTAGGTGGAGAATTACGTGATAACATAAGAGCTGCTCTTTCATCCAACTCAAGAATGCAAAGCCTAGATATGAAAGGCTTCACTGACCAACTACAAGATGCAACCTGAGACCAAAACACTGAAGTTTCCTCTTGGTCCTTGTAGTAAAAACTAAACAGTCTGAGTCATTTATCTGGTCTACACCACGGCTCCTCATTTCTGTCTACACGATTTCTGTACTGCACACAGCAAAGCTTCATACACGCAAACTGTGTGAACATACAGCTGCGCACACTCCAACCAGCAGAGAACAGACAGCGTGTGGTGACAGAAATCCTGGTTGTCTGAACTCTTCAAAAGGAGATGAAGATGAACAGCTGAGTGCAGCTATCAGGTTTAATTTAAAATTGAGCCAAACTTGTCTTCATCTCGTCCTGGAACCATCTCACCCGGAATCTCTGGCCCGAAAATATGATGAGGTTGGGGGAGAGCTGTCTGTGGATGATAGCCTACAATGTTTAAGATAACCGGTGTCAACTTCATCAGACTATGTAGCATGAGCATCACGTTTGTGTTAACTTGTAAAATCGAAAACAACTTTCAGCAGCAACCTCTCCTCTCTCTGGACTCCGCTCCACACGTAAAAAGTTGTCAGATGAAACCTTCTCAAGTATACTACTTTGGCATTTAGGACAGTCAATAAAGAAAGATGTATGAGTATCTGATGTTTGGGTGTGAATGTATGATCTTGAATGTCAAGAAAAATAAATAAAAACAACTCAAGTTGACCGTGTCTGCACCGCTCTCTGCCTGCTGCGTTCAGGTGCAAGGCAGATACCTAACAGCAGAGTTACTACCGCCACTGCTGTTCTGCTTCTATTTACATTTTTACATTAGCCCTGTAAAACAATGTTTTTGCCTGCATTTTGTTGGCGTGGCAATATGAATTCAGCCATGACACAGTACCACGGCTAGGCGTATGCATGTAGGGGAAACCCTGTTATAATAAACCTCTTAGATAATGCACCTGGAGATTCAGTAACTCCAGCATACATGGCCTCAGCTATCATCAAATGAGCTTGGACTTGCAGCACAAGTTTGAATATTCCATATATTTGAAAAACAGTAAAAGACAAGCTAGGGGTGTAAAAATACAATTCAGAATTTGTAATTTATTTCATCAACTTGTCTTCTGATGATGAGCTCTATGTTGAAAGCTCAGTGGATCTGCATTCCACTACTCTGCCTAGGGTGCATTGTTGAATGCAAACCCATTGAGCGCCTCCCACATGCATTCGCCCAAGCTAGTGAGACAAACTATGAGATGTCGTTCCAACATGCTGCCTCAACTATATCCAAAGTCAAAGCTCCTCCACCATCATTCAGATCTGGCATTTGGAACTGTGACAGTTTTCTTGTCAATTATGACCTCATTGGCAACCGTGTTGTGGACAAAAAAAAAAAAGGTAGTTGCAAGAGGACATCATTTTGGGAAAATACTCTGTGGACTGACGAGACAAAAGTTGAACTTTTTGTAAGGTGGAGGTCCCATTACATCTGGCGTAAAAGTAACACAGCATTTCAGAAAAGGAACATCATACCTAAAGTAAAATATGGTGGTTTCAGTGTAATGGTCATGGGGCTGTTTAGCTGCTTCAGGACCTTTAAGACTTGCTGTGGTAAATAGAACCATGAATTCTCCTGTCTACCAAAAAATCCTGAAGGAGAATGTCCGGCCATCTCTTCATGACCTCAAACTGAAGCGCACTTGGGTTCTGCAGCAGGACAATAATCCAAAACACACCAGCAAGTCCACCTCTGAATGGCTTAAGAAAAACAAAATGAAGATTTTGGAGTGGCCTCGTCAAAGTCCTGACCTGAATCCAACTGAGATGCTGTGGCATGACCTTAAGAAGGTGGTTCATGCTGGAAAACCCTCCAATGTGGCTGAATTACAACAATTCTGCAAAGATGAGTGGGCCAGAAGTCCTCCACAGCGCTGAAGAAGACTCATTGCCAGTTATCATAAACACTTGATTGCAGTTGTTGCTGCTAAGGGTGGCCCAACCAGTTATCAATTTTAGGGGGCAATCACTTTTTCACACAGGAACATTTAAGTTTGGATTTTTTTTCTCCCCTTAAAAATAAAAATCTTTATTTAAAAACTGCATTTTGTGTTTACTTGTGTTATCTTTGTCTCACATTTAAATTTGTTTAATGATCTGAAACATTTAAGTGTGACTAACATGCAAAACAGTAAGAAATTGGGAAGGGGGCAAAAACTTTCACACAGCTGTATATACATACACACACACACACACACACACACACACACACACACACACACACACACACACACATACGACCATAAAATTTGATATTGTGAAAAAGTTAATGTATTTCTCCAATTCAACTTAAAAGGTGCAATTTACATTTTGTATAGACAAATAACATGCAAATCTATATTTCAAGCTTTTATTCGTTTGAATGTTGCCGATTAGGACTTGCAGCTTAAGAAAATCTCAAATTCTAAAACTCAAAAAAATAGAATATTGCATGAAATCAATTGAAAAAGGACTTTAAATACAAAAAGAGTCAGGACTCTTAAAGTAAAATCTTGCATCTGTACTTAGTACTTGGTTGGGGCCCCTTTTTGCTTAAAGGTGCCATGACATCAAATTTCACTTTTCTGGGGTTTTGGGTGTATAATATGATCTGTTGTGCACTGATGAGACCATGTGAATGTCCAGAGTGAGAATCAAAATTCCTGTTTATGGTCTGTCAGCTTTGTTTCTCGCTAAGTTGAATCAGACAGCAGCCTATCATTCTACGTAGTTCTGTCATTCTACGTAATTTAATTGCTCCAATAAGAGCACACTATCAAGTAAACTTGCCCCCCCCCCCCCCCCCCCCCCCTTTTTTTCCTAATGGTCTATGCACGGTCCGCTCCCCCCCTCCCCCTCCCTGTCTGATTCAGCTGCATGTATGGAGCTAGTAGTAACTTCTGTGCAGTCAGGTCTGGGTTTTCAAACAAATGGATTTAAAAGAAAACTTCTGCAGCAACACTGAGGAGGAGACCACAACCTTGTCATTACCTGTAAGTTTATTTATTTTCTAAATGCTGTCTAGTCTGATAAACGTAGCTCACTGTCTGAAGTGCCCATGATGCTAGCAGTTAGCCTTTAGCAAAGTCCAACCGCAGCTTGACCTATATTCTCCAAATAAAGTCATAGCCAAATAAGGTGTAGCCAATCAAAATGAAGTCAACGTGGTCTCCGGGTAAAGCTCCATATCATCACTGGACCCAACTGTATTACAGAGGAAAGAAGGTCTGGCGTTTCAAAACAATACTCCGCTGTAAAAAATGCCGTTTTTTTCTTTGGAGTATTTACATATGCAGTAATGCCAACAACATAAACTAGTTTTTAACTGCTATGTCATCACTCCTTTAAATGACTGCCTTAACCTGGCGTGGCATGGATGCAACTAGCTTCTGGCATATCTCAGGTGTTATGGAAGAAAAAACATGCTTCAATCACAGCCTCGAGGTCCTATCGAACCCTATCAAAAATCTGTGGGGTATTGTCAAGAGAAAGCTGAATTGGAAGAGACCAAACAAAGAGCTCAAGGCTGTGATGGAAGCATGTTCGTCTTCCATTAAACCTGCGATATGTCAGAAGCTGGTAGCACCCGTGCCACGTCGGGTTAAGGCAGTCATTCATATTATATATATATATATATACACATATATATATATATATATATATATATATATATACACACACACACACACAAACACGACACACACACCACACACACTTGGACTTCTATTAAAAAAAAAAAAAAAAAAAAAAACGGCAACATGGTTAGTGCCATTTTTCTTCCATGTGGGAAATCGGTAATAAAGCCTCATTTCCACCAGCAGGTCGGGTCAGGACGGGACGGTAGGTTAAAAGGTGGTGCAGTAAATCCTGATCTCTGTAGCATTTCCACAGCCAATCATACCTTTGCCCAGTAGGCGGCTTACAGGCCGAATAGGGATAGCCGCGTCAGCTATGTAATAGCGTGATGTCAAAGCGGCATGATGCACATCTTGAATTATAATCACTGTGTTTAAATGCAACCAATAAACCTTTCATAACCTGAATATTAGCAATAACCCGGTTGTGCACGCCCATGTAAACATCTGCAAAAACCCAAATATTACCCCTGGGTTACTCCTTTTCTAGTCCAAATATTTGGTCATGTAAATGCATATCGAAATACCTCCATTGAAAGGAAAATTAAATTGTGTTCTGGGCATGTTCTATTCGTAAGGATTCTTGGTCTTTTGAGTAAACTTCAGGGAATATTTGTACCACCGATCTGACGGTACTCTGCACAGCTTGTTAGTTTATATATCACTATGGCAACACCTATCCAGAAAGGAACCGGCAAAGTTTGGTAAAGGCGTGACAAAGGAAAATTGTCACGTCAGACGGAGTCAGTGAACTTCATTACAACCAGTTCCCACCAGTCCTGACTGCGGACCTTCATCCAAAGTGTCCGGGGGGCTCTGGTGGAAACAAAGCCTGTATGTGTATGGCGCACAGCTCCAGCTCCATTCCCAATTTCCACCACACGTTCTCTCCTCCTATGACCCACAACAGTGTCAAGCACTGCTGGTGGGTCAGTAGCACAGCAGCACCAGCAAAGGACTGCCATTGGCTCCGGACTGCATTCAGGCCAGCTGTCTCTTGCGGATCCACGGTCAGGCCAACTGACGTTACTTTGACTGTAGCTCTAGCTTGACTGGCTTGACCGTAGTGGCTCCAGATGGTTCATTATCCACCATTATGACGTTTTCTGTGCATCACAGTTTGGGTAAGGATATTCCAGTTGATTGCAATTATCATGTAACAGGAGTAATGGGTTATTTATAATCTTTCAGAAACCGGAATGGTGACCTTAACCCAAATTTTAATGGCATGCCAACATAGTCAATGAAGAATACTGTGACAAAGAAATGAAGGACAAGTACAGCTGACATCCAGCAATTTATATCATTTCTTCTTGGCATTTGGCTTTACATTACTAAAAAACAACGGCTCTTTTAATCACAGTTGACTGTGATTAAAATCAGATTGGTAAATTTTTACCCTAGCAGTAGGGTGCCAAAAAAAGCAGGACGGTTCTTTTTTTTAATATATATATACATACACTGGTAAGATCCCCGAGGAGAAATTAGGGCTCTGCATTTTACCACTCTCTGTACTGTGAGTATCAGAGCGCAGTGGGCTGCTACTTCAAGCCCGGGGAGCAGTTGGTGGGGGTTAAGGACCTTGCTCAGGGATCCACAGTGGTTCACCTAGAGCTCATGTCGGGGATTCGAACCCGGGTCCTCCGCACCAAAGTCCACGACGCTACCACTAGGCTACCTACTCCCCTTGGGCCTCATTGAAGGGTACCTATCGCATCCTTTGCCTATGGAAACACGTAGTTGATACAATTACCTTTGCAGTCATCAGAACGGTAATGGCATTTCACAACAAAGCAACTTCTCACCATATCGCAGTTTAAACAGAGGTTAAATGATGAGGTCACATGCTGCTAACAGGCTGTAGTCTGCACAAGAATAAGCCGGTTTGGTGTCCTCTGTAACAACAATGCATTGCACCACCCCTTCTTTTTCTTTTTTCTTTTTGGATGTATTATTTTTTTGAAGTAGTAGTAGTATTAGTATTTTCGTGGAAATAGAAGAATGAAAAAAAAAAAAAAAAAAATGAAGGGAGAGATAAAAAGTAACGCTAGATAAAAAAAGAAGAGGGCCAAAAAAAATTTATGGACCACCAAACCCCCACGCCCCCAATCCCCCCCAACCCCCCCCCCCCCCCCCCCCCCCCCCTCACCCCCCAATGCCATATTTAAATTGGCCCATTCACTCCCCATTAGGGATGTATTGACTTATAAAAATTTCATGTCATGGTTATTGTGACCAGGCGTATAGAAAATGACTGAGTATTGTGACCAAAATTATTATGGTTATCAATATTATCGTGGTATTGGTGAAATCTGCTCAAAATGTTCAAAACATTCTCATACACACTAAAATCTTTTCACCAAGTTTCAGATAAGAAAAAAAAAATTGTAACACAATGGACTTTCTGTTGGCATAACATGTAGACATCAAACATATAAATGTGCATTTAAGATGACTTTCCATAATGACCATATGACCACAAGAGAATACATGCTTTATGCAATATTGTAGATAAGAACCAAGAATACTTTTCTTCACATTCAGAGCTCAAGACTTGATCTAGTCTGACAGATTTTACATGAACTGGTCCAGAAAGGAAACTTTGTTTCATGTAGCTTTAGTAGAACTCAAATGTTCACATCACAGTAACACTACCACATTAAATATGGCAGAAGCATTAAAATAATACCATAAATAAATAAAAAAAAAAGTTTCCCTCTAGCATCCTTAAAAAAAATCCAGACTTTAGACTTTTAGAAGGGAAAAAAATCTCCAGAGCTTCCACGCAGTGCCTTCTGCCATGTTTTCAGAGGCCAAACATGCTGTCTTAGGGACTGATGCTGCTTTTCTTGGCAATGAGCATTGTTACTGAGTTTTCAAGGTACGATAGTCACGGTTTTACAATAATTAAAATCTGAAACAGTAATACGAATTGTCAGGGAATTATATCCTTATTTATCTTTTTTCAATTTTTACATCCCTAGTCCCAATTGTTTTACAAATCAGGGAATCTGGATCTTGCAGCCATTTTCTGAATGTCACAGCCACTTCCCTATTTCACCTCAGTGTGCACTCAATAGCATGTGTGTACATAACACATAACTAAAACACAAAAAATAAGATACTGTACAATTTTTAATATATCAAGTAAATTAAAAAAAAAAAAAAAAAAAAAAAAAAAAAAACAATAACACCGAAGACGACAGATAGTCAGCCGCACCTGGGATTCAAACCCACTACCTTCCATACCCCAGCCTTTTGTCCTAGCCATTACACTACCGATGCCCCGCACGCAACACACATTCAGCCCCTTTTCTCTGTTGCCACAGGCAGCCTGTGTCGCTTTCGTTGTGTTGAGTGTGAAACAGTTCGTTCAAAACAATTCCCCTTGTTATTTTGGACGATAAAAGAAGATGGTTTTATTATTTATTATTGAATGTTTTATTTGGGCTTTTTAGCCAAGCACGGAAGGTCTCCACATGCTCCAACAGTAAAAAGTAAAAGCTGAAGCGTGTGGACTGGACACATGTTGTCTGATGTAGAGATGTGAGATGCCGAAACTTTAAGATAAATCATTTTGTGCATCTGATTGAAGAGTGCCAGGATATTATGACAAGAGCTGAATACATGTATCCGCATGATTATGGCTGGACTCTGCAAGACGATGCTGTTTGTTCCTGGATGTATTTGCATAATAGAGGCCAAGTTGACGAGGAATGAAAAACCCCCAACCAATACCAGACGCCAAAAAAATTAGGTAATTTGCTAATATAACTTAGAGATTTGTATTTTCCAGCAGCTTGGTAGTTTCAATGTTAAGAGGGTTGGCTAAGTCGTCCTCCGAGAACCACTGTCCTGCACTTTTAATGCATACCTTCTCCAACGCGGCTGAATTACCTCATGCACGACATTCAGCTCTGCAGAGGCCTGGTAACGAGTATTTCAATAATTTGATTCAAGTGTGTTGGAGAGGGATGCAACTTAAAGTTGCAGGAAAGTGGCTTTCAAGGACTAAACTTGGCCACCTCTGATCTAAAGCATTTACAGATTGTCAAGCTGATCAACGATAATTCTGATATAACCAAAGGATCATCTGACAAAGCTCACCATTGATGTAACTTTAGTTATAAACCAATCCAAAGTCAAGAAACACTGCAGATGAGAGCCACAGGTGGGTCCCCTCACCAGCATCTGAATAAATAAAATAGCAGTAAAACATACAGCAAAGAACTTCCAATTTGCATCTAGGATATACCACCTGTAAGAAGATGGGTCAGTCATGCAGATTAACAGTAACGAAGTGTGATCGGAGTCTAGTGTGCTCTTTTGCGTTTCAGTAATCGTACAAAATTGTGATTGTTAGTTGATCAGTAGTTTCTTTACTCAACATTGCTACATTGTCGTAAAAAGTGTTGCTTGTTATGGAGAAAAGAAAATGACAAGAGATAGTGTGTGGTATTAACTGTTTACATAGCGCTCATTTAATCTGGTCAAATGCCAATCAGAATAAAAATGTGTCAAGTAAAAATGTCAGCAGATCTGATCAGCCATGACTGGAAAGAAATTTCAATCCAATTTAAACCTTTTTAAGATCAGATCAGAAGAAAAAAATAACTGTTTACGCCAGCGGCAACCTCCGGTGGCCAGTAGTGAACCCACCCGGAAATTGACATTTTCTGTAATATTGCCTTCATCCGCTAGGGGCTGGCTCCAAGAGCGAGCAAATCCCCATAGACTCCCATGTTAAAAACGCCAACTTCACAGCAGAAATAAACAGGTTTACAGCCTGGTTCAAAAAATCATTTTAGGTTTATTAGGTCAAGTTTACCTTCATGTCAACTGTGAGAGGGGTGAATTTTTTTTATAACTCATTCGTTTAGATGTTATTTATTCTTCAAATTACACATAATTAAGGGAGTGTCCTTATGATTGACATGCGGCAGACCGGAAGCTCCGCCTGCCGACCGGAGGCTCCTAGTTAGCTCCTTCTTTGCTCTTAATAAGGTCTCAGTTTGTTACAGAGTCGCACAACGGCGGATTTTAGTCAGGGAATTGCAAGTCTAAGCATGTCTTACCTTAACCATGCCGCTTAGGGGGCTTATCTTTGTTAGCTCCTCTTAGTTTCGTGTTAGCTCAGTTAGCGTTTAGCCCACAGTACGTCAGCTGTCAATCATTTGCCCCGCGGCCGCGCTGTGCCCATTTTAGTATTTTCCTGGAGTGACGACGTACGTGACACGGCAAGATGGCGACGGTAAGACACGCCCAACTGGCTTCACGTTTCTCTATTCAGAAGAGACCGGAAGCTACGTCCAGTAATTATATACAGTCTATGGTTTACGCTTATTCATTTCTGCACATGCTTGAACCACGTGGAGGTTATGTTACATGAGTTTCAGGGAAGAAAAACTGTGAAAAATTGTGATGGCAAAACAGAACAGAACTGTGAAGGATTAGGGCTGGATTAGGGCTGTGTTTAAAAAAAAAAAAAAATTAAATTTTTCCAATTCTAAATTGATTCTCATTCATTTCTAAAGATTAATTCATCTGTCCAAAGATAATTTTTTCTTTTTTTTGTTTTAAATGACCATTAAAAAGATTCACCCAATGAAAATTAAATGTCATATTTTCAGTAATGCACCAGGTTAGTGTCCAGCTGTAGATCTCTCTCATGTCCGACGTCATTTTGCCTGTGTCGGTATATTCGGTGTGTGGCCCCAAGCCACAAAGCCAGCAGTGGAACTGCCGCAACCGGACTTTTTTTACTCTCTGCACTTGCTGTAGTTTCCTCAGCAACAGTCCTGCTGGGTGTTTTTCCATCATGTTTTGCACGTTCTGTAAATAACCTTGAAGAACATGTCTGCAAGCGATCACTGACGCTTATCTGATGTCAGTGTAAAGTGCCAAATGTTTGAAGGAATGATGTGTTAATCGCCTTGAAAACGGCAGCGATGCCAATTGGTCTATGGGTTTTTCAATGTTAAGTTAGCATTCATGCTAATCGATAGTCGTGTGTGCAAATAAATAAACTTTTCACTGTGTTTTTCATGGACACAAAGTAATATTTGCTCAAATTTAAATAAGAATGTGGCTCATTTAAAAAGGGACTAGAGGCAAGTTTAAGAAATTAGACTCTCGAGCGCCAAGACTGGCGCTGCAGGTAACTAGGGCTGGACAATTAATCTAATTTTGATCGTGATTTCAATTTTGCCTTCTCACTATCATATAAACACTGTAATCAAAGAAAAACAATTAATACTGAAGTGAACAGACTAGTGGAGTTGCAGGAAGCAAACTGTAGGGAGTATAGAACAGGAATGCATGGGTACTCACTTTTATTGCAATTATTATTATGATATACAGTATTATTCTTATTTTACTTCTTCACTTGTTTCCAATTTATTTCCTGCTGTTTTTTTAAAGTTATATTTGGGGTTGAATTTTGATGTTTCAGCAAGCACTTAAAAAAAAAACTAATCAATGAATAATCGTGTATATTAATCGTGATTTCAATATCAGTCAAACTAATCATGATTATTATTTTTTCCATAATCAACCAGCCCTAGTGTTTCATTTGATCTGGATTGTTTGCTGATGGAAGAATCATCCATAACTATCCATTGCAGTGTTTGAATTCACCGCGACCATCTCCTTCCTGTATCAAAACTGTCGGGGGCGCGTATGCAGCTTCAATTAACATCACATCCACAGGACTGTGCAGGAAATTCGGCCACCGAATCACAACGCATTATGCAGCACACAGCCTGTTCAAGGCAACAGAGAGAGATGTGGGTGGCTCGTTCTTTTTGGTTTTTAACGCTTCATAAACCCTTAGTGTTAAAAAAAAAAAACTGGACATGTTTATTCTCTTACAATTCCTGCCTCTAGTCCCTTTAAGTCTATTTATATGTAGGGATGTAACGATATTAAAATTTCACATCACGGTTATTGTGACCAAAATGATCACGGTTATCATTTTTGTCATGGTGTTATTGAAATACCCCCCAGCATCTTTAAACATATCCAAAATGGGTCTAAATGTCTACTTTGTCCTATTTGAAGGGGGAAAATTCTCAAGAGTACCGTACATATGGGTGCCTTCGTTGCCCTCCGCCATGTTTTCATAAATTAAACTGCAAACTGGGACTGCTGCTGCTTTTCCAGCCAATGAGCAGCATGACGGAGTTTTTCAAAGTGCAGTAATCAGTGATGGTTTTAACGATAATTAAATTTTTGAAACGGTATTACTAATCCTTGGGAATTTGATCAAAGTTAACCATTTTTCCAGTAATCAGTACATCCCTATTTATATGTACAATTGTATGTTTTAGTTTCACAGAGCTTCTTAAACATCCACATCCGAAACATATCTACTGCCTCCCGGGTGTTTGTTGAGAAACCTGTTATCTATCTGTCAAACACAAGTCACATCACATCAAGTTCCAGTAAGGGCAGAATAAAGGTGTTTTAATAAAATGAAGTGTGTTTTGGCTATTTATTGGTCGGCTGGCATATGCCTGTTAGATGCTGAGCTACATGTACTGTTTGTAGCAACGTGACTCCACCCCATCCAGTCTATAACCAGTTATCATCCATTTATCGTTGCCAAGGTGAACTGCTCAATATATCGTGATATTCATTTTAGGCCATATCACCCAACCCTATCGTTTAGGGTGTTATGCTGTACAGCAGTATTGCCCAACTCCAGTCCTCAGGACCCACTGCCCAGCATATCTTGAGTGCAACCCTTATTTTTCACACCTGAATCAAATTATTGGCTCATTAACAGGCTTGCAAAGAACTTGATGAAGAAGTTTATGAATCTGAATCAGGTAGAACCACATAACCAGAAAACATGCAAGGCTGTGGGTCCTGAGGACCAGTGTTGGAAAACACTGCTCTACAGCGTGTTTGTGGAAGCAATTGTGCCAACATTAAAAGGGAGAGGGTTTGGTCTTTAAGGCCGCCATTAATTGCTATTACTTCATTCATTTGTTGCAGAGTGTAAATATAATACTACCATCAATATGTTGCATAATTACAGTCATGTATTTCAGGTAACTGCTAAAAAAATGTTTTCAATACCAGCAAACCAAACTGAAATCAGATTGGACCGTACAGAATCTATTCTAAACCATGAGAATCGGAATCTGATGGATTTGATTCTTGAAGTTTGAATTGATACCCAGCCCTATGACAGAAATGTTTTTATTAGAAATGGAAACAGTTAAGGAATATTGAGCAATTTGATGGTCAAAAAGTTAGAAATAAAAAAAGGAAAACCTTCCAAACTAGTAGGCATTGAATATGAGTAAAGGGTTACAACTAGGGATGGGTACCGTTCACATTTGAATCGATACGGTACCAACTTCTATATGGTGTTGGAGCCGTCTGGTACACAGAGAGACACTTAATGATGGAATAATTTAATGAGAAAAAAGATGGAATGTTCTCAAACACTACAATGATTCTGTCGCAGCATTTTGCGCAGAGGTAGGCTGGAGGCTGTTAGTATTTACATCATATTGAGTTCTTGAACAACAGTTTGTGAACTCTGCTGGTTATTATCTTCCCTGCAATAGGCTTTATGCACATCTCCAGTACTTCCTGAACTTAGTACTGCACCTTTGTTTCCTAAGTTCAGGAAGTACTGGAGATGTGCATAAAGCCCATTAGATCTGTCCTGCTGCTGAGGCTCTGACCGACTTCTCCCTCTTTTTTCTGCTGGCTACAGACGATGCATAGGGAATGGAGCTTTTAAAAGAATATTGTGTTTAATATTCTGTTCCGTTACATGATACAAATGACCGTGATGATGGAAAACTGTTAAGCTAGCTTTTATAATAGCTTTGAATAAAAGAGATGAGAAACCTCAGTTTTGTATTAGATCTGCTGGGGCATAAATTTTCCTCTGCAGACGATTGCCTCCAACATGGTTTCTATCAAGGTCCTCCCACATGTGCAAACGGAAACTGATATAACTTATAACTAAACTCCAGACGGGTAGTTATAGGAACTGTGTTCCTAGAACCTCTCTGTCCCAATGCTCCTATGCAAAAAAAGAAATAGATGTTTTTGACATTCCAGAGGTGGCTAATGTTAAAACTTTCAGCCAGTGACACCACTGCCCTAATTTTACCCAAAATTCAAAATGCTGGATGTCAACTTTATATTCTCCATTACCACTGGGCTTCTCCTGATAAACCACAGAGCCAGAGCAACCGTCATGGAAAAAAAAAACAAACAAATGAACAATAAGCTCAACAACAAATTAACAACTGGTTTATACATCTAGAACATACACACGGGACAAAATACATTTTCATGTGTATAAATATGGTGGATACATTCTTACATATTTTACATCATATGCTGGATGTAAAATTTCAACAGTTCAATTGGAAAATATCTTATCTTTAAGATATTATTTAGCTCTTGATGTCTTTATGGCTCAGTAACTGGACAGGATGGAGGTGGGGATCAGAGACAGGTTGAGGTTTGAACCTGCGCCAGCTGCATTGACTAGCTATAGTCTATGTAGCCCACAAAAGCTGTCAGCTGAACTAGCTGAGCCTTGCGCCATGAACTAATACATATGCAACAATACATGTATTCATGTCAACCGTTCAATACAGGTGTGTACTGGACTGTAGCACGTGTTTAATAATACAGAGTTTCTAATCGATTTCATCAATTTGTCTTCTATCGATGAGCTCTGTGTTGAAAGCTCTGTGGATCTGTGTTCAACGACTCTGCCTAGGCTGCATTGATGAGTGCAGAGCCACTGAGTGCCTCCCACATGTATTCACTCAAGCTAGTGAGACTAACCATGAAAAGTTAGCCCGCTGCAAAATGCCTCCACTATACCTGAAACTGAAGTTCCTCCACCATCATATAATATATGGTCACTACTATGGTTTTCATGATAAGTACGACCCTGATGGTTAAAAAACGCTGTGCAGCATCCCGTTTCCGTGTCCCATTTTTCCCGTTTCCATGTTACCTATTCTGATCCCTGTCCCTGAATATATTTATAAGCTTTTTATGAACTAGCTTGTTGATGCTACTTTGCTACATCATTAAGAAGCTGCTGTGTTCTCCCTCTGTTTCTGAGTCCTGTCTCCTACAGCAGGTCATTCTACTTCCGTTTAGCAGGTAAATGTGCTATGGATTGGATGGTGTGGGTGGGTTGCAGACAAGAATACAAATTTCATTTTATTTTTGTGGACATGACAAGTGTTTTACTGAAGTTATTCAGCACCGGGTTGACCCCAGAAAGTTGGGATTGCTGCATCCAGCCAGTGAGGGAGATTTTTCCTCTGCTGCTGATTACATGTTGGATTGTAAACCCTGAAAATATATTAGTGTATGCAGAAGCTACGAAATGATGCTTTGATGCAATTCAATCACTACAGGAAGGAGAAAAAAGTTTCACCATGTGTTTGTGTGTGGCAGGTGAGTAATTGGGTGTAATTTCACATCCTTTGTAGCAAGCTACCATGAAGGCAACTGATTTCCTGTCAGCTGTCTCAGATGCACATTACATTACACCCTGACTTGCAACTCTAAATAAAAGCAAATCTATGAGCACTTTGAGTCTACTGTGTGAACACAACCTGCTGGAGGATTTAATCAAACCACAGCTGTAGTTAAAAAGAAAAGGCAAGGCATGGTCTACTCATTTACCTTGTTTCATTGTTTGGCCTTCAGACATTAGCATCCCACATAACACTTGCATACAAACTTAATCAAAGCTGGCTTCATTTTGTTCCCATTTCACTTTTTTGCTCCCATTAATTTCATCCCATTTATTGTTGTCCATCAATTTCTTATTGAAACTTGATTTAGCCATGGAAAAAGATTAGACCTCTGCTCTCTTTTGGCTTTGTTTTCTTAACCACTTCCTCTATCATTTCAGCATCAGCTTGAGTTCTTGCTTTTTTTTTTTTTTTTTTGGCAGTAAACACGGTCATGCATACATGCAAACACGTGCATACTCTGGCACGGACATCCAGCTGCTGAGGGAATTATGTGAACAGTCAGTCTGTGGGTTTAGATGCCAAATCTTAACGGCTGATGCATTTAGCCCTCCACAATTCTGTCTCTTCTATCTGCTAGGAAACATTTAGAAGTAAGGCCATATCCACACTGAACACGGGTACATTTTTATAAAAAATGTTGATTTTGGTTCAACTTTCTAACACAATGCTATACTAGCAGCTGTATTCTGGGCCAGTAAAATATATATCCAGGAGCACATAGTGGGTATTGCTCAAGATCAGGCTGCAAACAATTTCTCACTTTGTAACTTTTCCCAGGTGCCTAAATCTGCCGTTTCGTCTTGTCATCTGATAAGCCTTCATGTTGGACGATGCGGCTCATATTTCATTTTTTCCAACAGTACCTGTAGCAGCACATCCACACAACTCTCTTGTACTGAACGCAGAGCTGCCATCAGTCTGATTATGGTCTCCATCTGTCACTTTAATCACTCATTTTGTATGACAATATTGGATCACAAAGCAAGAGCTCTGATCGATCTGTTTACAGCGTACAACTTCACAACTATCACATAGCACCTTGACAGAAAATGGCACTCCTTACAGCTTGCACTTATAAGCCCTGACAGAACAACAACTTTATATCTACATAGTTGCCCTAATTAAACATCACAGCTCAGCCAACCCCACTAAGTCAACCTCATTAACACAACTCCTTTAAAAATGCCCTAAAAATCTAAAAGAAACCAAACAGATGCCAATCTATGATCAAACTAACGCCGAGTGAGAAGACATTGCATGTCTGCAGATTATTGAAGAGAAACAGTGACTGCAAAAAGATGACATGGCAAATGTCCCCTCCCAAGTTGTAACTTTGAAACAAATTCTCTGACAATATACTGCCACAAAGTCATTTACAATGTTCAGCCCTAATTAAAAAACAAACACACCAACAATGATGGCACTCCTTAAAAACCAAATTAGTGATTCAATCTTTCACCGTACAAACAATTTAAACAGAACATGATCAGAAAAACAGCATCAATGCAAAATAGAAAACTTGCATCAACTCTGACACGGGAAACTGCTGTTGCAATGGACCAGTTAGCCCATGAAATAACTCCAATAAGACAGACCTCACGCATTTTAAGTTGGGTAAAGATGAACCGTGTTTACAATTGTTACAAAATCTGATGACGGAAATAAAAAACCAAAAACTTCCATAGGAGGATCTGCTTGCCACCACGTTTCTCTCACCTGCTCTCTTAATTTTTAAATTTTTTTTAAAAGTTACACTTTCAGGATACACCAGGGCTGGGCAATAATATATATTGATCCATTTACGCATCTGCGATACATAAAAAGTGGAGTCGATAGAACGCTGTAATTAAGAAGTTTCCCTTCTTAATTACAGCCCATCATGTAGCTTAATACTACAGTTGTTATTTTTTCCCCCAACCAATCACAAACACTAACCCCGGCACACTCCGTCTCCAAGTTCTGCCCCTCTCAAACCACAACAGAGAGCACATGTGGGTGATGTCGCAGCATGAAGACGCAGAAAAGCAAAAAAGCAGCGCAAGACTGTTTATATCAAAAACCGGTGTTTATTTTAGTTATGATATGCATTTTTCAAATACCGCTTTACCAGTGAAAAGCCCAAACAACATGTGGAACGTGTGCAGTGGGAAAGTGTTTCAGCAGGACCCATTTCACTGCCGGACACAAACACCACAGCGCGTAAAAAGCTAGTTAAAGCTGTCAAAGTGCAGCACACCTTGTTTACCAGGAGGAACTAATTCCCAAAGAGGAGCCATGCCTATGGTTTGGAAGTTTTTCGACTTTAAAAGATTCAACGTGGACCAAACAACTGTTTACAAATGATGTAGAGCAAAAGTGGCAGTTGGCGGTGGCAACACTAGCAGCTAGCTTAGCCAACAACGCGTTTAATGGTGCCTTCAGACTGACTGCAGCAGGCGCGGCAGGTTTACAAGCAAAATCTATGAAAATGTGCGTCAAGGAGCGTTGAACCTTCTTGCAGTGCGTTTAGGGCATCGTGAGCAGCGCGTTTTGGCGTTCGCCGCACCTGACGCGCAACACCGCTGGAGTTGGAAAATCTGAACTTTTCTCGCTTTGACACGGGCCGTCAACCAATCAGATAGACTAAGCATGTCTCAGTACCGTGACGCAGACACACATTTTCTGACAGGAAGTGAAATACAGAGGAGACCCGGGGAATCTCTTTGCTCCACAGAGACAGTGGAGGATAAACTCTGATCTCTGATGTCTTGATCTGGGACTGGATATGAGAAAAAGAGCAAGAAGTGATCTGATTACAATAATTTCACCGTGACAAAAACTTGATTCCCATAGATGACGCAGAGAAAGAAAGAAAGAAAAAAAGAGCGAAAGAAAGGAAGAGTAATGCGATGCGAAACATCGGCAGTCAGATCGGAGTAGCAGGTTTGTGAATGGGCAGAGTTTACGAACAACCGTTAAGCTAAATACAATGCTAACTTAGCTGTTTGCATACGTTTCAGGCAGACGCTCTGAGCTCCGCCACGTCCGTTCAGCATCAACAATAACCGTTCAGCACCTCTACGTCCACCTGGCGGTGTGTGACCATAGACTGTATATAATTACTGGACGTAGCTTCCGGTCTCTTCTGAATAGAGAAATGTGAAGCCAGTTGGGCGTGTCTTACCGTCGCCATCTTGCCGTGTCACGTACGTCGTCACTCCAGGAAAATCCTAAAATGGGCACAGCGCGGCCGCGGGACAAATGATTGACAGCTGACGTACTGTGGGCTAAACGCTAACTGAGCTAACACGAAACTAAGAGGAACTAACAAAGATAAGCCCCCTAAGCGGCATGGTTAAGGTAAGACATGCTTAGACTTGCAATTCGCTGACTAAACACCGCCGTTGTGCGACTCTGTAACAAACTGAGACCTTATTAAGAGCAAAGAAGGAGCTAACTAGGAGCCTTCGGTCGGCAGGCGGAGCTTCCGGTCTGCCGCATGTCAATCATAAGGATACGCCCTTAATTATGTGTAATTTGAAGAATAAATAACATCTAAACGAATGAGTTATAAAAAAATTCACCCCCTCACAGTTGACATGAAGGTAAACGTGACCTAATAAACCTAAAATGATTTTTTGAACCAGGCTGTAACCTGTTTATTTCTGCTGTGAAGTTGGCGTTTTTAACATGGGAGTCTATGGGGATTTGCTCGCTCTTGGAGCCAGCCCCTAGTGGATGAAGGGAGGATTACACTAAATACAATGCGGAAGAGAGCTTCACTGTTCTGAGGCGGAGTTTGCCCCTTGTGTGTGACGCACAAATTTCTCATGTGAAGTGGAGGTCTGTCTCTCCAGCGCTTGAATTGCCTTTTCGAACACCTGTCGGCGTTGTGTTTTTACCTGTGTGGGTGGAGGTGTGTCTGCAGCTCTCCTCACCTTCTGACTGTCTGCAGATGAGGCTGCTGCCCCCTACGGTGATTAAAAACCCTGGTCTTACTTCTATCAGACGTACGAACCTCATCCTTGCAAACTTTGAAAATCCAAACCAGTTCCACATGACTGAAGTTGAACTTTTTTTTTCGGAGCAACTCCTCACTTTTGTACTCTCGTTAGCAGCTGTGCTTGTTCTAACTGACATATTTGGGAAAGAAAGGAGGGATCTAAACAAAGCAACACCATGCTGACTAGGGCTGAAAGATACACGGTTATCGTATCTATATCGAGATATGAACATTCAAGATATTAATATCGAAAAAGCAACTATATAAAAGATATAGATTTCCCGTGCACTTCCCCTGCATGTAAAGCTCTGGATGTCACAAACAAAACTGCACTTTCCACAAAAGTGCTTGGTTTTCAACGAACCCGTAGTCATATCATATCGATATTGAGATGTCTGACATGAATATTGAGATATGAAATTTTGTCCATATCGTTCAGCCCTAATGCTGACACACTTTAGCTCGCTCTGATTGGCTCATCTGTGTCTGTCATGTCAACATGAAACGGACAAGTATGTGGTGTGATTTGGTATGGAGGGAGAGAAAAAAACGTGGCGTAAACAGACCCAGCAGCATTCAGACGGTTCTACATGTGTGTGTGTTTGGCAGATCGTCAGCACGTTCAAAACCTTACCAATCAATTACACACACACATATACACAGATCTATATATATTCAGACCGTAAAAAATATAGGATTTCAAAAAAAAAAAAAAAAAAGGATATGAAAAATTTGCCATACCGCCCAGCCCTACAGCAGCTTTTCCCCTACTTTGACTCAGTTGTGGCGGGCCACGGCAGCTATATTATCAGCGCTACACCTTCAAAATGCCGAGAGTTAAATGTTTCACCTGGAAAGCGTCAACAGTTCTAGAGCTGCATTCCCGCCTCCAGCAGCAGCAGCGGTACGCAATTCAGGTGTCATCTGCTTAGCACGTGAACACAGCAGCAGCGATGGGGAGAGAGGCAGGGCAGCAAGGTTAACTTTCAGAGCATCCAACAAGCTCATCAGGTGTGGGGCCCAGACATGAAAGGTGCTGATAAGATGGCTTAGAGTTCGCAAAATGAATAGATATTCTAATAATATTACTGCCAAAAATATGCTGTTACTATTTGCCGATTAACTTCTCATAAAAGTCCTAATTTGGCTTTATCTGACCCAAGAAAAGCAGATTTCCAAAATTTAGATGACTTGCTACAATGGAGAACTAGATCCACCAAAACCCACTTTATCCTTCTTATTTATAAAGTTACTGATCATTTTCAGGCCTTAGATTTAAGTTTTTAATATCTAGTGTCAAGAAAAAGTTGTTACTGGTGCTTTTAAAAATCCCAATTCAGCTTTATCTTGACTAGAAAAGATTTTGGGCTTGCAGTTTTGTCCAACATCACCCACTTTCTCCTCCTTATTTATGGAGATTCTGACAGTTTTTAAAGGCTTAGAATATTTATTATCAGGTACAAAAATAAAGTTAGGCCATTACTTGTGTCATCCGAAATATCCTAGAACTTGCTTTACCATCCAAGCTGCTCACACCTAGGCTAGGGCTGCACTTTTTTCCCCTTATACTTAATATATAATGATATCGTTTAATGCAAGTTTTTTTTTTTGTCAATATGCTTTTTCCTATATTGACCAGCCCAAGGATACACAATGTATCCAATGACAGCAAGCTTTACAATGTCTCAAGTTACTGTGCTTTTGCTTCATTCAATCAGAGGAACGTTTGAACAGATGTTATTTCAGATCCAACACAATGAAAGATTATTAGACTGTCCATGCTCGTTTCTTATTGTTTACATGGACTCCAGAGCAAAGTATTTGGGGAGGTCAACTTGAAGGCATTACAACTGCAAAGTTTGTTACCTGCAGCATAAACCCCAACCAACAAATTCCTCAAACTATCGATTAATAGAAGCAGAGGTTCTGACAAGTAAGAGCTGCTGTGACAAGGCTTCAAAGGTCATGTTTATGTTCATGTTTAAACCTGTGCATGCTTAACCTCTGTACAAGTGGTCTAACAGGAGATGATGCAATGAATAAAAAACCCTGTAACCAATTAGAAAAAAAAAAAAACTATCGTTAGTGGCGAACCCGATCCCTGCTTTTTCACAAGTGACTCAAAGTACTTTAAGTGGATGCTTAAACTCTGTAACTACTTAAACACAAATTAGTCCTTCAAACTGTGTTATGAAATCAAAATGATGTCCACATCAGTTTATGGTGATGGAAATGCTTCCTCAACACAGTGAAATTATATTCAGTATAAAAGTGACAAAGCAAAGGAAACAAATTACACATCAGAACTAGACTTACGAATAAGCTTTTCATGATAAGATGAAGCTATGATATTGGATTGTATTAAGTTGCAGACGTTCCAATAAATGTCAACATGACAAAAAATGAATGCTTGAGGAGTGTGAGACATTGCTTAAAAGGATAAGTGTCCTTTGTTCCAACCTGGACCTTATTTCTAGGAGTATATACTGTACACGCATTTATTCACCGTTAAACTTTCTGCATCACTTTGCGTCCTTCGGAAGATATTACATTGAGTCGCTTTTAGGTAAACGTCCAGTATCATGGCGGAGACGGGGCAACCACTATATAAGACATTATCTGCAGCAAAACTCCTTGATTTTTGCCAATACTTTAAGATGAATGAACGAACGAATGAACAAGTACTATTGTCCTGCAAGTTCAGATTTAGCTTTCCGTTAGTTATCAGGGTGTTCTATACACTTTCCGGGGCCGCGCGTTCATGATGCACGCTTCCGTAGTACAGCTGAGACGAGCAGCTCACTACCCAAACAACAACACAATTTACGAAACTCTGAACTCGCAGGACAACAGTACCCATTCATTTGTTCATTCCACTTGAAGCATTGATGAAATGAAGGAGTTTTGCTGCAGATAATGTTTTACATATTGACTGCCCCATCTTCGCCATTATACTGGATGTTCATCAGAGAGCAAATCAACGTAATATCTTCCGAAGGACTCAAAGTGATGCAGAAACTTTACCGTGAGTAAATGCACGTATATACTCCTAGAAATAAGGTACAGGTTGAAAAAAAAGAAACTTATCCTTTAACGAATGGAAAATATTCAACATAAGATATTACATAGATCAGACGGTAAAAAAAAATGTATACCCTTTATACCCTTAAATTTAAGGTGTCTTGTTTAACCAACACCACAAAACGAGTATTTCTTTTATAAACATAAATATAAAATCCCCTTTTCTGAACAAAAATGCATCAAATACATCAAGGGACAATTAAGCAATATCAATGAGAAAAAGTTTAAGAGTTTCAGAATGGGAGGGAAACAGCCTTTCCTTTGATTTCCTGTGTGTTGTCACTGCAAGCAAAAGTATGTCCCAAAATAAAACTTGAGATACTGTATCAGGACTTTGACCTTGAAGTGACGGCAGTTTCCACTTTAAAGCACACACAGAGGGAATATGAAGAGAGTTTAGTTCGGTCTCTGCTAAGGAGCATGTGAAAATAATTAACCACTCCACAACTTCCAGCTCACCTGAAACCACAAGTAATCACCGAGCAATTCTAACACGATAGTTTTAGCTGAGTTGATAAATGAACTTGCGATCACCAGCCACGCCGAGGAATTCACACAGACTGTGCAGATCTGTCAAACCACAATTATCGAGGCCACCCGTTCAGCCAAGCCGAAACCGCAGAATATCACTGCCAAGTTAGTGCAACTGAAGGGCCTCTCTGGCAGTCAGCAGCACAGTCTTCACTGTATTGCATTAGAGATGGACCTTCTGAACAGAGACACACTAATAATGCCTAACCTGATGACCAACTTTTCATATCTTTTCTTAAATGTGTGTACTGGAATTTAGATGCACGAATAAAATACTATAAAGATCCTTAGCATTATTTAGCATGGTTATTGTGTAGGTCATCTTGTTGGATTAATCACCAGCTTTGTGAGGCATTTAAAAGTCACCGTTTCCCAGTTCTGCAAGTCTGTAAGCCACGTATCGCTACAATCCTAACCCTACATCAGGTGATGTAACTGATAAGCTCTTCAAGTCAGAGCCAAACTTAATAATGATGTCACCTGCTGTAAACTTTAGCTGGAATGAAAACCTGCAAGCACTGAGCCTTTCATGGCACATATTGCTTTTTTCCTGTTTTAAATATGAGCGATGTTGCAATGATTTTTTCTACAGGTTTTTTTTTTCCTGCAGTATTAGTCTTACACAAGACAAGCATCATATTTGACCAAAACGCTCCAAATCATTTGGTGCATTGCAATGCATGTCTGTGGTGAAGGAAGGAAGAAGGGAGGGAGATTAGCCAACAGCAGCTCAATGCAGTCCTGTCTGTGCTGTCGACAGTTTGGCAGCTAAACTGTCTGTAGCCTCCAGGCTTTACTACAGGCTCTGCCATGTCAACAACACCATGTTTCCTCTGAGACAGACAGACACAGACAAACAAATCCAAGCCAGAGAAACTAACTACAACCAGAGCAGATGCAACCAAACTAGACACCTGAAAAAGTGAGTGATCTCCCTCTTCCTCTGGAGGACACGTGTGCCCCCACCCACTTCCATTACCACGAGGATCTAAGCCACTATAATTTATACCTTTGTTCCCAAATGGAGGACAGCATGCAGGAGCTGGCTAGCTGTGTGTGTAATTATGCTCAAGTGAGGGGATGCAGGGCCGTGTGTTTGGGGCTGGGATTTGAGGCCCGGAAGGAAGGAAGAGAGAAGAGGAGGTGGTGGTGGTAAAGGGAGGGGTGGGGGATCAAGAGAGCAAAAGAAGAAAGAAAGAAGCAGTGAAGCTAGAGAATATCTGGTTATTTTACGCACGGCTGCTTTGTTAATGGACAGTGTGTGTGTGTGTGAAGCATGCAGTGTGTGTGTTTGGGGGAGGGGGGTGGACGGCGGGGGTGGGTCAGCAGGAAAGGGCTGTGTTTATCCAATCTGTTCCCTGCCTTTACCATGTGGTAGGAAAAACCACTGGCCGGCTCTCAGTCTGATCCCAGAGGACATGAAGGCAGAGAGAGAGAGAAGTAGGCCACAGGAGGTGGCCAAGGAACCTGCTCGTGGAGAGAGAGCAAGTGTGAGCGTGTGTGTGTGTAAGCGTGCGCATGTGCTCACTGAGCTTAAGAACCTGTTATGGGGTATCTGAAACTGAGACTAGTCTTTGAAAATCACTTGTTTAAGTGAATGTTTTTAAGTGGGCAATACACTGAAGATCCCACGAGAGAGTTACAAAAGTGGTCCCGTATGTGCTCCAATAAATTATCATGTTTTACAACACTTAAAACCATCATAACTGATGAGAAAACTGCAGATGCACGATGATACTGGCTTGATATCAGTATCTGCTGATTTTGACTTTAACATCAATAATCGGACAACAGCCATTCCACAGATATCAAACAGACAAAATATTACCAGCCCAATATCTGTATCTGCTGATATTGACTTTCAAACTAAAAATCGATATTGGCCAGATACTGACCCAAAATCGGACGATGTTTTTCTATTTTTATTTGTTTGATAGGGACAGAGTATATGAAAAACAAAGAAAAACTTCTAGAAACTTCTAAATATGCCAGATTTAACCAAAAGGCAAGTTTGAATCTGTCGTCCTTAGCCAGATCTTAAAAGGCTTCCTGAAATGAGGAAATACAGAAATATCACAATTTTTTAAAAAAAGTTATCAATATAATTAACTAATTACAAGCCGTGTTTGGTAGCGAACCTGAAGAATACAGTGTTTGTTTTCTTTTTTTGAAACCCTAGGGGCATTGGAACAGCGTAAGGCTGCATCCATTGTGCAACGTTATGACGTCTCCGGCAACTACTGGATCAGCAGCATAAGTATTTTTCTAATTTTGCACAAGGAATTAATATCACATCATATTCAGATTTAACATTGGCATCGGCCTTGAGAAGCAGAAAATCGGTTATCGGTATTAACTGAAATTTTTCATATTGTTTATTATCATAAACCAATATAAACATGCGAGTGATAAGCTACTGGCTTTCACGTAAGATAGGATGCACATATCTTGTTTTTATTCAAAAACCACCGTCTGACATTATACACATAAAGGGGGAAAAAAAAAAATCACAGATTTTGATGTTGTGCGCTGCCTTTAGACCAACGTGTGTCATGAGCCATACCTCCCTCTACCTCATCACCGGATCCTTACTAGTGCAAAAACTGGGAGCTATCGTGAATGTGCCTACTTGTTGGGAAAGTGCTGGTGGAAGCCTCGGCCAAAGAAAAACAGGTAGAGGTAAGCCTGGATTCGGGCCATCTTTGGGTGAACATGTCATTCCACTCTCTGCCATTCATCTTTGGTCACTGGCTGTAGCCATGGGCTCCCAGAGGAAGGAGGAGGAGATTCAGGGTGCATTCACAAAGCTCTGCTGATTTGAATCAGAGTTCGTTTGCTTGGAAAGTCTGCTTCATTTGCAAACGGACTCTGATCCGGAACAAACAAGCAGACTCGTCTGCCTACAAAATGTGGGTCTCAGTCTGCTTCAAATGGACCAAATACAGGAAGTGGACTACAAACTGCTGCTTCCCGCATTTGATTTAGCATGGCATTGTGGGTAAACGCTACGACAACAAACACATGTGGGACTGCAGTACTCTTAAAATGGCTCATGGTCAGATAGAATAAAAAAATTAAAAAAAAAAAAAACACAAAACCATGATGGTTTCATGCTCCATGTTTGCTTGCCTGTGGAGGAAATGGAAGTTGTGAGAAACTTGTTCATTGTACGTCTTGTCCTCGCCTACGGTGAATCCGAATGCAGTGCCATTTCTGGAGAGATTGGGAACATTATTCAAAAGGTTTGGCTCGTTTGGCTACGATGCAATGATGAATGGGACCTCAGTCTAGAAGACCACCCCAAGCCGAGCCAGGTCCCCTATCGTACAGAGTCTAGCAGTCTATGTGCAGCCAACAAGCTTGTAAACACGGGGCTGGAGATCAACACAGAGTGAAGATGTGTGATGTCATCCTATATAATATGAAATCTAATAAAATAAAATCTAGTTCTTCACCTAGACTTTTTTTAAATGCCTTTAATCTAGAAATGACTGATTTCCACTTATTGATCTTTGTCATTGAACCAGTGTCACATTACAACGAAATTGCTTTCACTACAACCCGTCCAAGGTCAAATAATGCAAATTGAAATGTTTTTCTTATTTTGCACAAGAAGTGAATATAATCATTTTTAGTTTATCAATCCTGATGGGAAATTCAGCTCTGCATTTAATCCATTTTAAGATGTCCAAGAGCACAATGGGCTGCCATGTTTTGGGAGCCATCTAGGGTTTTAGGGGCCTTACTCAGGGCCCACAGTAGTTCAACTCTGACTGTCCGCACTCTGTTTTATTGAAAATATTACGTCATTTGAAGCTTTTTCTCCCCATCTCTAGGTCTGCATTTGCCAACAGGCCAACATGCCAAAAAGTGCAGAATAATGCTGTATTTTAATGCTACAGAGGAAAACAGATAATCTCTGCAGTTAGGTGTGGGGGAAAAAACATCATCATCATTGGTTACTGGCCAAATAAGTTGTAAAATATTGGCCAAAAATCCAATGTCTTGCACCCCCTAGAAAAAAAAACCTAGAGCAAAACCATTACTGTTAATTAAAACAATAACATAAAGTTCTTTATATAAAAATTGTTTAAGTGTTATTTACAAGAACATTAGCAAAGGCTGACTTCCAGTTCTGCTACTGTGCATATCAGAAAGATGCTGAACATATAAAATAGGGGATTTAAATTCAACTCTGGACAAACACAAGATCACAACTCCAACTTCAGATGGATAGCACCTAACCCTTGCTAGCCAATACAGAAAAGTCTAAATGGCTGCAGGTTGTACCATAGCTTCACCATCATCTACTGCTCTGAATGTTGGCCAACCCACCTGCATGGCTTTTCACTTGCACAAAATACTGTACATGCACGTTCCTCAATGAAGAGGAAAAGTCCTTATATCTCTTCATGGGAACATTTCATCCTATACTAGTGGAGTTATGATTAGAAACTTAGTTGTGCTGTCGTAAACCTAAATGAAGACTAAAACAATTGCAAGTGAGGGGGAAATTGTTGCTCAGCGATGCAAATGTTTTTGTACCCAGTTACTGGCTTTGGGGAAAACCCTGCATTTTTTTGTCAAATGACAGAGCTTTCAAATCTATGGGATTGATTAACGTGAATTTAAGAAGAAGAAAAAAAAAAAAACAATAGCTGATTATCTCTCTGCTCTGAGCTATACGAAAGAGACAGATCATTCAACACACATCAAACATTACAGGACTTTCCCAATTCTCAGTCTAAATGTCTTATTTTACATATAATAGCAATCAGAAAATTACTTTGAAAGAAATGGTTATCATCAGGAATTTCCAACAAAACTGAAAAAACTACAACACCTCAAGTATCCAGCAGCAAACAGGAAGGCTCGCTCACCAATTATAGACCATGCTCCTACTCCCACTGCCTTATCAATCACTGCTATTGACATGGCCTTCCAGACCAATAGGACAGGCTGACCTGAAGTGTATCCCCAGGGATTGGCCAGTTCCCCTCCCTGCTCCGCCTGCCTGACTGCTAACAACCAATTGACTTCCAGGCTCTTCCCTATAAAGATGTGGAATAACTTCCCTCATGGGACGAACACACACACCCCTCTTGTTCAAGAGACTGTATATTCAACAGGATTAAAAAGTCCCTCCATTGCAGGTTTGGGGCTACGACTAAAGCTGAAAAGACCCCCCCCCCCCCCCCCCCCCCCCCCCCTTTCCCCCCAAGCAAGATAACAATCAAGCTGCTGCCATTTTGGGTCACTCACGTATCCGATCACTGAAGGAAAAAAAGAGGGCAAAATTATCTCCAATTAATGTAAATAGTGCTTAAAAAAGGTTTGGAAACATTTATATGATCCAAAGGAATTTGTCTTCTCAGGCATGTGCTTAACTAGATTCTTTTTTTCATCCATCTTTCTCCACTTTGACCCTACTACCTCCATCTTCCCAACTAGATGTTGATTCCACAGAAAAAAGTACCTCTTAACCTTTCATCATCTATGGATCACTTATTAGAAATGGTGACAGAAAATGCTGAGGGGTAGATGGGCATGCAAGTGCTACATAAGAGCCAGACAGCAAGCATTAGAAAACTGATGAAATTCTCGTAATACTGACTCTACTTTTTTGTGATGGGATTCAGCAACTGATAACACAAAACTCAAACATATTTGTAAGTGGAGACTCCTTGCTATCCAAATAAGCTTTGCTTATTTATTTCCCAGTAGCAGCCGTGTTAGTGAGGAACACAGAGATGAAGAGAAAACAGGATATGCCACATATCTAAACCAGCAGAGGTCAACGACAGATTAAAAGGAACGTGAACACATATGGGTCAGAGATGTACTTGACAAGCCGTCTCCTCCAACACACAGAAAACGCATACAGCCCACACACAAATACTTGAGATGTATTTATGCCAGTCTCTCTTCTAGGCGCAGCACTTGGTCCAGAAGGCCCTCGCTGCAGGAGGATGATGGGGGTGGGGGAGGCAAGCACAGAGAGCGAGACAGGTGAGAGGGATGAGAGAGGAAGAGAGACAGTGATGACACTCGGTTTTGAATGTCACCACAGTGCTAAAGACCCCCGCTAACCTTTTGGCTGGAAATGATAGGACTCGAAGGGAGGGAGGGAGGGGAGGAAACGACAGGCAGGCAAAGCTGGAGAGAAAAAGAGATGGAAAGGGTGACAATGAAGAGTAGAAAGAAGAGGAGGGAGGCTCATGCTTGAGCAGAGAGTGGGTGGGTGGAGGTGGAGCGATAGATGGCAAAGATGAAAGAGATGGAGGCAAACAACAGCACCACTTCTCATCTCTGCTAACTGTGCTGCCATCCATGGCACATGATGACAGGAGACAAAATGGCCACCTTAACAAACACCAGGGCTCTGGATCAGACACACACCACCAGCCTTTTAACACTAAACTGTCCACTGCATCCCACTGCCTGGTGCTACCTGCCCAACGGAGTGAACCTTCAGCTCAATACTGGCCTTTAAGAGTGGCATCCACTTTCATAATGAGAGTTTTACCAGGTGAAAGTGAAGATGATGTTCTGCATTTGCTTTCATGCTTGACCAGAAAACCAACTTTGTCGTGTGAACACTGAGGTGGCAAAATCTATATTCACCTCAAACCTAATGCCAAAATAACTGCAACTTTTCTCAAACACAGGAAGCCATTGCTGGTTATCTTTGTATACATTTGTGGAAAACACCTGTTCAAAGATGTTCTTGTGACCTCCCAACCTTACCTCCCAGTTTAGGAGTGACAACAGTAACGGAGGCTTGCTTAAAAGCTGTGCACTGCTTCTTCAGCCACTTTTCCAGCCAGGCTGCAACAACATCATGGTCCTAGAAAAAAAGCTTTTATTTTTCTCTTCTTATTATCTGAGCATTCACAACAATGCAACAGCTTCTGCAGATAAAGCTTGTAGTGGTAGTACAGGTGACTGCTGAGAATCAAAAAAGCTGCCATGAGGGATTTATACAAGTAAAGAACATCAACATTTTTAGGTTTTGGAGATAATTCCTCTGTAAAGCCTTTAGTGGCAGTATTCATTTTCTGCAAGTCATTTTACGATAAACAATGTAAGGATGGAGGGACAAACATTTGAGAATGCACGTCATTGGATTTCTCAAAATACCTACAAATACTTTCCAGACAATTTTGGCTGGTTGCAGAGGTTGATGGGACTGAGAGGGCAGTTTTTTTCTGCCTTAATGGTAGAGAGCACCAAGCTGCTGCTGTTGTGGAGTTTTTATACCGACTCAAACTAAAGCAAAATAAGTACTTGATGGAAATGCTTAATGGAAAACATCTTTTTTTTGGGAGGGGAGCGGGGTATTTTGCCACAAGAGATGCTGGATGTTTTTTTTTTTTTCCTGATGTGCTCGTTTCTTTGGGCATCTTTTTCATTAAATGCTGAAAAAGTATTATTTTCCATATAGAATACATGCATCTTGGCCAGCATCTTATTTTTGACAAGTGAAGAATAAATAACACATGGCCAGCATGGTAGAAAAATTTAGTAAAGTCCCTTTACCTCACGCTGAGGGTGGTGTATTGAAGCTGCAAAGCGTTGACCTTAAAAAAGGAACTACTCCATTTCTCTCTGTGGTGCAAAAAAATATCACTGAATCAACTTCCAACACCAAAATAAACCAAAAGTGTAAGTTTCTAATGCTTCAAGTCGACTTTATCAAAGTGGGCACAGTGATGACATTGAATTTGTCATTTCTATCGTTAACATCTTTTCAGACCATAGAGGACAAATACCTCAGCCCTCCATCACAGCCTGAAGCTTTCAGCATAACTGGCTTTGAGAAAATATAACCAAAGTTTATAATTTCTTGATCTTTTTCTCAAGTAAACTGTAGCATATGTCTTCATATAGAGTGGGCATGGAGCAAGATTATTTAAAAAATATTGAGAGAACACAGAGACAACTTATCAAAACTTTTGTGATAAAGTAAGCAGACGCCACAAAACTAGGAAGCAAGCTGGACTGAGGACAAACATGCACCCAGAAAATAAAGTTAGAAACATGCAAAAAGTTCTAAGATGAAACATTAATGAAAATTACAGACATGAGAGACGCTGAGCAAAAACAATTTTCAGCAGCACAGGGTGTTATCAGGTAGAAATTTGTTTTCTCTGCATGCCAGTAGGATTATGTCTAATTTCTGGCCTTTCATACACACAAAACTGTACTTCTGAAGCCCTCTCTTTTTACACTCCCATAAGTTTGGACCTAATACTCAAAGTTACTCCAAATCGGCATGAAAATAAAGTGCTTGTTAAAGGTCAGTTGAAGATGACACTTCCAAGAGTTTTCAGATAATCAACACTGACCACACTTGTGATTCATAGGTCAAAACAACAGGGAGCAGCTTCTTCAGAAACATGGCAAACTGATGGACACCTGCTCAAACAAAGTGCCTTTTTAATTCCTCTAAACTAAAGTTAGTGCCCCACTACACATCAGCAAAAATTTGCGGTCAAGAGAAATGTTTAAATTAGATATTGTGCAGCCAAGAGAGAAGAACGGGCATCAGTGTATGGACATTACACTGCAAATTTAATTGCATCATTCTGTGAAATTTCAATTAACTATGGTATCTTAATGCTGTGGCCTGAGTTATCTTGCTGCAGATGGTGTGTTTTTCATATTTCAAGCCACACACACACACAACATAAAAAAGCAGGGATTTCCCTAGTTGTTGTGCGACAATAACACACACAAAAAAAAATTCTTAATGTAGCATAATCCAATGAATTTGAAAAAAGGGAGAAGGCAGTTCACAAAAAAACCAGTGTTACAGAAACTTGCAATCTACATTTTCAGGTACTGACTGAAAATTCTCAAATTTCAAATGTCAGTGTATTTTACTTATAGTATGAATTATCCCTGGTCTCCCCAATTATAAATAAAACAAGCAACTTCAATGTCAGCAACAGTAAAACTTCAGTAAGTCAACTCCAGTGTGAATTTTAAAAAAAAAAAGGATTTCAGAAAAGTTAAAGATACCACTTCTCTGCTTCAAAAGTAATTTAAATATATTCCCACAATACTTAGATTTGATCAGAAAACATTAGTACAAAGTGGCCAAAGTAAAGATATGTACATGTATGTATATTCCAGCTTGGTCCAAATGAGCTTCCCCTTTAACAAACTATGGCAGCCTTGTGGCTGATGGGGGAAGACTGCCTCATTTCCAACCACAAGAAAAGAAAGAACGGGAGAGAGACCAAATAGTGCTGAACATCTGTTGTGTGCTGTGTGTGTGTATGTGTGTGTGTGGTCGGGGCCTCTTATCTCTCCCTCTGTGGCCCGCTAAACATGACTAGCTGCCATCTTGGCTCACAGACACAAGGTGGTGGGGGTAGCAGCTCCTGGCTCTGTGGCAAACAGGAGCCGGAGAAATGACAAGCCTGCACATCAGCGCCGAAAGTGTCATAATGAATAAATTCACAACGTGAGAATATACTACCGGGGCTTATTCGAAAATAAAAGATTTGATTTACTTCTGTGTCTTTCCCTGACATTTTAACGCTGGCGAGGTTGCGTGAGAGCGGCAGGGTGACCATTATGCAAGTTGGCCGATTACAGGACGCATAATGGAGAAAGGTTGCAGGATAGCGGAACAAACACGCGCAATAAAGTCAAACTCTGCTGAATTAAACAATGTAACCGTTTCTTTGAACGTCATAAACCGGAGCTGCTGCAAACAGGATGAAGTACAACAACACTGGCAGGTGTTTTTGGCTGCGTTTTCTCCTGTCCACGCCGCGTAACAAGTGTAGCCGTAGTGGTTACCAAACTTGGTTCGCCGGACTCAACGTAACAAGCTCATTGCAAAAGCAAAAACGCTGAAAAGACGTAGAGGCGATATCAAACGTTCACTTTGGTTTGTTTCTTTCATAAAAACTCAACAAAAAAGTGAAGGGAAAGGTGCGTCAAGTTGATTTCCCTGCTAAAGAACAACAGACTGAGCGATAACCGCCCCGAGCGGGTTAGTAGCTAGCTCGCGGGGGCTAATAAGTGGTCTTCGTTCGTACACAATAAGGATGAGAGCTGGCTAGCAGGCTAGCTGAACTTCTGTGTCCCAATGCTGGGCCAACCTCCAGCGGCTAGCACGGCTAATTAGCCTATCAGCGGTATTTCGCACGTCGTTCCGGACCAGGGAAAGGTTCGCTCATCTCGGTTTTTATCTCTACAAAACACTTTCTTCAAGATTGCAAAACTGTCCAGAGACAACACAGTCCTTTCTGATCAATGAAAATTGTTTTGGTGGATATAAAGTCTATTAGAAAGAACGTTAAAAAACACGGTTTTATGGAATGACCGCCTGGCCTCACAGCTCCCCCCCCTCCTCTCCTCCACCGCTCTGTCCCTTCCGTCCAATAAAACTAGCGACTACTACAAACACTTCACTATGTCCCCTTTACCATAAAAAACAAGTATTCTGAAGAAACACAACTGTTATCTAAACTTTTATGTTTAAACATTTAATTCAACTCGTGCCAAACGATTTTGGCTTTATCTGCCAAGTGTGCTCCGATGGGAATCTCCCTCAGAGAGCTCCGCTCATTCAGTAGGCTAGTGACTCACCTCTACGCTCGAGCCACCTCGTGTCTCCTGGAAGCTTCAACACAATTAGCTAACAGGGCTAACAGTTACACTTTAAAACTGAAATAAGTCTGCATTTCATTTTACAAAATCCAATAAGTTGTCAGAGAAAATGCCACAGAAACAGCGAAGCTCGCCGTACCGTTCAGGAAATTTTTCTTTCCACTTTTCAACTAACTAATGGGACTGTTGTGCGTCTGTGTGAGAGCGATGCAGCGGGTGGCAAAGCTAAACTTGCTATTGTTAGCATGTCGGCATGGCAGCTACATAGACCTTCAATGACTTTCTGCGTAAATGAGAAAATAAATCAGGAGCCGAATGATCCATCAGTCCAGAAAATAATCTTTCCAGCGAGTTAGTCCTGAAAAAAATACCCGTCAGGTTTAAAAGCACAACTCGCACGGTGGATTGGAGTCCGATTACGGTTGAAAAAGTATGGAAAACTTACTATTCAGAGAGAAAATAAACGTGTTTAATTTTAAACCGGCCTTTCCGGTTACACATTTCATTCGTGCAATAACCTGCTCGAAAAAAATAAAATAAATTGCACTCCCTGAATGGGGCATCTGTTAGCTTACCCAACAACCTCGGTCACTTCGGGCTTTTTATCAAATCAACTCCTCGTTAGTGGGGTAGTATCTCCGCTTGCTTGGGAAAAAAAAATCCACCGTGGTCCTTTCAGTTTGAAATATAAATAAACAGAGGAAAAAAAGTTCAAGTTTGTTGTTTTTCATGAAATATTTCTCCGGCGTGTCTCACATCCACGACCTCGCCGACTAGTGTGCGTTGCTCTTCTCTCCTTTGTGTTAATTTCACTCAAATCGAGTTTAATCCGATCGATCCCTCGGCTGGTCGCGCTCCCGAGTCCTCCCCTCCAGACACTCGCTCACCTTCCTCGGCCAGGGGGGGCGCGCTCCCGAGGACCTCTCATACAGATAAACAGGCGGCGTGCGCGGTCACTGACCCCACCGTACCCGTGTTACGCTCTCTGTGAATTCTTATTTGGGGGGGATGAAGAAAAAAAAAGAAGAAAAAGCAAAAAAGACAAATAGAAGGGCGTTAGACTGTTTGCTGTTTCGACGTGTTACTTAGAAATAGGTTGTCTATAGTTTGTTTGCAATAAAAATATATGCTAAAACAATGGCAGTCAATAATAAAAAAAAAAAAATCCCAGTTTAGGTTTATACATTAGTAAATGGGGAAATGATTTAATGGAATATATCTCAGTACATTCTTTTGTATGTAAATAAACCAGAAAGTAAATGTATTGAGAGTAAATATTCAAATTTTCATTCTCTTACCTTGCTTTACATTTATTTTTACTATTGAATATATTTTAGACCTTTGCTCTCAGTGAGTGTGTAAGGACCCCCCCCCCCCAACTAAAAGTGTAATTATAAAGGGGCATGATCATCCACACGATAAGAGTTAATGCCTGTGATGCAGCAGATAATCATGAACGGTTCACATCAACAATTATCAGTCACACCTTTATATAATTTTTGTCAAGCCAACCAGAACAAGAGTCATAATTTTCATTTTTGCTCGCTGATTATGTTTTCACATTGTCTGTTGTGACAGACACACCTGGAATATGAGCTTTACATTAATATGAACATCATTAATGTAAAGCTCTGAAAAATATCACTACATTTGATATTCATTCTTTATCAGAAAATTCAACACAAGGATTTACTTCTATCAGTTATACAGACAGTTTTCTGAGCCTGGAAAAGTTGACTTAAAGGGGAACTGCAGCAGTTTTACATATCAAAGTCTGTTTCCAGGTGTTGGGGGCATTCCACTGTACACAGAGTTTTCAGAAAGTTGTCAGATCCTTTTAAGTTATGCAAGTTATGCATATTTTGCTGTTTCTCATAAGTTTTCATACAATTCTCCACAATGAGATGGTGAGACAGGTTTCTGGGGTATTTATTTGTTTGCAATAAAAGGTTAAAGTGTCATATCCACACAAGTATGCAGACATGGCATATCTGTTTTCAGCACCTTTCACATTAGCTGGATATCAGGTGACTGCGTATTACAATTATTTATTTATTTTGTTTTAGTGAGTTAAACAGAACAAAGATGCATTTACCAAACCATTCATGTACCACCCCATCAATACCATCCCTACAGTGAACTATGGTGATGGCAGTATCATTCTCGGGGGATAGTTTCCTGCTGCAGGGACTTGGAGAAGGAGAAAAGGAGAGAAGAACAAAGAAAAATGTATAAACCCTGAGAGTAAACATTTACCATAAATATCAAGCTGGGATAAAGGATTTATATCAAAGCACAATAATAACCTAAAACACACTGGCTTTGGAAAAACTGTGTTGAAGTCCAAGAGGAGTCCAGTCAGACTTTGGGATGGAAATCTGATATATGTAATGAAACCTGAAAATGATTATCATTTCTACTCAAAAAGAGTTGGAGAAACTTTTAAACTAAAGGTGTGACAAACTTACAGAATCTTTCCTAGCTACACCAGCATAAGTGTATGAATAGATTGATGAAAAAGGATTTAAAAATGAGTCTGAGACATAACAACTTAGGAAAATCTGAACAGCTTGTGTGTAAGAAATAAATGAGTGCTTTAATATCTCCAATACAGATAAAAAGCTTAAAAAGCAAAAAAAGTAAAGGAAGAATACATGAGCTTACCGGACTCCTGTCACACACTGCTCATCTCTAATGAAAGATCTAAACGACACATCCCTCAAATCGACTGGTCATGATGGCTGACGCTGTGTTTTCACAGTTTAAAGTTTAAAAATGGAAATTTGTATCTGTTTTTTTCCCCCATTTATTTCTTTAGTCCTTTATAGAGTGTAAGACTAAATCGAAAGTTAATTCAGTTGACTCAGGTTCAATGATTCTTGTTTATATGGGGTCCAAACAGGCAATATTTTCCCATGTTTATATTCTAGTTATGCCTTTGAATACTGTCATAAACATAATTTTACATAAAGGTGCCTTGCGTTTATGTTGGTAAAAAAAAAAAAAAAAAAAAAAAAAGCAGTCGAAAACCAAAAATCAAACACATTCATGTTTACGGGTGTACTGACTGAGGGAGATTTTAGATGCAGCCTCAGTTATCGTAAATAACAAATAAAAAGTTGTTGTTCTCAACTTTCACACTCAGACTCAACACCTGATGCTTTCTGTCATTTTCATGTACAAAGAACAGGTGCCACCTTGATGCCTTGCTTCTTGCCTAATAGCAGCTGGGATAGGATCCAACAACCCTGCAGTCCTGCACTGGAATAGCCTAAGTAGCTACAGCCGATGGATGGATGGATTAAATGGAAATCCTTTAAATTTTGAAATAAAAACAGACTCAAAGAAGCACATCTAGGCCTTTATTTGAGCATAATAGTTTCATATCTCTGATCTTCACATTAAACAGTGAGTTCAAATATCTTCTGTGGCTTATATATATCTTTAATGCCAGCAAAGCACCATAGGGGGTTAAAAAGAACACCTTAAAGACATTTATACTCTTACCTCACTGAATGAAGCACATCTAAAACTACCCTGCTGGAGTTTAAAAGTGAATTTTGTTCATCACTTCTGACTGGTCACTGGTCTGAGTGCTGATGAAATGATGGTGCATATTACAGGAATATATGAGGCCTGCTGTAGTGCGGATGTCCCTAACATGATCTTTAATTTGCTTATCATGACTATCTGGCCTCATACAGGAGACACACATGCATGCACATTCCCTCACAGACATGCACTGCCTGTCCTAACGCTCATACCTGTTAACTTCCTCCTCTCTGTAAAGTGCAACATATTTGTAACATGGTTATGTGATGTTGTTTATAAGCTTTGCAAGACCCCTGCTATGTTTGGTTTTATTGGTTTAAGTTTATTGTAGGCAATTATGACAGTTTACAGAACTTTTCGGGAGCATTTTTCACCAGTTTACTGAGTATTATTGCCATGCAACCCTCCTCTGTTTATTGATGTTAACTGAGAGGGACCTCGCACCAGTCAACCACAATAAAACATTTCCAGGAACCTGTTACACAGTGAATAGGCTGATAGCAGTTCTGCGTTGCTACTCATCAAATATTTGGTCAGTGTTGTTGACTGTGATCATATTTTCTCCTGGTACTCAAGAGATGGAGTTCCTGACTTACTCATATATCCACTGTATTATTTTTCTCTGCCAGATTTCAGAGGTGATATTGCACCCGAAACATCTTGATATCGTACAGCATTTGCAAAATGTCACAGAACTGTAAAGGGAAACACAATGCAACAGTTAGCAAATCTTTTAATACTTCCATTCAATTAAAAACACAAGAAGGCTTTTGCATGTTTCTTTTTCTTCTTTTAAATACGATGAAAGCTAGTTTTGAGTTTGAACATTTCAAACATTTACGGCAGGGTCATGTTTACCATTGTGTTGTGTTATCTCTTCTCTTAACAACTCTGTAAATATTTGTGAACTGAAACCAGTTTTTACATTCATGAAAGTGAAAGCCACTTCTCAGCTGCTCAACTGTTCAGAGACTATTTTGTTGTACTTTTCATGTTGTCTTGCTTTTGTACATCATCAGAGGGAGGCAGGTCTGGACAGCAGGGAGGTCAGTTCAGCTCCTGGACTTTCTTAAATATAGAGTCACACAGTTGTACAGTACATACAGAATGTGGTTTGTCTTCATTTTCTCTGTTAAGTCCAGCTTTTAAACTTGACCCTTATATTGAAGGATTTACTCACCTTCAGCTTTTGATAAAACTCTGTTCTGCAGATGACTGCACATACTCATATTTACAATATTGACCTATTTTCAAAGTCAGAATGGGGAAACTCTCCCTATGTTTACTTGTCAAAGAGTTAGCCTAATTGGGATGCTATTTTTACATTCAGTGTTATTGAACTGTTGCCAATCAACCCAAATAAAGTAACCCCAATTATTTTATAAGAACATGATAGTTGTAAAAAAAAAAAAACAGATTTACTGTAGAGTTGAACATGTCTAAGAAAGAAAAAGCTCTAAAGTAATGCTGATTAAATGAAAATGGAATGAGAAAAGAAGAAAATCTTTATTGATCTCAGAGAGAAAGTGCAATAGGTCTGTAAAAGAAGAAGCAAAACAAAGAGAAGTATAACTTCAAAAAGCAAAAGATTAAAAATTAAAGTTGAATTTATGTGTTTATGGCAGTATAAACAGGAGAGTGGGAGGAAATTGTGTGATCCAGCTCATTAGGATATAGGTGACACTTATAAAACAAAACAGAAAAGTCATCTAAAACCTCATTTTGCACCATTTAACACAACTACAATTATATGAAAATATGAATTATCATTGCATCTGTTGGACTGTGGAATAAAATGAAATCCTTCCAAACCTTTTCTTCAGCTTTGACATTTGAGAATATTTGGTGAAATCCAGCAAGGTGGCCTACAATTTTCCTAAAACTGATGATATTATCCAGTTTTTGTTTTTACCTTTTTAAATAAATAACAGCAAGAACATTTTCTGATGAACAAGAGATCCTATACGACCAAACCGATTCCACGACAACTGCTCACAAGACAAATGCTCAGAAATTGCTCACAGATCGTTTTATAATATTTATTCATATACAAATAGAAAACATACTCACATGTTGATTTAATTAAAATATTGAACAACAAGCAAACAAACAAATAAAAAAAAAATCTTGCGCTTAAATATGTAAATGTGTAGTTGGGTCATATTTGGGTCACACTTTCTTTCACACACTAGTGAGACAAAGTTAAAAGGTCTTTGACCAAGTTATATGCTGCTTGTAAACACCTTCAGTTTGTCCTACCTATGACATCTAATTTGGGTCCATTTGGACATTTGGGGAGCTTTAAAACATTTCTATCTTAAACATTCTTTAATTTAAACAAAGTTAGGCTTTGGTCATTTCTTCTTTTTTTCTTGTCTCTTCAGCTTGGAGAATATCCTTTTAAATGGCACATAAGTAGCTGGAATATGCAGATGTCTCTTGGCAAGCTTGTGATATTGGGATAAACCGTTATCCTTGAGTTTCAGTATTTTAATGGGTATTTTCCTCTGGAGAGGGACTCAGCCAAATAACACTTTCACTACTTTTCACATGCAGGAAATCGGAGTATAATGTGGTGAAACCCATTGTATGCATTTTGACAAGGCAAGTTTGTTTGTATTGCACATTTTATGTACAGGACAATTCAAAGTGCTTTACATAAAATATATTAAAAGTATTACAGCGGGGTACAGAGGAAGCATATAAAATAAAATAGACACTTCTTTAACAACTTTTTTAGGCAACTGTGTGCATATTTGTTTCTCCTTCTATTTGGGTATAATTTCTTTTCCGCTTTTCTTTTTGAAAAATAAATCTGGTTAAACAATTTGAGAGCATTTGTCTCCTTCTCTTGTGCTCTGAGAAATTAGCCAACTACCCCCCACTGTTTTGTGTAATTGAAACTCGGTTAAAATTTAGTTTTGAACCTCAAGCACTAGACAAATTTTATGGGCAAAGCTGCATTTATTTGAAATGAGTTCAGTCTCAAGCCATATAAGGAAAAGATAGGTAAGATTGTACTTAATTTCTAAAATCAAACTAGCCTTGATTAGCATGGCGCGCCTTTTCTGCAGTCATACTTGTGGAATACAGAAGAAATATCTTATAATTAAAAAAATAATAATTAGGGATGCACGATATTGGAATTTTGGCTGATATTTGATACGCCGGTATTTTAAAACTAATGTGGCTGATAACCGATACCGATATTAAAGCTAAAAAAATACGCAGTAAATAGTAGTTTTGTTATCCTTTTCCGACACTTTGAAAAATATGGGTGGGAAAAATTATCGATACACTGACATATCGCAATATGTTCATATGCCAAAATCAAATCGATATATAAAAATGCTGTATCGATCTATTTTACTCACAAAATCTTGTGAGATCTTGTAACAGACAGATTAAATATTGCGAGATTTCATTAGTAAATAGATTAATACCATGTTTTTAAATGTCAATATGATATCAGCATATCAAAATATTGCAAAATTTGGGGGAATTCTCGCAAGATTTTGTAACAGAACGATGAAATATCGCAAGGTTTTGTTAGTAAAATAGTTTGATATTGCTTTTTAAAAATGTGAATATGATATCAGCATTTGAAAATATTGCAATATTTCAGTGTATATTTTTTCCCACCCCTAGTCTTTAGAAGTTTTAAAGTCTGTAGAAAAGAAGTTTTTGAAGAAGAAGAAGAAGAAGAAGAAGAAGGAGGAGAAGAGAGGAAGTTGTGTTTTTTTGTCTTTGTTTTTTTTTAGACTTTAGAAACAGTGGGCTGGTTGGTTAAATATCAGTGGGGTGGCTGATGTCCAATACTTAGTTTTAAGGCCGATATAGGCCGATACCGATGGGGCCGATTATATCGTGCATTCCTTATAATAATCATTTTCAATATTCATAGTAATGATGACTTAATGGAAATCAATGATGCTGACTTTCAACTCATGTTTCAGTGTGACATGTAGCACGGATGAAAGGTGTGCAGGCCATTCTTACAGCACACATTTCAACATAACATAGCAGCAAAAGCACGGGTGTAATTAACTATATTAATAAAGGCTGACCTCCCTCCTGTTGTGCGCTGCCTTGTTGTTATGACTTAAGAGGAACACTTGAAAAGGTCCAGAGATGTCGTTAGCAGTATTAATTACACCTGCACCACTCCTGCAGAGATGGGTAAAAGGTCTGTGGGCTGTTAATGATGGCTTTATTCCATTCAAGTGTTCTTGTAAATCATAATGGTGCAACAGAGGGCCAGAACCAACAATGCTGGAGCCCTGCAACTGAGGGGGGTGGGGGTGAGTGGAATTCAGCCAGTATTCAGTTTTATTATTTACACTCCACCTTTTCTCTCTTTGAAGGGGCCTACCAGGTCAGAGGCAGTAATCTTAAAACAGATTCGAATGAGGCATGAAAGAACTAACCTGGACAAGATTATGGACAAAATACTAGATATTTAACATATTTGTACAGTTTGGATACTTTTAAGGTAAGATACTTTTAAAGTTCATGGCAGTAGGCTATCCTGGTAAATTTAGCCATAATCTGACATCAAGTCAGATACGTTTGCTTTGAAACCTTTTTGGAAAAAAAAAAAAAAAAAATTGCCTAGCTGTCAGCATAAAAAATGCCAGTTTTGCATTCATGGTTCACCATTGAATTATACTGACCTTCGTTACTCCAACTCCAGTGCAGGCAACAAAAGACATCATCCCCCTCAGGCTCCCTTTTTCCATCAGTTTTCTTCATTCACATCAGTTGAGTCAAAAATCTTGTGTCCACCCCGAGGACTTGTCCAAGCAGTCCTGGCGATCTGTAAGACATACTTCCCCCGTCTTCCCATTGCCATTTCTGTTTTGTGGTGCTTCTTTAAAGAAGAGGTCTTCTGATTGAAATGTGGCTCCTAAATCACCCATCTGAGCATTTTGCAGATAATCGCGCACTAAATTTGTGTTGCAATCATTTAGGTTTTTCAATCGTTTAGGTTTTTTTGGGCTGACTTAATGAAACCACGAATGGTCATGAAAAAGGCCTAAATGATGCAAATGACTCATGGTTTGTGAATTAAAACTATCACTACAAATACTTGCACTGGAACTAATTGTGTAACTACCACAACTATGTGGCACACACTTCTCATTGCAAGGCTTTCCTGGCTACGGAGTTTTAAAATGTTTCATTCATTAAACAGTCTTGCAGTCTGACTGACCCTCATTAGGGAATACAATCTCCATGATGCCTGAAGGTCGTACAGCAAATCTTCCCTTCTCATTTAAATGGCTAAATCAGATACAGTTAAACAGCATGTGAAAACATTTAGACCGCTTCCTTCATACAGCAAAAAAAGGACAGAAATACCACTTCAGGCTTTTCTCTCTTTTTTTTTCAAACACTGTATTTTTTTTCCATCTCCACACAACCATCAAAATGACAGGTTTAGAGTTTAGAATGTTTTATTATAGTTTATTGTGATAGCATTTAAATTTTTTTCTTTTTTTTAGGTTTTATTTTTTTCCAAAGAACAAACACAGCAAATAACGTTGAGGGGGAGGAGAGGCATGAAGAGGAGGGGAGAGCGAGAGAAGGGCCACATAGATAAGAGATCAATCCATAGATAGATGCATCAGGTTTGGCTTGATCCTCCCCCCCGTAACCCCTCTGGGTCCACATACACACTCCACACACACACACACGCACGCACACACTACATGTTGCTTTACAAAGGATAATCATCATCAGAATAAGATTAATAACGAGTTGAATATATCTAGGAATTTAAAAAAATAACTAAAATAAGAGAACACACAGCCAAGGAAAACAGATTCACTCGCACTGCTGGGAAACCCAAAACAGTTATACAGTTAGCCTGGAGAGAAAACACAGCTCGGTTAGATAGGAATACATGTATGCCTCATCGTCTACGCATGCATACATCTTACTGTATGCAGACTTGGTGTGTGCGCGCGTATGGAGGGGACAGGAAGGAAAAAACAAAGCAAAAAAAAAAAAAAAAAAAAGGGTTAAGATTCAAATGCCCCAATTTATACAGGAGATTCAAACTAGTTTTCCTTCTAAGACATCTCCCTAAGTGTGTGTCTGCAGGTTTAATGCGTCGCTGACTAGCTAGTTAGTGGTAAAATGCCTATCTGCAGATAAAGGGTCATTTATTTTTACAGCTGTCCAGATCTCTCGGGGGGGTAGGAGTTAAGGCAGACAGCTGATTTTTAGGTCAGGCTATGGGGGCTTATTTGATATCTAGCCCCACCATTTTTCCATTGATGAAACGCAGGTAAACAATAATTTGGCATTATAAGTAGGTACAGAGCTACCACACAGGCTGAGGGAGAGTGGGGACGGGGGTGAAGGGGTGGACGATAAGTAACCGAAGCAGTAAAATATAAAGCAAATAAAACATTGCAGCAGTCGATCAAGCTCTAAACAGTACACATTACATATCTGCCAGCTAGTTCATGGTGGAAATCTCAGCTTGCTCAAAAGGGAGATGCTTTGACATTTTCAGTTGGAGTCTGTTTCCCACCAGGGACATTGACTGCTTCTGCTCGGCTCTGTTTACAGCCTGTTATCATTCATATTCGTCATTTAAAAGAAAGGCCAAAACCAACCCTGATGTAACAGGGTGGCAGAGATCCTTTGGGTTTAAATGAGACGCAGTTAAAAATGCCAAAATGCTGTTTGGAGGCCCAGAGCAGTGTCTCTCTCACTTCCTGGTGGAGACGTAACTAGACCACAACAGCATACCAAGCCTCGTCTTTAAACAGCCAAAAGAGCTACAGAAACATAAAGAGCCATATATACACAGAAATGCGCCTGATAAATACAATAAAAAAAGAAAATCTCAATTTCCAATTAAATCCCCCCCCCAGTCTTTCTGTTTCAAAACTTCATAATGGCAGCCATCACTCAACATCCCTCAACGTTTCTGCTTTCCCGCTTATTTTCTTTGTCGTTCCCCAAGGACCCATTTTCACACTCAACAGTTTGGTCTTTTATTCTCTATCCAGGCGGTTTAAAACACTCTTTAAGCCACAACCAGTTTTTAGTGTTCATTAAATACAAATCATCTGCAAATTGACAAAAAAGGGCACAAAGACTGGAACAGAGTAACATGACCAAAAAAACAAAAACAATTTAAAAAAAGAAAGAAGAAAAAACGGGGAAAAGATGGACAAAAATGACATGATTTGCACTTTTTTTTTTATGGACAAATGATACAGAGTGACTTAAATACCTCCCATATCCTGGCATACTTGTATCATCCCTATACACACAGGCACGGCATGAAAACTGACTCAGCATGTACAAACATGTCCTGCTATCAACATTGTCTTTAAAAACATGTACAGATGTGTGTATAGACACAACACAGTGCCTGGTTTATTCCACAAAGTCAGCTGTTAAAGAGTGTTTCATTTCTACCCTCAGTCCTGCGTCTACTCAGACAAAGTCAGCTCACCTTTGCCAAAAACAGCTTTGTGCATTTTTCCAGCTCCTGAAATAATCCAATGACATTTGTGTGAGTTAAGAGGAAATATATCAATTAAACTGCCGGAGTAAAATTAATATTCCAGAAAGTATGTTTTTATTATATAATAAAAAGCTTAAAATCTCTTTATCCAATCCACAGGTACGGGGTGATCTGGTACTTATGCAGGTGAAGCTGACTTTGTCCTCATAAGCCTGTAGGAAGTCAGGTTGAGTCATAGGGACGGTGCCCCGAGATCCGTGGGGATGGTCTACAGACTTGGGACGCGGGGATGGATGGATGAAAGAACAGAGCAGTAGAGAAAGAGAGGTTAACAAACTGTTAGTGGGCCTGGACAGTTCAGTAGAAACGCAAAGGAGGGTTGAAGAGGGCGAGGAGGAGGAAAGATTAGGACTGAATGAGGCGGAGGAGGAGGAGGAGGAGGAGGAAGGGGAGGTGTGTTTTGGGACTTCAGCAGCAGCCCCCTCCAGCCTGGTGGCCTCCCGGGTTACTGGACAGTGTTGAGTTGGTGGTAGGATGCTGGGGTCCAATCTTAATACCATTAGCCTGTGTAGAAACAAACACACAAAGATAGACCTGGGTGAGGAAGAGGTTTCATCCTGACACCTGTACTTGCTGTATCTTTAAAGTTACAGCAGAAAGTCACTCTACTTACACAGTACACAAAACTGTATACAATACACAAGTGCAGATCATGGTACAGATCATTCCTGTTCCCATTTTCAAACATTAACTCAACTCATCCTTCAAACACACTGGAAAACCAACTTACTTCCAGCAAGTCTGTGCAGACCTGCATTTATAAACATCAACATTTCAGAGCTAAATATTTTGTATACCATCCTGACAGAACAGGAATCTGAGATCAGAAAGCTGATGAGACCAAAACATGTAAAGCTATCATTAGTAGGGCTGCACCATCCTGTTGAGTCATAGCCTCCCTCTGATAACGTCTGGCAGCGAGCGAGCTGGGAAGCTTTTCATGAGGGTAGCGGTGGCCGCCTAAAGGTATAAGTAAACCATGTCTATGTCAAGAGCTGTCCTTTTTCTTACCATACTTTGCAAAAGATATCATGAACCTACATCAGAACTGCCTGAGATGTGAAGTTGGGTCCAGATAGCCTCAGGGAGAAATAATCCAACACCTGGTGAGCAGCAGGCAACCGGTCCAGCTATCAACCAAAAATGTGGCAATTTATTTACCCCTGATTAAGAAAATTAAAACGTTTACCTTTTGGTTCTAACTGCTGATGAAAATTTGAATCTAAGATAGTTTTCTCTGCAACAGGTTTTTTTCATTACAATTTAAAATTTAAAAAAGCGTAAAGTTATTTTATTGCCTCTGTTAAGTCATTTTATCCTTCAGATTTACTAATTAAGTGACAAATTATGATGTATTATTTATGTTTAAGAAAGTTAAGAAACATACAAATGCGCTAACATCACACTGAGGATTAGGGGATTGTGTTTGTCCTGGAAGCTGCACAGTGTACTCAAACAACAATATTGGTCCTGATGCTGCCAGTTTATTGACATAGATGGACATTTTTGAACAACCACACCTTAAACACTTCATGGGGACTCGTGACTTCATTTTATACAAGTTATGAGGTTTCCAAGTTCCCACAGAGGAACAAAGCTCAAGCAGTCAACATGTAAAATTCCAGCACCACTCACGAATGATGCTGAATGAGACTTGTGTTAAAAAACATGTAGATCACAGTTTAGTCCGCATCATTTAGAAAGAAATGGACAGTCCACCTCACCTTCTGCAGGTATAGGAGAGTTATGTCATTTTTATAACAAACCCAATAAATTGCAAACTCAATGTATTTATTCATGATGCAGCAAAAATATTAAAGAGAACTTTAGTTTAAAAAAAATACGCAAGAATGATTGTGTACTACTGCTTTCATGGTCAGATTAATGCTGCACAGGGCCCGCGGGGCTTTCTATTAGATCACTTCATAGAGGAAGCAACAGGTGCTGCTGCGCTGCACAAAGGCAAAGGGAACACCAGCAGCAGCACTCAAGGACACGAAGAGAAAAAGGAAAAAAGCACATATAAAAGAGGAGAAACTGAGAGGGAGGCAGGCAGGTGGGTGGTAGGGAGACACTTTCATCTCTCCGTGCTGTAGTGCTCACTTTCCCTCTGTGTTTCATCATCTCTCTCTTTCTGTGAGCTGCAGCACTCTCAGCCTTGCTCGCTCTTTTCCTCTGTATATATTTATCTCCCTCTCAGAGTAACTCCCCCTCCTGCACTCAGTAGCAGTAGTGCCTCTGGGAAACACTGTATGCCTTTAAATCACATTTATTGAGCTAAGGCCACGTGCACGTGTGTGTGTGTATCTGCACGCATGCTTGTGTGTGTGAGAGTATGTGTGTTTTCTCGTCTTGGCTGCCAACATTTCTGGTGGGGCTTCCCTTTCTCACTCTACGCCAGTCAGCTGATGTGGTTTGGCTGGCTGGCCTGCCTTCACTTCGTCTTACTGTTACTAATAACAAAAACACTGACTGGCTGACTCGCCCCAGTGCAGTCTGCCCAGCGCCTGCGCTTGCCGGCTGTGGGGCTGGTTATGCTCCAAAACACATGTGGACGTCGTAAGTGGATTCATACACAGCTCGGTTTATTAACTACAACAGTTTACTGCAAACGTAGATGTGTCCACGAATATTTGTTGGTATGTACAGGCCCAAATTTTGAAGCCGTGTGTGTCTGAGGACCACGATTTGATTTATGCCATGAAATTACATGTAGGGATGCACGATATTAGCATTTTGGCCAATATCCGATATGCCGATATTTTAAAACTCATGTTGCCTACAACCGATATCGATACAGATATTAAAGCTGAAAAAAATAGGCAGTCATTGCAAATAGCAATTTTGTCATCTGTTTGCGACACTTTGAAAAATAGGGGTGGTAAAAAAAAATCGATACACTGAAATATTGCGATATTTTCATATGCCAATGTCAAATCGATATTTAAAAACGCGGTATCAATCTAATTTACAAAATTTTGCGAGATGTCATCGTTCTGTTACAAAATCTCACGATATTTTGTGAACTGTTGCAAGATTTCTGTTGCCTGATTTTGTTAGTAAAATAGATCAATACCGCATTTTTAAATGTCAATGTATCAGCATATGAAAATATCGCGAAATTTTGGTGAATTCTCGCGATATTTCGTGACAGAACGATGAAATATTGCGAGATTTCGTTAGCAAAATAGATCAATACCACATTTTTAAATAACAAGATATCAGAATATAAAAATCACAAAATGTTCGTGAATTCTTGTGAGATTTCGTAACAGAACGCTGAAATATTGCAAGATTTCATTAGTAAAACAGATTAATCCTACATTTTAAAATGTCAATATGATATCAGAATATAAAAATATCCTGAAATTACAGATGAAAATATCGCGATATTTCAGTGTATCGAAATTTCGATAGAAGTCTGTCAAAAAGTTTTTGAAGTTTGTTTTTTTTTTCCCCGACTTTAGAAACAGCTGGATGATCGGTTAAATATCGGTGGGGTGGCAGATGTCAAATACTCAGTTTTAAGGCTGATATAGGCCGATACTGACAGGGGGCTGATTATATCGTGCATCCCAAATTACATGTGCAAGGAAACCATACTTTGTGCTCAACAGGCTGCTCAGTTAACCCTCTGGATAACTGAATAGCAAACTAAAATTATGTATGCATGCTTTGCATTTGAACACATTGTGCCCGGACTCAAACAAAGCTTGGGTTGTGGTCACTGACGCTAATTTCTGACATCCAATCAGAGCCAACCTCCTTCAGGACAAATGCCAAGAAGTTTAGATGAGATCTGGGCAGCAATGTTCTTAATCTAACACAGGGATCACCAAATCCAGACTTCTTGAGCCAGTGTCCTGCAGGTTTTCAATGTGTCCCTGCCCCAACACACCTGATTCAAACTAATGAGTCATTGTGCCGAACTTCATAGGCTGTTGGATTGATCTAATTTGAGTAAGGCATGTTGGAGCAAAGGCATATTGAAAAGCTCCAGGATACTGGCCCTCTAACCTCAGATACAGACATAACTCCCTAAATTTTATAAATTTACTCAAAAATCATAAAATTTAGGGAGATATTTTTGTAAAAATTAGGGGTGCACGATAATTCTCAAGAAATTAGATCATTCCAATAAGTCCGATATAATGACACTTGCCCGGATAGCATATATTCAGGGGTGCAGATGGGATTTTTAAACTGAGGGGGACCAAATGATTTCAACTCTTAAGTTATTTTCATGTAATTTGGGCTTTAACCCCAAACAAAAGCTTTTTTGTTTATTTTTTAAGATTGGATGTGCAGAAGTTGAAAATCCCAGTTTTAAGCTTTTCTCACTAAGATATTGCGATTTGGGGGGAAGGGGATGCTGCTTCACTGGGGAGACCGCAAACTGCTTCAGAACTGCAGCTTGATCTAAATGCTTAGTCCAGTCTGACCCCCACTGAGTTATTTGTCTTCCAATAGAGATGCACAAATCCAGTTTTTTCCAATCCAATCCGATACCAATACCAGGGTTGAGCAAATTGGCCGAAACTGATCCGATACTACTTTTGAATGACTAAACTGCATTCCTTGCCATGTGAGGGAAGGAATCAAGCTTGATATAAACATTTAGCCTTGTTTAAAGAAAGGTAACACATTAACACAGATAGAAATGTACTTAATTTTACAGTATCTTGTAATAAATAAAGTGTAATTTACTACAATATTAATAAAAACAGAAATGACTGGATTAGAAGGCTGGATCGGCCACATTCATCCTAAATCCGATCCAGCCAATTTGTCAATATTGGAGCTGATATCAGATCTGGGTATCAGATCGGTGCATGTCTATCTTCTAACAGTATTGGATTCAGTTTATATAAAGTTTCAGTTAAGCTATAACCAAAATTGTTTATTCTAAGGTTTTATTAAAATCCTAAACATACATATGAACAGTTAATTCTATTTTTACTAAGGATGCACGATAACTTTTTAAAAAACTGATACAATAACCAATAAATTTCAGGTCCCTAAAGGCTGATACGATAACTAATAACCGATAACACACATAGATATCTAATCATACCAAATCAAAAATTCCAACTGGATGTGGTAGCTCGTGTCTAAAATAAAGAGGGAAAAAGTGGTTTTCATCCTATGCTCTGACCCGGAAGCAGCTAGTCGGGGGGCAATGCATCCCATTCATGTAAAAAGAAAAGAAAAAAAAAAAACTAAACTAAAATGAAAAGAAGACAAAGAGCACATGTGAAATTTACAGAGCTGTCAAAAAGCCCACATCACAGCTTGCATAGTACCAGTTTTTTCAGCTGTTAGGTGTTTTTGTCCATGATGTCACTGGCATGTAGGCATGCTCTGAACACCTGTTGTAGCAGAACTGAACATGCTTGAACTGAAACTGATTCACAGCCGTGGCTCAACTAAAGAGTTGCAATTAATAGCTTGTGACAAAACCAAATTAATTAATAACATACTTGTTGGCTTTAGAGGCCTTCCCATAGTCTGCTGAGGGCTCGCTTTACATATCTACACACAGTAGGTACAGCTGTTTCAAATGTTGTCAATACTCTCATGCATCCTCTGTGTTGGCATTGTTGTTATGCAATACAGCCCCTGTAGGGAGGTGCAGAGTTCACACAAACTCTGACGTCAGTTTCAACAGCAATATAGGATAGCAAACATGGCGACGATGGAGGAGATAATCGTGATACACATTTTCAGAACGGTGCATGAAAAGAGGAAGCGCAGTAAATACATCACAGCTTCTTCTTCTTTGTTCACTTTTCTGGTCACACGTGAGTGATACTGTGCAACGATTTCCAGTGGTACTGCTCTGTTTGCTGCATTTGGGTAAACCACAGCAAGCCCTCTGAAAACCACTGAAATTTGCACGAAATGAGTGTAGAGGAGGGACAGAGGGCTCTGACTGAATGCGTATTTAACACTGAGTTTAAACAAGCCTCAAGAGCGAGGTGGGGAAAATATCTGCCTGCTCACTCAAACACGTTTTTAAATCCTAAAAGTTGAACAGCGCAAATAATATATCAGCATTTTTCCATTGATAAAATGACAACATACTGCAAGAGCCTTATTGGGGGTAAACCAGAGGTTTACATACTCCTACGATTAAAGCAGAACTCAGTAACTTCAGCTCGGGGCTCCCCCTAGTGGCGTCCTTTCACTGTCGTAAAGTTCAGCCCCCCCTACACCCACACAGCACACAGACGGCTTCTCTACCTGTCTTTCCTCGCCTATTTTGATCGCTGGATATATTTCTAAGCGTTTACTAGCTTGTTGATGCTACTTTGCTGCATTGGTAGCAGCACCACGTCTCCCTCCGCTCAAAGCAAAGACCCGTCTCTTCTGAAACGAGACGTTTTACCAGCGATTGCGGGCAAATATGCCGTGGATTATATTTTTCTTTAGTGTTGGCGGGTAGCAGGTAAGAATACAAACTTTTATTTACTTTTTGCGGACGTGACAAGTGATTATTGAGCCTGAAGCAGTGATGCTTCACCCTGCGCCCAGGCAGCGCAGCTACGTGAATCACTCTGGTCCAGCAAAGAGTTGGTTATGAGAGCCAGGAGGCGGTGTTTAGGTGGAGTGAAGCTAAAGAAATGTTTTCTTCGAATTAGCGCTGGTAATCTGGTTAAAATCAGAGCTGGAAGCAGCTCGGTAGATAGGGGACCTGAGTACCGTACAGTGGTTTCTGTTGTCGCAAGTTCTGCTCGGGTCGGCGCAGGCAAAGTTCCATAGAGCTGCTCGCAGGCCAGAGGCACCGGCGGGAGGGGGGGAACATTGAATCGCTCCGTAAACACTTTGTTTAGCCCCATGGGGATTCCGAAAAGCATTTATTGAGGTAAAAAAGTTACTGAGTTCCCCTTTAAAAAAAAGCACTATTTTTGTCACGCTGTATACTATAACAGCGTTGCTCGTCACTTCCTCTCTGTAAGTTTATTTTAGCTTCTGTCTCTTTAAGAGTTGTTGGAAGAGCACATGGTCACAACCAACACTGAACAACAAACTTTAGCCTTGCAGGAGTGTTTGAGCTGGCAGAGAATAGGTTGAAAGAAAAGAAGTTAGAGTTGGGTCATAGACTGTATCGACAGTAGGTGTACGTATACCTGCCACTGAGGCCTTAATGGGCATTTGTAAGTCCATTCAGGCCAGGATTCTTTGAGATGTTATTTTTCTAATTCAACGCAAACCCCATTTTTGAAGCAGGCTGAATTAATGTGGAAGTAGTCAGACTAACTCCGACCTGTTGACAGGCTGGAAACCCAACTTTTCAGCTTTGATAACCTCCTTTCACTGAGATGATGGAAATTTGGCTGGCTGGATTGCAAACTTACTAACTGGCTGGATCGCAGCTTACAGGCTGACTGGCTGGCTGGCTGAGTGAGTGTTTGTTTTCTTGCTGAATGACTGAGACCTTGTGGGATGTGAGGAATTTATGAGCTGGAGAGATGCCAAGAGAGAGAGACAGAAAGAGAGAGAGTTGAGGAGAGAAGAGAGTGTGACTGGAAAATAAAGTGGAGGATAGGAGGAACGCAGGGAGTTTTGCTTGGCTGGAGTCAAAGGAAGCAAAGAGGAGGAGGAAGGTCTCCCCCTTCTTTTTTTCCCCCCCTTTTGAGGCTAGAGGGAGCGTGGCAAACCACACACACTGCTGGAAAGCCACACTGGGAAGAAAAAGGAGAGCAAAGAGTGGAAGAGAGGAAACAGGCCCAGAAAAAGGGAAGATGGAGAGATTTAGGGGAGGAGGGGGAAAAACGGACTGAGGGCAAAGTGTGTCTCACCTCATTGTTGATATCAAACACTCCCTCCTGGATCTTCTCATAGATCTCCTTGGCTGTGTTGATGAAAGCCTGAGACAGACAGGAAATGAGATGCATAAAGAAATTTGATTCACATTTCTGTGATGAATCCTCTAAATGAGCCTGCTTAGTTCTCATGAAGATGTCCTCACAGTAACGGCTCACATCATTAAGAAAACACTAACTTAGTGGACGCTTGAGTAACACAGCCCAGCTTTGACTCTCAGCTGTCTGACACCACCACCCCCCGCTGCCGCTCAGACTGAAAATTCTCTTACAAAGTGTAAAACTTTGTCTTCACAGTGAACCTTACCTCTGGATTTATTCTCTGTCACAATTCGGACAAGTGTGAATCGCTTTGTTGAATATTCCATATAGGTGTGTCTACTCCTGGTTAGGAACACACACATGTGGGCTGGCTGCTAAACAGCGAGGCACTTAAAATTTATGTCAGTGGAAAAAACCCTCAAAAAACTCCACACCCTGCAGACAACAACCACCGCTACAGGCGTCATGAAACAGATGCGTGTCTGTGTGAATTTTTCAGCTTCTTTTTATTAGCATTTGCAATGTTTGTGGAGTTGGGGTTTCCCACCAGCACCTGAACGTACCATATTTTATAGAAGACCGCATGGGAAGATGGAAAATGTTTAGTGATTACACAGCAGATATGTATTTAGTAAACGGCAAATGAATGTAAGATCTAAACAGGAAAAAAAAAAAAAAAAAAAAAAAAAAAAGAGTACAATGAAAGAAAGCATGTAGTTTTAAGGCAGGTTATTTTAGCTGATATCTAAACTGAAGGCAAGTAAAAGCAGCTCAGCAGCTACATTACAGAACATTAACTTTGTTCAATTTCCACACAAACAGCATTTTTGTTAGAACTAGTTTCTGGTCAACGCAAACTGGGCAAGTTCTTTTCATCAGAGTAAGTTTACCATCAAAACCAGAGTTGAAACCCAAACCAAATCAATCTGCCAAACCCAATAAAAGATCATTTTAAATCACTACTGTAGGTGGATATAGGACTGGGCATATGGACCAAATATCATATCACCATATATTTATTTTAGATGACGATATACAAATATATATTGGTATCTTTACCCTAATTTGTCTAAAAGTTTCATTTCATATCAAACACCTGGTTTTTAGTATTGAAACATGTTTAGCGTAAAGGTATAGCTCCACTGCAGTGATGGAACTGACAAAACACTGGTTAGAAATGTTTGGTGAATCGAAATAATTCAAGATAGTTAGCTATTTTTTAGGATTTCTTTGTAAAAGTCTTGGGGAGGATTGTCTTCCAGACAGTTTAAATAATAGGGGTGGGAAAAACATCGATACATTGAAATATCGCAATATTTTCATATGCCAATACCATATCTATATTTAAAAACGCGGTATCAATCTATTTTACTTATGAAATTTCGTGAGGTATCATCGTTTTGTTACAAAATCTCATGGGATTTCACGAAATACCGTGAGATTTCATAATTCTGTTACAAAATCTCACAGCATTTCATAAAAAATCTCATGAGATTTCATAACAAAACGATGATATATTGCGAGATTTCATTAGTAAAATGGATTGACAACGTGTTTTTAAATATAGATATGGTATCAGCATATGAAAATATTGCGATATTTCAGTGTATTGATAATTTTTTTTACGCTTATAAAATAATCAGGTGACCCCTTTGTAGTCAGTCGAGGTGCAGCCGGGTCATTACGAAAAAATAAAGCAAAAAAATCTGCACAACTAATACCGCGATATAAGAATATTTGTAAATATATATCTCTCATGTAAATATCATATTGTGATATATCAGTATATCGCACAGCCCTAGGGGGTTAAATTAAAAAGATTCTTAATTCAGAACCAGCCTGTGTCAAAAACTATAGTTTAACTAGATAATACCCCGGTAACTGAGTCTTTATGCAACACATAAACAAGCCATGAGAATTGGCCTCATCACTGCAATCTTGCAAGAGCCTAGCTGCCCCACAAACAGGTGTCTTAAAACCACTCATCTGTTGTGGAAGACACTCTTACTTGAAACTTTAAGTGTTTAATATGTGCACAAATAAAATTCCTCTGTAAACGCTCGTCTATCCTTTTCCAATGTCTTTAAAGCAAAGCTGATAGGACGGTAGACCTTGTTAAAGAAAGCAGCTGCCCTTTTGTGCAGATCAAAAATAAGATCTGAGCAGGATAAACACAGACTTCACACAATCTGTCTTCTCTCTCCATACACACACAGTAACAGCACTGAAAGGATCAAAGATGATTGAATAAAGTGGAATTAAGCTCCCTGAGCAACTGGCCTATGACTATGGTATCGATGCATTAGTCTCCAGGGACAGTCTCTGACTGTTTTGTCTAAGGGCTCGAAACTGAAGAGCAACAACTGTAGCTGGATTCAGATCTGGCATCAGCTCTGATCACACACTTTCTTCAGTCTATAGAGAAACAATGTAAGAGGCCAGGTTCATTTCAGATCACACATTAGTAACTGCATGCAAAAATAAACCTTCTCAATCCAAAAAAATGTGTTCAGGAACTGAAAATATGTCCTGAACTCCTATCTGACACCCTGCCGGAAATAGACTGAGCCCAGGGGTGCTCTCTGGTGTGCTCTGTCCCGTTCACTCCTGTCCTCCTTCCCTCAAACATTGCTGCAAACGTCGCTCCTTCACATCTTATTCATTCTGTTCTTGGGCTTAGCTAATGAAGTTTCAGAGACTGTATATGTAGATAGGAAAGATGAGAGGATTTAAAGAAGAAACTGAAAACCCAATATAAGTTAGAGGGGGAGAAAAGAGGAGTGACATGTACAGATGTGTAAAATACAAATTAATAGCATTAACACAAGAAAATATGTATATAAAAAAACAGAATAAGTGGAAAATTAGTAGAACTTTGAAATATAAAAAGAAAACAGAAAAAATTGTAGAAGATGATATGAAATGAAAGATGGAGAAAAAGGAACAGAAATGTGAAGAGGCCAAGGACAGGGTCTGGATGAAGGATGGAGAGATTAGACGATGAAAACATGCTTACAGAATCTCCCCATCTGTCTCTAAGGACCATCCCATCAGGCCCAGTGTCCACCCACAGACCCTGACAACAAACCCTGCCCTCTGATTGGCTGCTGGATGTCGCTGAGGGGAGGCGGGGTGGAGGTTATGAATATGTATGAACTTTAACTGGTTGATATAGTGCTGGGGAGAGAAAGGGAGATGATGGGGTGTAGAGGAGGGAGGAAGGAACTGTGGAGGAAGAAATGAATGGAGAAGGGCAGAAAGGCACAAATGAGGAGAGGTTGGAAGACACACTGGAGGAGGGGGAGGAAGAGAAGGATGGCGAGTGGGAGGGGGGAGGTGAAGGAGGAGAGGTAAAGAGCAAATGATGGACGTCGAGGGATGAGGAGGGCTGGAGCGAGAAGAGATGAAGGGAGGGGAGGAGAGGAGCGGTATCAGGAGGATTCAGAGGACACTAATGAGACAAATTAATCATACCACACACACACATACACACACACACACACCCCTCCCCCCTCATCTTAACCCCATAGAGAGCTCTGCTCGACAGGGTGTGGGTGTGGGTGTTTGCATGATATAGGCCAGGCAAGAGAAGGTAGAAAAAAAAATAAAAAAATCAATGTAAACACACACACACACACACACACACACAAAGTGCAGTGCCCCTGGCTGGCATGCTGTGTTGTGTAGGATGGGATTATTTATGTGATTGGATAAGTGAGAAAGGGGTCCCAGAGGACCACGCCATGCATTCATTGCAACAACACCAGGGGTGTGTCTCTGTGAGAGGCGGAGCAGTGTGTTCACTGTGCTAACCGTGGTCCATGATGCTAACGCAAAACTGCTAAGAATAAAGCTGAGCAAGGCTGATCCACGCTGCTGCGGAGCAACAAGGAGCTTCACTCCAACTATAACGGACCACTCAATGAGAGCACTGACGGGCTTATAAACTGAAAATATTATTTCTTCCAGGTGGAACAATCAATAAAATAGATTGGGATAGCTAAAGCATTCATTAAATGAATGTTTTCAACATTTATTTGAAGTATTACTTAACTTGTAATTCAAACCAGATGCAGGTATGTCAGAAAATAAATTAATGCATGTTAATGAATTGAATTGCTATGAAAAGTCAGAAAACCAGAGGAAAATTATTGGGGGAAAAAACTAGACTGGAAGAAGGATATGTGGGAGTCAATATACTCTTATTAAATGGGTTCAGTATTTTAACTAATATCAGAGGACACACAGTCATCTTGAATGAAAACATATTTTCTCTACAGTGGTGACATTTTAGCAAACTGGTTACAAATCTTTTTATTCAGTAGGCAGAATAGTCTTTTTAATCCAGCTGGTTATATTTGTCTTTGGAGATTCCAGAGATGCCTCTTTTCTGTGACCTGGATGGACATTTATGGAAAAGAAATGCAAACTGGGGCTTCAGCCACGCTAAAACCCTTGTATAAACCCAGATGCAAACACTGGTACAAGCTAGCTGGTAACAGGCATGGTGTTTAACACTTCTGCCATCTTGAGAGGCAAAATAACATGCTAATATCTATGTAATAGGCAGTCTTTTTTTGGAAAACATCCCAAAAATTTCACTTTAAAAGTATTTTAATCAATTCCAATGGGATAACAGTTATGCCATAAATCTAACATTTAAATAAACAGTATGGGTAAAAATAATGTAATCATCCTATCAATTAATCTTGAAACAGTTTGCTAAAGACAAACCACCATCGCAGCCTCCAGAGGGCTTGTTGGTTTAACGCACTTCCTGATATAAATCAAACCACATATAAAGATTTATTGCAAGTCTTCAATGGAGTCTCTCTTTGCTTTCATTGCGCTCCAGACAAATAGAGCTCTAACTTAAGCTACAGATGTCAACATGCAGCAACGATAACTGTGAAAGAGCAGATAATGGGTGTGAAATTCTGTGTGGCTGGAGATTTATTTGTCTGGGGTAAAAGCTGTTTAGCATTAGCGTTGACCTGCAGGGAGTAGCGCATATTTCACAAAGACGGGTGGCGTTTGCAGCACTACGAAACCCAGATACAGCTAAGCTGAGATCCTTAATCAAGTCATTCAGGTAGATGCTTTTGGAAATCTACGTGTGTGTTTACCTCCTCCACATTAGAGGCAGTCTTGGCTGATGTCTCCATGAATATGAGGCCATGTTCTCTGGCAAATGCTTCACCTTCCTCTTTCTTCACCTCTCTCCTCGACTCTAGGTCGCTGAAACACACACAGACGTGCACGTTAGCAGCATGACACAGCTTCAGAGAGGAAATACTTTGGTAAAAACAGAGAAGATTGAGCAAATTTATCATTGTGAATGCTGTTCAGGTATAGTGATATTTTACACACGAGGCTCAGTTTGGACTACAGAATTTGGCTAAATAAACAAGTAAAATCTGGATTTCCTTATGATGATACATTACTGGTGAAGGGGAGCCAAACTTCCTCATCAAAACCTTTTTCTTTGAGCTTTGCTGTTTGATAACTAACATCACCATGTAAATTTCACGTTGACGATAACCTGATATCTTTCCTGCGTAACGTGGTTATGTAACCTCAAATGAGGAGTGAACTTGCAGTTTCATCAGTCACCAGCTGATGTGTGCTACAGAAGTGAACTTCCTCATTTAAACTAACACAAGTGCATGTTTACCACAGGAGAAACGCCACTCTAAAGCAGTGCTCTCTTGATATAACCATCTGACACAATGGTGTGTTATGCAATCTCAGCTACAGTATGAGACATAAAGCAGAAGTAAGATCCTCATTCGAATCTGACCGGAAATTACACATTTTTAACCCAAACTAGTGTTAAATTCTTCATTTTAAAATTGAAGTGTTAATTGTGAGGTTTAAATTTTAAAATGGACCAAGCTGAGCTTTGAGAGCAGACTGCTTGGACAAACGTCTAACAGGCCATTGTTATACAGCACACTGTTCATATCCACCAGTTATGGCTGCCACACATTGTTGATGGTCCAGGTTTATGTAGGGCAGCATGTACCTCTATCACTGGAGAAGAAAAACTAATTTTACCTCTTGTTGCCAATGAGCATGATGACCATATTGGAGTTGGAATGTTGGCGGGCGTCCTCTAACCAGGTCGTCAAATGGTTGAAGGTGTCCCTTCTGTTGAAAAGAGCACAGATTTCTGGTTTCAGTTTGACTGCACTTTGAAACTAAAAGCAGTACAGATAAAGCGTGTTATTCACAGGCATGCACACACACCAAAATAAGATGCTACAGATTTTAACTTTCCCTTGAAAACTGGTGAATGATGTGTCATTTCCTTTTGCAAATTTTGAAACCATAAAAACAGAAAAAATAACTTTTATCTTTCCTTCCTGTAGATCTGAACAGAAATCATATCCTGTAGATGCAAAAAAAATTAACTAAAGAATCGTAACATAATTTTCTTTAAAAAAAAAAAAAAAGTGCCTGATATGTAATGTGTGCAGGCAGTTCATAGTATAATTTTTTGAAGCATACATTAATGGGGTGGGGGTGGAGCAGGAAAACTGGGAGGTTGATTAGCATTGCAGATCATGTTTAAGGACCTTTTAAATCCTCAGTGACCAGAGCACCTGAGCAGCAAAAAAACCCCCCCAAAACAAAACAAAAAAACACATTTTGCATATAAATCTAAACACGCACACTTAACTGAGTCACAAGTATAGCTAAATAAATGTGTAAATAAATGTGACATGTGAAAAAATAGCCCCAAGAGGAAAAAATAAACCATAACAGATCCCATCAGAGCTACGACTTCAAGGTTTATTAATCGGGGGGGGGGGTTAGAGTATCCAAAGAAGAAAAAAAAAAGGATCAGCATGAGGTTATTTATTTATTAATGCAGAGTCTGAACAGGAAATTCTCCTTTAATGGCAGCACTGAACTAAAGGTCATAGGGTCAGGATATAATTAAGAGTCAAACTCTGGGGACCACAAAGATCAATAACAAATTTCAAGTCATTGTAGCCGATGGACATCAATACACAATATGTTTATGTGCACCATGGTGTTTGGCGGATCGAAACAGGGTTTGACATTAAAGACAGCCAGAAAGAGGGAGTCGTTATCTTGAAACATTTAGGAAAAATGAAAGCAAAAGAGTTTATACCGGTCAGCCTGTTAGTGTAGCCTTTCTCAAAATGAGGGTCCCAAGATAATTTAAAGGGGTGATCAGATCATTGTAAAAAAAAATATAGCCTACATTTATCAAATAAATTTTTTTTTTTTTTTTTAAATTAGGGCTGTCAAAATGAATGCATTAACGCAAAGGGACTCATTCATTAATGCATAAACAAATAAATTATTACTCAAGAACTATAAAAAAAAAAAATCCAAATTTGGGATTATCTCAGAAATAGAAACAGATTTTGGACATGCAAGTGCCTTCTCACAGTGGTGAACCAAATCCACCAAAAAACACTTTATCCTTCTTGTTTATGACGATTCTGCTTTCACATCTTACATTTAGAGGATGGCCACCAGATGACACATTTCACATATCACAAAATTAACCACTCAGCTGTTGTTGGGGGGCACAAAAACCAACCTATTTAATGACTTATGTTGCTGAAACTAGCGTAAAACACGTTTTCACAACTACAGGATAAATAAGCATTGATTGAACGTTGTTAATTTTTGTATTTGAAAAGCAATTCTGGTGCATACCTTAACTTTAACCCCCCCCCCCTTAATTCAGTATCTTTCATCCCATAGGCTGAAAAAAAAAAAAAGCCCTTGTGACATTAAACTAGAAATCAAAACATTTTTTCTTAAATTCTTGGGCCCACAGCTACAGTTTATTACTTGATAAAAACAAAGATGTTATCAACTTAATTTGTAATCTGTATTTTTTGTGATAACTTCCAAACACCAGCAATGTTAGCATACTGATGTCACCGTTTCCACGACGTGCTGTAAACCCCATTTTTCTCTGGTACAGCTCCAGAGAACCGAACACACAGGAACTTGAGGGTTCTGTAGTTTTAAATCTCATGTGCGTCATACACTAGTAATTTATAACAGCCTAGAACAGTCTTACCTAACAGCAGGTCACGTGACTTACATTCATGTGTCAAGATAAGATTCTCTTGTTGTTCACAGGCTAAATATGATCGAGCTGATGAGTAGCAGCTAGTTAAGACATGTCTGCAATAACAGTAAGGTTGAGCAAACTGAACATTGTAAGAGATTTCAGGCAGCAAAGGTGACAACTAAGGAGGTATATATACTAAAAAGTAAAAAAAGGAAAAGGAGGACTTGGCAACACTGGCATATATATAGCCATTCTTATAGTTTTTTTCTCCCCTGTAGTTTCTCTGTGCTCAAAAATGATTAGCTTTTAATGTCATTCATCAACACTTTGATTTTCAGAAATTTTTCTATTTCATTCTTGCTGCTTTGTCAAAAAATTAGTTGACGCTTTGACCAAACAAGTCAAACTTGGTGCATTACCTCAATAAATGCCAAAAAATAAACTAAATCAATCAGTTTACCAGTTTCAACTTTTATGCCATCATATTCTCGCATTGTGGCATGTAGGATCCGGCTCTGTAACAACTTGTTGCATTTTTACATGTTGCTTAAATGCTATCTCAAGTGTGTATGCCTGGATTACCTTGTGATGTCATAGACTAGCAGTGCTCCTGCTGCTCCTCTGTAGTAAGACCTGGTGATGGACCGGAAAGACTCCTGGCCAGCCTGTGGAGACACATACATATATTAATAAACAGAAATTGAAACCTAAATAATAGAAATGTCCACAGGCATAAACATGCTTTAGTTTTCTATCAGGTCTGATTGTGCTGCAGCTCAACAGGCCAGTTCCCTCAGTCCTGCGACATCATCCAACCAGTCATGTTTTCCTGCGAGCTCTCAGGAACGTTATGCATCAATCCTAATTATCCAGCGGATTCCAGCTCCAGGTTTTCAGACAGCCGGGGGTTGGAGAGGGGGTAGGACAGCACAGAGCAAAGCCTGTAACTGGATACAATAGAGTTCTCTCTTTCATTCTCCATCTATCCGTCACAAAATCCCTTCTTTCTCTCTGCTTGCGTGTACAACCTTCCAGTTTCACTCTTTATGCTCAACAAAGAAGGTCACATTAGCTGTAGTGTTGCAGTATACAGATTAGCCGTGTTGCATTTATGTCATACTTGACACTCCATCCAGCTCACCAGGTCACCTTGTACTTCGCTCCCTTTTCCATTATTATTCACTCATTGTCTCACCTTTACAGTGTCTTCCTTCCATCACTCATCTTTTCATTCTTTCTCTATGAATCCCGGGCCTCCCCTCTTTCCCTTACTCCTTTCACTGACCAGCATTCTTGCCCCCCCCCCCCCCCAACGCAATGTCTATTCATTCTATCTCTAGTCAATGTACATTAACAATGTTGTCTGTGTTCATCCAGGCCAGAGTAGAAAACAAAACAGTACTCTATCCTAGCAGCTGCAAGCCCCGCATGCTGTGACCTCATCTGAAAAACCAGACAGTCAGACAGACACACAGGCAGGAACACAGTAAGTCAATGAATCATTCAGCAAGTCAGAAGACTAGGCAGTCAGTTTGTCAGCCAGAACCTGGTCTCCTGGTCAATGAAGCTGCTGGTTACCGAGTCAGATGACTAGTCGGTCAGCAGGACAATTTAGTCAGCCGGAAAGCAAACTCAGATAATTTGTTTGGCGAACCAAACTCCAAGTTAGCTGGTCACTGAACAGTCAGTAAGTCATTCAGAGAGCAGTCAACCAGCCAGCAATGCTATTAGTGGATAAATGATAAATAAGGGTGAAAGAGAGGGAACGCTGTGTCTGTCTACCATCTGGCCAACAGGCTAGTGTGCAGAAACAGACATGCACACACTTATTCATATGGCAAGTGCAGCCCACACAATGATCCAAATGGTTTCTCTGTTGGCTGCTGCTTGGTGATGGTGTATGATTGTACAAATCCCACAAGGAAGCAACAGTCGCTAATCCTGGCTGCTTTTCTAAAAAAAAAAAAGAGCCCACTATTATTCCTGGTCAACCAGGTGAAGACTATCAGTAATCTGGTGGTAGAGAAAAGGTGAGGAAGTCTGAGACCTGGAAACCAGGGGTCCAGTGGTATCGTATTTCTAGTTGGTTGAATTTTCTTGTATTTTCTCAAGTACTTTTCTCTTTGTCAGTGTAGGGTACACTTGATCATCCTGAAAAATTCAATTCAGTTGATGTAATTCTGGTTCAACTAAATAAACACGAGGGTGAGCAGCCTGTTTTTGTCACTTTTGTGCATTTTTCCTTTCATTTTTGAATAATTAACCTTAATAACCAAATCCTATACTAATGTAATAAATGTGGTGTAACTCTTGTGAAGCTAAGTGGAAGGCTCACATTGAAGGAAGTATCTAAAATACTTCTCTGTAATATTTTTATTGTGTGTTGTTGAGTGTTGCACATTACACTTGAGAGCAAGTGTGTTCATCTCTTCCCAAACCCCAATTAAAATGAATTTCTTCTGTCTTCTTTCCTTGACTTAAACTTGACCTCACTAAAAAACTTGAAGTGCCAAGGACTGTTTCATTTATTAATTTATTTTTGACAATTTGACTGTACTCCTGAACTGATAGGCCTTTTTCCTGATAGTGCTGTGCTTTAAATGGTTATTTTTCATGGAGCTCTAACTCCACCTGCTGGTGGAGCTGCTTCACTGCAGGTACAGACAGTTACGGATCATAGACTTGATCTGAGAATATATTATTTCACTTTTTTGTGCTGAAAATGTACATATAGTATGATTCAAGAAAAGTTACTTTTGAGCTTTAGAACTGAATACTTTGCCAAGTCTTGCAGCATTACAATCTATAGGGAGGTGATGCATTGGGGCTTTGTTGTGTTCTTGGGGCAGCGTTTGGGTTCATCCTTAGAGGGAAGACCAAAAGATCACAGCATATTTTTTTCCTCTGATGAAACAGTATTAAGTGTTAAAAATCTAAACCACTAATATAACCAGTTTATTCTTGAGAATATTTTACCTTTCATTCAAAGTCTCCTCCGTTCCAGTTGGCTGGTGTCAGACTTATATTGTTGTTGGGACAATCACAATCACTATAGTCACAGGTCTGTCACTGACCCGGCCGCCCAAACTGTGTGCCATGTCAGATGCGAGTTGTTTACCTAACAGGCCACCCTGCTGGATATTTTGCTCACATGATTCAACTGTTAACACCTTAAATCCAAAGACTAAAACATCACACAGGCTGCGCTGGTACATTGGCTTCATGTGAAGAAACATGGACCGAGATTTGTTTGATATCGATAAAAATGAAGCTAAATAAGGTAAGGTTGGATAGAGACCTTTAAAGCTTTCATTTCAATATATTTTCAACCTTGCAGAAAGTATGTATGATGTGTACTGCTACTTTTAGTGAATATCTGTAGCAACAACTAGAGGCACGGCTATAAAAAAAAAAAAAAGAAAAAAAAAAAAGAAAAATACAAAAGATTATTTACCGTATCCCAGATCTGCAATTTGATCTGTTTGCCATCTATAGTGATCATCCTTGCTCCAAACTCCACACCTAGATGGACACAATCACAGAAGAGCAGGTATAAGGTCATCATTTAAGAAACTCAGTGATAAGCATAATTATTTGCTGAGAGTGGAAAAATAACTTGATAAAAAGAGGAGGGAAAAAATAGGCAAGTTGTCCCACATAATCTGGATTCAATAGAATATATACATACATTTACTGGATCATTAGATGTTTTCGAAAGAGCTCATGAGCAACAGATGGACAGATGTCTTTTTTCACACCGTCCTGCTACTGTATACTTTCATCCAATATCCTGAAATAATCAGGAACTGTTCTGCATTCATTTTAAAGCAGTGTTTCCTCTACATTGACTCAGCGGTGGTGGGCTGCCTTAGCTGTATCGTTAGAGCCATGCCTTCAAATTGCTAAGAGTCAACTCATTTCACATTAACTATGTCAAAATTTCTTCATTGAAGCTGCATTACTGCCTCCAGAAGCACAGCAGCGGTAGGATACTCTGCTGTCAGACATCTGCTTTGCATTGGTAAACTTGAGAGCATTGGACAAGCTCAAACAATACAAACAAAAAAATACAAATCCCTGAGTGATGATAATGAACAAACCCCAGATAATACTGGTTCATCTAATTTCTCCACTGGCATCACCAGATGAATTATTCTGGAACCATTTAGTTCACTTTTTATTTCTGTGGGGTGGGGAAATACAACTGGAAAGACCTAAAACCAATCAGAGACAAAACATGTGACACAAAACAACACAAAAAGGTGTGCCTAAATAGCATTCTACCATGTTAAATAAATGTGACTGACTCAGCCCCGGACTGGATGGGCTGCTTTAAAGTCTGTTTGAACAGCAACAGTTCAGATGGATTCTGCCAGAGCAAATGAAACATGAGCCCTGGTACTCAGGCTGGCACTATAGAACAGGTGAGGTACTTTTGATGCTGCCATTTGCAAAGTACAAAAGCACAATTTACAACATCTTTATCTGTTGTGTATTAATCTCACAGCAACATAACAACAAAACACAGATATGTTGGACAGAGAAGCAGTGACTCAGATCACTGGACGACATGGTTATACAGGCTTTAATGATCTGTAGGAATATTAATCAAAAGTTTGAAATATTCTTAAATGCTGTAACAATAGTAAACAAAAGTGGCATTTACATCCGTTGGTATAGATTTTATTTAAAATGTATAAAACCGACATTACTAGATCAGGCTTGAAGTTTTTTTTTTTTAAATGGCTGCAATATTACTGACACTTGAAAACTGAAATATATTACTCATCCTATGAGCTATGTTATATGTAACTTTGCTCACCTGAAAGAACTTTTCAAATCAATAAAAAGGCTAATGATGCATCACAATATCTCATTATGTTTCTTTCCTGTCACTGCACAGCTGAACAATCTTTGCAAAACAAAAGTGTGAGTGTAATTAGCAGCTGATAAATAATCAAATGAACATAGTTTTACTGATGATGGTGAGGCAGGAGCTCTTACCGATGGTGAGGTCGTGAACTGGCTGAAACCTCTTGTCTGTGAACTGTAGTAATAGACATGATTTTCCCACACCTAGAAAAAAGGAACATAAAATGCATTAAAACAGATTCTAATGCTAAGTTCTTGTGAAACATTAACACATTGAGGACAAGATACCAAAAGTAAGAATTTTTTTTAAATCAACCACAATAATGAGCTCTGAATTCACACAGTGTAAAGACACTGTGTTGCTTGTGGGTAACAACACTCTGCAGGGAGTTGTACATGTACAACAAGTATTACTCTCAAATATAAATCATGAATATTTAATATGGGAACATGGGAATCTTCATCCAGTTCAAACGGCCCCAGCAGGGAGCTTGCACACTCTTCTTCCCACCTAGCTTCAGTTAACTGTTAGTTAGCTAACTGACCAGCTGGCTACTTCCTACATGTGATGACACTTTTTTTTTCTTTTCCAAAAAGGGCACTGATGAATGTGTTCATAATTAACACTATTCTACACATTAATTCAGCAGTTAAAGGAATAGTTCACCCTCAGAATGATTTAACTTTATTTTTCACTTACCCTGATGGTGAGCAAGACTCTGGACCACTTTTTTAATATGTAAAATGCAGCCGGAGATCAGGGCGACTTCTCGTTCCCCCCCCCCAATGGAGTTCGCCAGGGTCCGAGCCAAAAAGGTCCATAAAAGTCCACAGAAAAATTGTCAATATTCCTCCATACGGCTCGTCCCATGTAATCAAAGTGTCCTGAGTGGGTAGCGTCCAGAATTTACTTGAAACTACGCCATTTAGTATATTTTTAGAGTCTTAAAAGGAGTATTGTTTACTTTATGAAGCGCGCACATGCGCGGTAACGAAACTACAGAAGCCTCGGTGTTCAGAGCCTGCTCTGCCGATAATGCAAGCGTAGAAGAAGAAATTCACTGTTTACATTGTGGTAAGAGCGCGAGAGCTCTAAACAAACCGGGACAAACACAGGAGGGTTGGATATTGATCTAAAAGAAAGAAAGAAAGAAAAAGAGAACACGCGATCTTGTCTGCCGTGGCTTCCGTAGTTTCGTTAATGCGCATTGGCGTGCTTGCTAGGCATGCGATGTAGTCTTGTTTAGACTCTAAAAATATACTAAATGGCGTAGTTTCAGTAAATTCTGGACGCTACCCACTCAGGGCACTTGGATTACATGGGACGAGCACTATGGAGGAATATTGACATTTTTTTGTGGACTTTTATGGACCTTTTTGGCTCGGACCCTGGCGAACTCCATTGGGGGGGCGACGAGAAGTCGCCCTGATCTCCGGCTGCATTTGACATATTAAAAAAAGTGGTCCAGAGTCTTGCTCACCATCAGGGTAAGTGGAAAATAAAGTTAAATCATTCTGAGGGTGAACTATTCCTTTAATGTTGCAGAAAAAAAAGAAGAAGAAAGTAAACAATTGGATTTAACAAAGCAAAAGATGTTGGTTAAGTCAGGGTTCAGCAAAATAAAGACTACCTATATATACTAAATGACCTGATGGCATGAGCATATTCGAGCATGATAAATGTCAGGATTCATCAAGCTCAAATAGTAAAAGAGTGGTTCAGGAAGCATGAGACATCAATTTCACACATGGATTGGCCACCACAAAGTCCAAACCTTGACCCCACCAAGATTCAAGGAGACATAAGAAGCAATCAGACACTCCCATCATAGTACAAGCACATGGTGAAAAAAGTAAATGAAACCAAGTGGAAATGAATATTTTGACACTGCATATAGGAACATATTTAGGGGGAAAAAACAAAAACCAAACAGCAGGCCAGTGAAACACATGCTTAGTTAGTGGTGCTTCAAAATGCAAGTATTAAAACCAGAAAAAATTCAAATGACAAACAATGACATTATTAGTAGTTATTGTGTTGTGCTTTACAGATTATCAGGAGCCACCAGAGAAGAGTGACATGTTTTCTTGACGTATTGCAACATTCACAGATGCAATTGGCTAGAAATGACTCACAGCAACCACTCTCCCAAACCTTTACTTAACACTGAATATTCTTCCAATATATTCTTCTAATATCTAAAAAAATTAATCATGTCAGAGGTTAAAAGGAGGCTTCAAAGTAGTTACATTTTTCTCAATAAACTGTTTAAATATACTGATGTGAGCATGTGTGTGCAGCAATGTTAGCGGAATACACCTACATCAGATCATAATCCAAAAAGCTGCCATTTGTGTCCTCACAATGACCAAAAAGGACGATCATACAAGGAACACGATTATCCTCATGCTGTCTTCCTCAGCACTTAAAAATTAATTTTAAAATTTTACTGCTGGTGTACGAGGGACTGAATGGTTCCGGTCCAAAATACGTCTCATCTGCTGATACCATGCGAGTTATCAAGACTTATAGGATCATCTGGGTTAAGTTTACTTTCCAGACCAAGAGATGAAACTAAATAAGGAGAATCTGCATTTAGTTTTCATGTTGCTAACATGAAGTGTGCTCTAAACCTCAGTTCTTTTAAATCAGGCCTTAAAACTGTTATTGTCACAGCTTTTTAATTAGCATATGCACTTTAATAGATGGATGGAATATTTGCCACTGACATCTGTTTGCACAATATGCTGCTCACTCTACGTACTCTCTTTTTGTCCGTTTCCATGTATATCAGATTGTGTTGCCTTATGTATGAAATGTGCCAAGTAAATCATCCTCGCCAGCTACACAAATATAAACCTGAATTTCATGATTAATGTTTTTGGATGCATAGATGCTTATCACCAAAAGAAGAGTTCAACTGGACTGAATAAAATTTAGCAGCAATGAACTCAGTCTGTCACCTTATCTTGATGTATTGCATTTGTCAGCTTCTGCCCTGTATCCTCCTCTGAGGTTAACGCGCTGCACCGGAGAAGGTCTCAAGGTCTTTTCGAGACGAGATGGCTTCCGATGTAAAAAATGAACTGAATCATCTCCATTTCTCAATTTGATTGCATTGTAAAACTTCAGATGATTGAATGTGTGTGTGTGTGTGTGAGTGTGAGTGTGTGTGTGTGTGTGTGTGTGTGTGTGTGTGTGTGTGTGTGTGTGTGTGGGGGGGGGGGGGGGGGGGGGGGTATTATTCAGTGCTTTATGCTGATTGTGAGCAAAATTAGAATGAGGGGTTAAGGATTTCTAACATTTCTGCATGCGGAAAAGAGAAAAGCAGTAGATGGAAAAGGATGAGATGAACAGAAGAGAATAAAAGAGGATGCTAAGGAGACTGAGAGAAAGAGAAAAAGAGAGGTGACAGAGAGACATGGTGTCCCTCCGCTATGGTTTCCAAGGATCACCGCTGCTAGGCAGTGCCGTTGCTAGGCAGGGGCTGTGTGATGGTAATGATAACGGATAGAGGGATCTAGAGGAGGGAAGCTATATGAAGGTGCAACAATCATGCCATCATCAGCTCCATCACATTTATGTGCTGAGTCAGTAGACACCTGCAAGCTCTTCTGCAACCAAAACTCAACTATGAATTCAGAAAACATCTAGGGCTTTTGGAGCCACTTGATAATTTCTTACCAATTAGCTAAATTAGCCACAGTGCTTAACACACCATCCTAAAATTGCTCAACTTTTCATTTACGGCCAAGATTGAGTGTGACGGCTGCCGTTCAGGGTAAGAGCAAACTGTCAACAGCAGTCTATAATCAAAGCCTGCTGTGCTTTTAAATAGAGAGAGTGGCTACAATCACAGTGGTAATTAGTGGAGAAGTGGGTAATATTTCTATGAAAGCTTTGTACTCCAGCTTCTAGCTGTGGTAATAATGCCCTACTATATGTTTTCAAGCAGAGGTAATTCTGAATTTGGAGATCTGCTGAGCTATCAGAAAACAAAGTCAGAACATGTTGACTGGAGCAATGACAGGTGGAATTACTACATTTCATAACAGATGGTTAAACTCTTGAATCAGGGCTCCAGACTAACTTTTAGCACTGGTTGCACTGGTGCGCCTAACTTTGTAATTTGGGTGCACCAACAAAAAGTTTAGGTGCACCTCATTGTTTCCAGCATCACTGTATGCAGCTCATTTTAATCCAGTTTAAGGATTTTCTTTTTATCATTTTACATAGACGGTGATGGTTATTGAAGTTATTATTAACAGTAATGAGGTTTTAGGAAACGGTTTTGTTTAATGTTGTCATGTAGAAAAAACATTTTTAGGGGGAAGCTTCACTGAACTTCATGAAACTTAACATTTCAAACTAAAATGTCTTGAGGCTGTGAAGCTTCAGGATGAGGATATTGATACCCTGGAGTCGCTATTTTGATACCAGCCAGAAAAAATATCTGAACCAATACTTTTAGTATTCCGATACCACTGTACAGATACAAATATGCATTTGTCTCCACATCTGAGAGTTTTAGAAATGAAATGATGTGAAAGCAGCCAGATTCTAGCTTCTGTATCACATAATGGTGGTAGCCTATCAGATGTCATGATGATGCTGCTGCTGTGTTCGTGATGATGATGATGATGTTTTGGTATCTTTCATTACTTTAATGCAGGTTATTGCACATTATGTTTTGGTAAATTTATGATATTACTATTGTATTTTATATTTGAACATTTTCCACTGAAAACATTTAAATTATCTTAACCTGTACTTAAGTTATTTGATAACTAAAATAAGTTTTCAATCTTATTTTTGTTTGATTTCTTCATCAATATAATTTGTTATTGTTTCACAAGTTTTACTTATATCTGATATTGCCCCTGGATTCAAGATATTAATGCAAACTGCAATCATGAGTTGTTTTTTTTGTTAGTTTTTTTTAAAGGGATCAAAAGTGTCAGTAACGGTATCAATGAAAAAAGTACCATAAACTACTGGTATCGTGTCGACATGAAAAATTTAGGTATCGCCCATCCCTCGCTTCTCTTTCAGATCCTAGAGCTCATTAGAGTTGGATTTCTTTGTTATTATTACTATTAAATAACCTCTTGAACACATTAGATAACAGAACAAATAAAGAAAAGTATCTGACTCAGTGAAGGAGGGACGGGGAGTATTTACAGTTAATGCTTTAACCAGCGGGTCGGATCGTGGGTTCTATCCTACATCCAGGGGGTCTGGTCCAGATTTGACCGGCAGATAACCGTGGAAACTGGTCGGGTTGGTAATCATCAAAAACAGATTCAGATGTGTGCGGGTCGGTTGTCTAAAACTGGACCCGCAGCAGGAATTTGGAGGTAAGGTGATGTCACACAGACGGAGGCTGGAGCGTCACAGCGCATCCACGCTCATCCGGCTTTCTGCTTCATGTCGCTCAGACAAAACTCTTAAATTCATGAAGATAGTTGATGACAACCACAAATGAGCAGAACGCACCATATTCCACGTTTTACAATTGATTGTTTCCGCGGGTCTCGTTGGTGTCGTTCTTCACCGCAGTCTAACGTGGACCTGCTGGTCTTTATTTCAAACTAAAGCACATCACGGCGTTCACGTGTTCACGTGTTGAGGGTGGATCAGAGCCAGTTAGAGATGAAGACTCGCTCCTTTCTGTGGGCTTTTTAGCGTTATTCTCTGAGCTCCGTTAGGAGGGAAATAAACACAGAAAAGACACATTTGGAGAAAATCGCTCACCTTCACCTGCAATGTTAGGCGCATCGGTGCAACCTAGAAAAAAAGTTAGGCGCATTGAACAAATTTTTGGCCGCATATGCGACTGAAATAGTCGCAGTCTGGAGCCCTGTGAATGCCTCAAAGCATCTATTGCAAGCAGAGATCTTGCAGAGGCTAAAAGTCTACATGCTGGCGATGGGACAGCTTGGATGAAAACCTGCATCTTACACCTCTGTAAAAGTAAAAGCATCAAGCAATCCAGGACAAAGCAGACAGTAAAACATACAGAGATGATAAAACTGTCAGAGTGAAACCTTAAACACAGCTTTCTTTTTTCACACAAAGGACACACAGTTATTGTGATGTTCTAGATTCTAAAAATTCAAGACCTTCATGACGAATGTCCCAGTGAGTCGCCTTCAAAAATGAAGTATTTTCTAGAGATCAATATTCTAATAGTCATGTTTTCCAAAACAAAAAGATCCTACACTGGAATTAGTTTGAATCAAGACCAAAAAAATATCTTCAACTGTGTGAAATGCTGATTTTAACTTTGTGTCACATTTCAGCAACTTCACCAAAACACTTTAGCGACCTCAAAAGTCTCAACGTAAAGCAAATAAGCACATACTAATGTGTACTGCTGACAAGAAAATGAAACTGGAACCAAACAAGAGGTCGTATCATTAGTCCCTCCTCTCATGCTACCAATAAATTCAATTGTAATCCCACAACAAAGTCAGTTCAACTTTGTGTAGGCCTCTTTATCAAGTATGACATCAATTAAATCCTTTCTCATAGCATAGTAATAAAAATAAACGATTGAGTTAATAAAATCTCAGTTTTTTAGAGGTACAAAGGAAAAGAAGTTCATGGCAGAAATTCATCCTTTGCTATTAAAAGAATGAATGCATCAATAAGAGTTCAAGTCTTGCTGATGTGTCAGTTTACAACAAGCTAATATGATGCTGCGCTGCTCATATACCCCTGTAACCTGAAGTTTAGCAAAGTCAGCAGACTGTGCAACAATCCCTGCTTAAAATCAGACCATACAAACTGTCATCACACATCAAATGATATTAAGGTGCCTTCAAGCATGTATGATCCTGAAAACACTACACTTCTTGGACTTTGTCCTCCTGAACTTAAAAACAATGTTAGTCTTTTAGTCCACCTCTTCCTGTGAATGAAAGAATCCTACATATACTGTACATCATTAATCTGTAAAGGGTTGGCCTTAGGTGGGAGCATGTCAGAAAAAAGTCATGTCATATTCTGGGCAACAATCTGACTGCAGAAATACTGAAACCTGAAAGTTCAAACTCTCAAAACATTAAACGACAACAAGCTGCTAAAGATACTTTTTTTATAAATGATTGACTAGATACCCAGTGGTAAAAAAAAATCCTTGTTTAGACTTTGATTAATTGAGTTATTAAATACACACAATGAAATACTACAAATTTTAAATGGAGTGTCCTTCGATCTAGGGCTCTGAATCTTTTAGCTGAATGGCAGACATTAGTTGTTTCTCCACTAGAAGAGAATTTTAGAATATTTTTTTTTAAGAAATCCACCTTATCCATGAGACAGCTCATCAGAAACCACTAAGTCAGATCATATGACTACTGGGAAACACATACCAAACTTATGGTTCATTTAACTTCCCTGTAGCAGCATTTCTCCTCATAAAAATCAAGATGTTCTCCAAAAGCTGGGCTTAAAAACGTGTTCTAAATAGCATTAGAGATCAATCAAGCAAGAGAAAAATCCATTACTCCCAATAATTCTGGGCAGTATTATTTCAGTTCAGCTTCTTTTTCTCACTTCTGACTTTACCAAGAGGTTTTTTATGAGTAACTCTAAAGTATGTGAATGAAGCACTGCCTGAAAACCTTTTTCAGCACCTCAGCTCCACTTTACAGGGGGCTCCTCAGGTTCCCCGTTATGAAACCTATAACCGACTCCGCAGCATCTTCACGTACGGTTTGCTAACCAAATAATGGGTTTGCCTTGTTAGCTCAATGGTGACTATTTTTCTTTTTAAAGCTGCTATTCTTACATTACTTTGGGTAACCATTAGAAATATACTAAGCGCTCGAACTGTGAAAAGCCTCTGTAAATCGGTAAACAGTGTTACATGAAACAGAGACAAAAAAAAAACCTCTGAAGGTTTAAACAAATACAGAGTCTATAATTTTCTGTTCAGACTCAGTCTGTCCTTCTGCCAATCAGATCTGTGGACAAGCTGGCTGGAAGCCATTAGTCCAATTCAAAACAGAGTTTGTTTAATTTTTTTCTCCCCCTCTTTCTTTTCTTTTCCACAAAAACTCAGAACAGTTCAATCAACAAGAGCATATAATCATCATAACAATCAATTTTACTTCTGCACAACTTTGCAGCTGCCCTGCAAAGAGCAAAGTCTACCTTTAACACTGGAACAATGAACAATGTTATATATATTTTTTCCTTTTTTTTTTTTTTTAAAATAAATACTGTTTGACATTATTTGTTAGGTAGCAGGCACTAAAGAGAAAATAAGACAGAAAAAAAATGTCCAGCACTGTACAGCAAGTAATCTGGGCTAGTTAGCAGGTTACTGTGACAAAATGTATTATTTCAGAAAGCAACAGTGGCACAGTAAGAATGTTTGCCTCCAGTTAAGAGATAAATCTATATTCCAAGTAAGGCTCCTCTGAAATTTCTCTAAAAAAAGACTGTCACCTGAAAAAGAATCCTCTGTTTAGATTAAACATTTTAATCTGAAATCTGCTCAGGAGTTCATTTGTTTATGGGAATTAGGAGCAAATATCCAGATATGAATGTCTGAGCAATAATCTGATGATCTGTCAATTGAAAGGTTGTGTTTGCCGTCCAAAATGCTTCCTGCGTACAAATCCTCAAAACAATGTCTTCACAACTGACTGACTGGCAATGGATCTTCATCATTCTCAGGTGGAGGTATAAAGATCTAAGAAAAATGGACAAGTTAAAGATGAAAAGACGTAATCTGTACTTTTGCAGTGTTTCTCACAGATGGTATGACGCTGGCATGGGTGAGAGTATATCTTGAAGGAGAGTGAGGCTGTAGTAGCATGTGTTTTGTGATCACTAAAAAAAATCTCTGAATTAAAAAAAAAAAAAAAATCTATCCAACTGGACATATGATTTGTTTTTACAAGGTTACAAATGGGCACACCCAACTGAAACATGTCCGAATGCTGTAGTCCAAAAACCAGGTAGATAATTAAGGTCAGATAAAACAAGGCTGTCCAAAGTAACAAGCAGTGATCCACCATTAGTCTGCAACAGAACATGATAAGGAGTACAGGTAGGAAAAAAGGGTTTAACATCAAAATACTCATCGATTTAAAAAGTATTTGATTTGTTAAACAAACTATAACACTTCAAAATATTTGTATAGACACCTGACTTAAGTGGGAGGCTGTATGAGGCTATCTAATTCTTGTATATTAACAAATATTGTCTTATCATTGACATAAAAAAAAATGATGCAAACAAAATCTGAACAGATTTAATTAAAATCAGCTCACACTGCAAATCCCACAATAAATTAATATACAGATCAGGTGGGATTTTTACTAAAACGGTTCATATATCTATATTTTATACATATGCAATTCCTATTCTCATAAATATTGATCTCATTGTTGACATACATAACAATTTGGTTTCATTGCTTTTACTTAATTAAGTTGTTCTGATCTGGGATCTTTTTAAGTGCAATTATTCTGTTAAGGTTGCAGTGAAGTATGTATTCCAAATATATGATTGCTTTTAAGTTTGATAAGTAATAAGTCAAGGGCTATGTGCAAATTAATTTAGACCAACAAGTGGGGTTTGACATAAAGCAATATACAGTAAAAGAAATATCTCCTCTACGCAGCAAACAAAACTTTCCAAATACTAAACTAATATATCAGCTCATATTCATCTATCGTACTGGCAACAACATACTTTGCCTCTTTGTTGCTCAATATGCACAAATATGTGTTTTTTTCCCTTCTAAACAGAACATGCTGCAGAAAAAGATGCTTGAGTTCAGTTTGTTTTGCAGAGCAGGTCCGACACCACATTTTAAGAATTTGTCAGCAGTGTCTGCAACACATATTACATAATAAAAATCAGAGCTGGGGAGATTGCAGTGTAGTCAAGCATTTACTAAAAGTTGCTCCCCAGTTTGCGAAATAAAATGTGGGAACATAAACAAGCTGTATCAAAATGGTGGTGGGTGGGAACATGACTCTTCAGACTGACTGAAAAGAAGAAAGAGGTGAGCAGGCACGGCTGGTACTTGGCAAATTAAAGTAGATAAATAGAAGTAGTAAATAAAGTTCTGGTAGTAACACTCTTTTTTCCCCCTTAGATTAATGGCTGATATTTCTGTCTTTCCTTCTGTGTAGAAAAACTACAACATCAAGAAAAATATTGAGAACTTCTTGACATTCTATTTTGCAGATTGGTACGAAAAATGAAACTTTACTGCCATGGTAAATTAAACCTAATTATTTTGTCAAGTAAATCTACTCTTGTTGATCTGATCTTTGCACTCATGGAGCAATTCTGGAATAGACATACATGTAATCAAGCTGGGACCTTGGCTACAGCTCTCCACTACTAGAAATAAACAACAACAGCATGCAAAACATGAGCCTGTTTTGCAATGACCCTGTAATAAACATGCAGTCCACCTATGGTCAACAAATCATGCAGCATCCTTTAACATATACAAGTATATAAATATAAGGAGTCTTACACAACATGTTTAGTGATTTGCAACTAAACTATGTTTTAATTGTTTAATTTACTGAGTGACATAACAGGTGCACTGTGTATGGAAACAGTAGAATCATGATTGTGTATTTGGTGTCAGGCTTTACTTTAGTACTTTAAAGTAAATTATCCTGTCATGTCTTGACAAATCCTCTTGTCAAATCAGTCTGCTTCATTGACATTGCTCCCACATCTTTATATATACCTGCTGCCACACTGCAAGCTAACTGAGCAGGCCCCTCATCAGTACAGCCTGCCAACCGTAAACAGGTGACTTTACCATCGTAGTCTCTAGTGTTATACTCAAGTAGCAACATACTGTGAAAACCTACAACTTGGTAAAATAAAAATGCAGCATAAAAAGAAAGCCACACATCGGTGTGAATCATAAAAAGAGATGTGATCGGAAAATAGAGCTCCTCTACGCCATTTCAGGGACTATCAGAGGCTTTAGCTTGATGTTCTGGCCTTCTCCTAAATAAAGCTGTGCTAATGTTGACTGTGCTACTGAGACTCATCCAGAAGCAAAATGAATAAATAATATGGTTATTTGATAAGCGTACTGATATCTGCTGGGATCATAATTTGTTGTCGTGACAAGTGTATGCTAAATATTCGTGGAGCAGCAGTACTAGCTAGGCTAAGAAGCTGTGGCTAACACCCCCACCCTCGACGCAAACGGACAAAAGGCCTAACATCTGCCTGTGTCAACTACTGCTACGCCACAGTGGTGAGAAGAAAAGCTTGTATCAAGACGCATGTGTTCACTATTTTGGCACTGTTATTGTGTTTTAGACATTATCCAGTTATATTAACAGGGAAGAATTAGAGCTGTCATCCCACCCCTTGCGTCTCTGCTTTTACCACGTCATTGGACTATCCAACACTGCGGAAATACACCGCTATCTCACGGCTAAGAGCTAGCCGAATGCTAACTAGCAGTCTAGCTGGCACTTGCAGCTTACCCGTGTCCCCGATGATGATGTATTTGAAGAGGTACGCATACGCCATGGCCCCTGGTTTGTGCAGTAAGCTGTCTCAACCGTTACACCTTCGCAAAACTGAGCCGGAACCGTGTGAAAACAGAGGCTGACAGCTTGTTAGCCTGTTTTTCCCTGTCGGTGCTCAGGAAGGAACAATAAACAGCCAGAGCTTCAGGTCGACGTCACACGGCCCGCCCTCGCCACGCTACAGAATGATGCGTTCAAGTTAAGCTCGGAAACTTTAAAATAAATGTTTCTACTCTTCATGAAAATAAATCGGAAAGTCAATTGGCTTTACTCTGTAGATGGGAATAGAAGAAAAAAAAAGTCAATGGACAAAATTTTGAGATAATTTGATATATTTGTAACTGTAAAAATCTTACATACTGTTACAAAATGAAAGACATATTGTTACATGACATGTAACGTAGTAACAAGAAGTTACTTTAGCGGCTCATACAGGCTGCAATGTTCATTACATCCTGATTACGTCAAAGTTGTCACTTTTCCCAGATTTGTTTAAAACAGCTGGTTTGTGCTAAAGGTTCAAATTATTAAAATATTTATTTATTTGTTTATGTATTTACATTTTTTTGCTGTTCTGAAACATGAAGAAACATGGAAGGAACCTTATAAAAGCTTTATCTAAAGATCTGCATAGAAGAATGGTCAAAAACATATAATTTTGTTGATTGCTTGCCAAAGGGTAAATGCAAGCTTAAATTAAAGGTGTGTGTTTTCGTTAAAAGCACATTAAATTGGATTGAAATAAATTCAGCGATACACAATTAATGGGAGATTTCAATCAGGTCAGCAACCAAAGACTAAAACCTGGAAAGCATAAGACTATATATTTTTATTCCAAAATAAAAGACACATCATGAATTTGATTAAACCTGCAATAGGTTATTGTGACCTAAAACTCTGACTACCATGTAAGAATGTACAAAAAGCAAAGCAGCCACATCACAGAGTCCTTGAATTTCAAATGAAAGCTTGCATTTTTCTTAGAAACATCTCGACCATAAAACAAGGTCAGAAAAGAAACTTTGTATGATTCATCTGCTGCACAGAGGAGGAGCCATGGCACAGAAAAAATCTTGTGAAGGAGCAGGAGGATTCAGTGACTCAGAAAGTTGCACCATGGTGAGTATGTAAACAGGGAGAAGGCTATTTGACACCTCTATCAACACAGACATTGAACATACCAAGGTTTAGGTAACATTACATGTTTTGATACTGTAAACCAAATGCTGAAAAGTACACACCTCCCCACTCTCCCCATTTTGTTGCTTAGCATAATGATGTGTCTCAGGAGAGACCAGCAGAGCACATTTGGTTATGATGTCATTATATCCATTTTCCTCAGAGACGTCTGTTGGAATTTTCTGAAGTACATGTCAAACAAGATGCTAAAGTGATTTTGTTTTCACTGAAATGTGACAGCATGTTATCTGCCCATATATGAACCCATATATCATCTTAAATGTGAGAGCAAACAGCACCAACACCCAGACAAAAACTTCATTCTTATGTATGTTAGGGAAATGTTACATTATCTTTTGATCATGTCACACAACAATCAATGTTGTCTTATTATCACCAGTATTTTCTATTTCTGCCCCAATCACTGATTAATTCACCAAGCAGACAGTTGTTTGACTTAATAGGCTTCCTATGCCTGGATAAAACAAATATAAAGAAGAGTTAACATAAAAAAAAAAAGTTGGAAAGAGAGTGTAAGAGTAGCCTAAGAGGTTACAGCTCACATTGATTACTTTCATATACATATGTTTACATAATTTATTGAAGCTTTGGACAAATTTCATATCATAAATAAAACTTTAACATTATACTTACAACATTTTGCAAACTTTTTAGTGCAATGCTTCATAATAAAGTAAATGTAACATATGGAAGCTTAATCACCAAAAAACACAACAACTTAATGGATGTTTATTTATGGGAAACAGGCAATAACATATTATATGTCAATTGCAGCATACTATAAATCTGACAACCTACTAAGGACAAAAGAGATGTTTTACTTAGAAGAAGAGTGCACGCTGTGTTTTTTTCAGTTGAAAGGGAAGTATTATGAAGATAGAGTAAACAGAAGGGGTCACTCGGTCTCTCCTGCTCTATGGTAACATACGACGCAACTCCACTTGATGGCAGCAAGCAGAAAGGAACTATTCTCACTTCAAGCTGAGCTCAAAAGTCGGTGGTCTGACTGAAGACTGTAATGAGTTCACCATGCGCCTGCTACTTGCTTGAATGCTAATTTGCACCTAAAATAGTGAGATTTGACTCAAAGTATTGACCTTATGATGAAACTACGCACTACTTTGATAACAAAATCAGAGCAGCACAGACTGAATTCAGGTTTTGTTTACTATTTTTTTTTCCTACTGAAGAATTGTTGCAGTTAGAACTGGAAACAGATCTTTGTGGTGGCTTCAGCATATAGAGATTAGGACTTGATCATCAGCCAGGAAAAATGTTCAACTGCCAAGAAGTCACATATCTTTCAACTACAAACTCCAAATTAACTCTAGACGATATGTATTTGTAATTTGTAAGACTGAAACCTGTGAAGTCAAGCTGTTGCATTGCAGTTTTCAGCTTAACAGCTTAAATCTTGTCTCCAAAGAGGACTTTTTAGTATCTCTCTCCCTGTTATTATTTGCTGTGGTTTTTCCTGAATGCATTAAAGTGAACGTCGAGGCTTAAAAGTAAAAGTGATGAAACAGTTATTATCAGAACTGCTGCCATACCATAGCTCATAAGTGCTTGTGGTAATACGACAGCGTATAATGGATGGAGATAGCCCCTTGATTTGAGTGAAATCAGCTGAGGGAGGCCTCTTCAGTTGGAAAATCAAGTCTAATCTCTCAAGTAAAGCTGTTTCTTGATTCATTTATTCCATCAGTCATCTTGCTCTTATGTTTTAGGAATCAGCTGCAAGTTTCAAGTTTTATTATTTATTTTTTCTAAGATTTACTTGATGGTAATTATGGCACATTTTGGAGTTACAGTATTTAGACAGGCCTCAAAACAATGCTCCAATAAAAAGGAGTGATTTGATCTAGCTTTATGAATTATATACAGAAAAGCTAAAGGAAGACCGACAACAACATTTTTTGCTGTGGTCCATTAGAAAGTTCATCCAGCCATGGCACAGATGTGGACCACACACAAAGAAGGTGCATGTTCTGTTTTTGGAGCCATCACAGGGAAACAAGGGAGCTTGCCTTCATTTAGATGACTCCAAGGACAATTTCCAGATAAAGAATGTAGGGCAATTAACATCAGCAGCCTGGAGGATATGGATTAAGAAAAAAGTGAACCAAAGAAGAACACAAAGGGCAATTATCTATAACTCCCATTTAACTTTTTGTTCATTACTCTCTACAGTTGACCCAAAATTTGAACTACAACATTAACATTTTTTTTTTTAAACTCAGCTTAATGGTGATACAATATAAGGGTGGACAAATGAAACTAATCTGAGACCATTATAATTTTGCCAAACGTTAATATGAGAGTTTGAGAATTAATTTCTCCATCCATTTGTTTTTCCATCTTGGAGTCATCAAGGTTTGGAGAACAGTTAGCGCCTTTACTCTCTCCATCCTGCTGTCGTCTTCCTATTTTCTCAACCATTGCCATTTCCTTAACCCAAGGGTGGGTCTGTGGCCTCCGACAGAAACACCAGCATGACCTTCCTGGCAGCACTCCAACATACACAACACCACCGGGACACCCAAAACACCAGGAAGGTTAAAAGAACGTAATAGACAAGTTAAACTAACGCTAATGATGGAATAGAAAACAATGATCAGAGCTGACACACCTCAGATTTCATTTTCACCCATGAACAGAGGGCGCAGCGGAGAGGGGTGGATGAAAATGAAACACTTATCTGTCATTGTTTGGAAGAAAGCCAGGGTAAGTAGGCCCATCTGTGGCCTGCAGAGAAAGAGGAAGAAAGGAAGAAAGAGAGACGGATAACAGTAAAGCAAGTGGTGAGAGAGAGAGAGAGAAGAGAGGAGGGGGAGGAGGAGGAGCGAGGGAAAGTAAAGAGAAACACAGAGGCAGAGCTCTCCATTCACATCAGTAAGTTGCTTTAAGAGGACAACAGCCAAAGACAGAAAAAGGGGGGATAAAAAAGAAAGAAAGAAAAGAGGGAGGTGTGTTGAACCCAAAAAAGAAGAGAAACATAGATAAATAGATCAAAGAAAAAACATACAAGCAAAAAAAGAGAAAGTTAGGATCATTCCAGCAGATTGTAAAAACTTGTCTGTGTGTCCAAGTGAGCGGACAAAGCCAGCGCGACTGGGACTTTACTGGGAGGACTGACTGGTTTCTAGCCACAGTGAGCAGGCTGCCAAGAACCATGGCTGACAACGTGAACGAGGAGTCAGATTATATCCAGGGGAAAGACGAGCTGGACTGGGGCTACGAGGAAGGTAGGCTGGTCTGCACATGAATGTGAGGGGATGCTGGGAGAGAAAGCATGTGATGTAATAACTGCTTAGATGGGTTTTACAGGGCTGAACCCAAAACCTGATCCCCAAACCCAAAACCTCTCAAAAAGGGTTCTTTTTATTGTGTCTGTGTGTTGGTTCCTCAAAAGGAGTTTTGCATGCGTTAAAAATATGTTTATATTTGAGTTTTTACAACTGATATACAAATTGAGGTACACATATTTACTCAACAGAATATTCCTTTTATAAATGTAGGTGTTAATGACGTATGCTCCTTGTCTTTCATTTGTATGGGGCATCAGTTGAGCACACCCCCAGAAATAAGCACTGCCCATGGAAAGGTTGTAACGTGGGGGGACTGGTAAAATAGTGTCGGGTCAAAGGTGACTGGATTTTAAATGGCATTGATTTGATAATGTAGCAGTGATCACTTTCTTTGCTGCATCAACCAGATGTTAAACACATTTATTGTCTCGTTGATCATTTGTTTACTTTCTGCAAATCTGGACGTTTTGTGAGTTCGCAGGTGTGACTCTGTACCACCCTTTTATTAAAAGAATAGTACACAGTAAAGTATGAATGCCAGGAACAGATTTAGCAGTCTATTACGGGGAAACTTCTCTGGGGATGGAAGGAAAATCTGGGCACTTTTGTTTGTATGTCCTTTACACATAATAATTATATATAAACTTAGGTCAAATTAGGGAAATTTGAGTTTGGTATGGTGGTATGTCGTTGAAAAAGTTGTTTTACTTCCCTTTTATATGCATTTGTGGGATGAGCAGCTGAGTTGAGTTTGTGTGTTGCATTCATGAAAAAGTTTCTAAATCTTCTCTGTCCATGCCAACCAGCTTATTCTGCTTCTGACTCTTGTTTGGTGTTGTTTATTGGATTGTATGAAGAAAAAAAGGGAACACAACCAAACTCTATTCTCCAAAACAGCAACTCTCATCCCCATAAAGTGTAATTTATCAGAAACATCCAGAGCCTGAGCACTTGTGGGATCAGCTTGGCCATGCTGTTCGTGTAAGTGACCAACACAACCACACTGGATGGCATCCCATAGTGATGTGTTCCCAAACTGGTGACCACCCGATGAAGAGAAGGTGGCAGGCTGTTGTGGCTGGGTACAGTTCTTCTATATGCTATGCAGGCTCCTGTTTGTTAAAGGTACAGTATGTAAGAATTACTGATATCTAGTGGTAAAGATGGGTATTTGAAAGAACAGATGTTTTCTTTCAAATGACTTCATATTCCAGGCACTGCTTTGCATGTATGGTGGCTGTTAGTGGTCAAAATTCTCCCAGACAAAAATATGTTTTAACCTGTGAGTGGATCCAGTGGTCTCGGGTGTAGCTATGACTGTAATATGAGTAACTATTTTTAATGTCTTTTAAGGCATTTCTTATCCCAAACAGTCTCTAACTCCCATTAAACAAAGATGCTACAGCAGTTTTAAAGTTCAGAGAGTTCTCACTTCACTCACATTGTTTTGTCCATTTAGGGACACTGTGGTAAAAATGGTGGAAAAAATATGGCAGCCTCCACATGTGCGCCGCCCATCAAGTAGATATGAATGACTCATTCTAAGAAAATAAACCTATAACAGCTATTCTAGTGCAGCGATTACACATCAATAGAAACAGTTTTGAATTATATATCGCATTTTTCTGCCATTGACCTTTTTTTTCATACTGTACCTTTAAGTGAATAAACTGTTGAATTGGCAACATGTTTTTATTTCTTCCAACACCAAACAAGAGTGAAAAGCAGAATAAGCTGTTTGACATGGACAGGGAGGATTTCACAAGTTTTTCTTGGGCACAACCCAAATACACAACTCTGCTGCTCATCCCACAAATGCATTTTCCCTCCAAATGTGACGCAATCTAAAAGGAATATTAACAAAGAAATAATCCACCAAACACAAATTTCCTTTCTTCTTGCATGTAGTTACAGAGACTTAAAGTTTACAAATACAGAATGTCTTTAAGTGGTGTGTTCTTGTGTTGTTTCATTTTATTTTTCTTCTATTGCTGCTTTTAATGAGCATCGGAGGATGCAGAGTCATACTGGTACTGTGTTCTTACTGTAAGTATACTGATTGGGCTTGTTATACTTTGTGTCCATAAATAAGATATTACTTTGTGGCAAGTAGATAACATCAGCATCCTGTCCTAACCTACTGAAGTCAATGTATTCATGGGAGAGATAACTTGGTTTTTATAATCTATGACTACAGAAACAGTTGTGCATGTATAATAAGACTCTCTGTAGGACACTTGGGCTATTTCAGATTTATATGGTTGACATTGGTATAAAGAGAATCTTAAAACAGCTAAAATAGATATCAACATTTGACAAAATCTGTAAATGATTCTTAATTTTTAACAACCTGCATGTTATCTCTTAAAATATGATCCAGGGGTGTCAAACTGATTCCAGAATGGGCCATTACACTAAATGGTACTTTACAAAAAATGGTAATAAAAAACCCTTTCATGTTAAAATGAATGCTTTCATAAGTTGCATTTATTTCACTGCTTTGATCTACAAGACTGAGAGACTCATCTTGTACAGGGGTATGCTGACACTCCCATCACCAGCACTGATGCAAACTTATTACATCCTACCACATTACTATAAATAAATCCAAGGCATTAACTGACAAACATCATACCATGCTCAGGAATTGCTTGTCTGAATCTTTTATCAATACATGTAAAGACTGTCAGTAGAATTTTGTCATGGTAAGTGTTCATTAAGGCCTTCTGTAACAGGAAACTAGCGAGTGCTGCTTCTCCAAGTTCTTCTTCATTCCCATTTCCATTCTAACCCCTGTCTTAACAGGAAGTTGAGTCAATCAATCAGCTTACCTGTCACCCAACTTCAGATTTGAGCGACTGGGTGCTTCTCTACAAACCTCTGCAACTTGCGTTGTATAGGGAGTAGTTTAAAAGATGAAAAAATCTATGGGTATTTTCAGTTGCTTATTAATATGCAAATCAAGCTCACAAAAATATTTGCAAAAACAGTTTTTTTCAATTTGTTTAAAACTCAGTAAATTTGTGAATCAGGTAAAAAAAAAGGGGTGGGTGGGTGGGGGGAGGGGGGTGGGAAGAGAGAGGCAACTGGTATAAAAAAGAAAAAAACAGAAAGGAGCCTCATGCACACTTATTTTAAAACAACAAATTCACTCAAAATGTATGTTGTTTGAGCAAAAAAAAAAAAAAAGAAGCTGGATAACTCAGTAAAACTTATCTTGGTGTAGGGAGAATGTGGCACTCCAAACCCAGCAGAGTTTCAAACCACAATATTCATTTTTGCCATAAGACAACTAACCTCCACACCACTGTGCTGCAAAAGCAACATTGCATTCAAGCAAGTTGGATTGAAGTTTTCTCTAAGCCAACTATTCTTTTGCAGATTTATTTCAAACTAGGCTAAGCCAAGTGACAAGAAGAGTAATATAAAGCTTTATAGGGAGCAGTACACTCAATTCATCCAAAACCAGCACAGAACAGCCTGCAGGATCTGCTGTCCAGCTGCATATCTGATTTTATGGCCTGTTTTCAGAACAAGGTTAAAACAGGGACATCTGGGATGTCTGCTCATGTGGTTACTCAAAATACCCTTTGATGTATGTCTGCTTAGGCATTTATATGTAGTTTCCGACAAGCTCCAATTGAATAGGAGATTATGCAATCACACACAAGTTAAGTTCTTAACTGGTGAGTGAAGATAAGTTGGAGTTTTACTATGTGTGTGATATTGAATCAGCATGTTTCAGCTGCTGGGAATCAGCAACAGTTAAAACCAGTCATAGAAATAGTGAATACTGCTTGCTGAACATATGAATCAAATTTGCTCATAGCTTAACATATAAACTAAAGGATGCTGTTTGATTGAGCTTTATCAGAAGCTGCGTTATTGTTTTTTGCTTGTTTTTAACTAAATGAAATAATAAAAAATATGAAAATTGCATTAGACCTTTGGAAGCTGTTAATTTAGGACAATGAATACATTTCAGTGCTACTAACCAGAGCTAACAAAATTTTAGCATCCAGATAAAAGAAGCACTTTCCTATGACAACTTTCTTGCTCCAACCAAACAACTTAAGCTTTTTGTGAATCTACTAAAAGCATCAAACAACTGCTGCATTACTTTTTGGTTCTCTAACATGACTTTAACCTAGCAAACAGCCTAGAAACCAAAAATGTCTAACTGCAGTCTTGAAAACTAGCAAGCTAAGCTTTTAGCATCCAAATGAGAGAAGCTAGCCATGCAAACTAGCTCCACTCAAAGTTTTGAACAACCTTTTCAGTACTGTAGCGAGTGAAACACTCACTGCCTAAAACTGTTGTCAAGGCTTTAGCTGCTTAGTAAAGAGGGAATGTGATGGCTCCCCCATCCTATTCCCCCCCCCTTTGGGAAGAATAGCTAATGTGGCGTAGTAGAGAAGCAAGCTGTAAGGAGCTGATTTTATTTTCTTGCAGAGACATAGATGTTTGTTTCTTTACCCTGAAGTTCCTCTTTCTTAAAAAAGTAGGTTCAGTGCATACTGTCTCTCACTGAACCATTGTGGTTACTCAAAAGCTGAAGTGAATATAGATTTTTTTTTGTCTCGTATCACTTTCTCTACCTGGTCTTCGCTCTCTGCTGGTGCAATAAAACCTCTGTTGATAGCAACACTATCACTGCGTGCTTTCTCTTACTGCTGTTTGGTCAACACCAGTCTACTGCAGCTTTAACATGCTCACAGTTATTGTCCTAGATAACAAGGCTTGAACCTCCTTCTGAAACCATGACCTGCTTAAAGTGTTTTAAAGTACTGAAAACATTGTTGCAGTCACAGCAAGAAATCCTGTTCACACACACAGAGGTAGTAGACAGGGAATTAAATCTCATCTGTTCGCAAACATCTTTTCAAGAGCTTTCTGACTTTAATTTCTTCCATTAGTTCATAATATGTCTGACTGTGAGTTGGTGGAGTTCAAATTCTTTAGAAAAGATTTTGGAAATGTTTCCAACCTGATTAGAATCAGCTATTTTCCTCCCTTCGTTTGGGTCATGATACATTTTCACAGATGCTGGGAAACAGGGCATCCTCACACACCTGAGTACCGCTCTAACTACAAACCTCTGGCTATATATAACTGTCCCCTCAAATTGAATTTCTCTCCTAAGGTTCACAAACGTTTACCACTATTTGCATGTTGAAGCAGGATCTTATCTGCTTTGAGTATTTTCATATAAAAGATGTTGCAGGTTACTCAAGTCAGTACAAGAGCCGCAATCCTGCAGGTTTTCAATGTAACTTACATTAATGAGTCATTGTGCAGAATTTCATAGATCTAATTTCAGTCAGCGGCTCTAGTAGGACGGACTTGAGTAACCCTGATTTAGATGATAGCATGATTCTTTCGTCAAGTCTTTGTCAGGTTTTCAATGTTTTCACTGCTTGTGTTTTAGATATTTTTGGACTGTGTTGATTCATGATTTCTGGATGATTCTCTGGACTATTTAGCTAGACTTTGTGTGCTTTGGCTCAAAATTTCTTTGATTCTCAATTGTGTAATTTTAGATAAAGAAACAAGTAGCTATTTACATCTAAATCTGAAACCATGATGTTAGATGAAAGCCAACCTGCTGTCTACCTGTTTTATTTTATTTATTTTTTTGATCATGGAGGTAGAGTAATCTTTTTCTACTGTGCTCACTGCAAGAATTATGTCAGAAACTACAAAAATGAAGATGAAGTTATGTTTTGACTTGCCTGGGGAAGACGCTGTATTGTCATGACTCCATCACCCTTGTTTATAGTGAAACTTTCATACTGGTGACTGGGCAGGTTGATTCAAAGCATGAGCTGAGTGGGCAACCAGAGAGAAAAAGGGAGATTAAAGTTGGACCTTTAAATATAAAGGTCCACCTGTTTACATGTCTAAGATAAAAGCTAGTCTCACAATGGTTGAAAGTTGTGAGATAACATCTATTAAGCAAAGAAATTTTTTGACTGTCTAATCATGTAAATTGAAATATGTGCCTAAATTCTGATCTAAACAACACGCTTTTAATTCCTGACTCTATAACATTTGTGGGTGAAAGTGATGTAGGAAGGGAAACCCAAAATGAGAGGCAAAGTAGAAAAGTGTTGACTTTTAAAAATGTAGTTCGGGTGTCTTAAACCAGCAATGTCTTGAAGGTCCGTGACTTCTTGTGAAAGCCCCTTCGTCCTCAGAGGTGCTCAGTTCAACACAAGCGAGACATGGGAAATGGATCAAAATACATGAGAAGATTCAAAATTCTGAACCATCTGGATTTGTGAAGGGAGTAAATGTATTTTACAATGTGTCATGAGATCAGGTTTCATGTACAGGTAAAACACAGCTGTGTTTTTCCCTCTGTTGCTTTAATATTTAACTTTCACTGCTTTTAAACATCTACATGTTTTAAGTAAGTAAATAAGTAAAATATATTTATGTAGCACAACGTCTAATTATTTTGCCTTTTGAGAATATTTACTGTCAAAAGAGAAGTGGACCCATAAAGGAACCATGAGGTATCCTGCAAAGCACAACTGTTGCTTCAGACCTCACTGGATTAATAAAAATACTTAATGATCTCTTATTTAAAGGAACAAACCATTTTAAAACAACACCAGTAATCAATAAGCCTGTTTATCATGATATTGTGGACAACAGTATTGAAGGCATAGGGAAGGCCTAAAACCAAAACTGTGTAATCTCCACAGTCAGCTGCCAGCAAAATGTCACTAGAAGCCTCCATTAAAACAGTGTCAGTGGAGTGCAAGTAGCAAAAACCAGACTGGAAAATGTCCATTACATTTTTTTTGTTCAAAAGTTATTAAGTTGTTTTACGACTATTTTTCCCCAAAAGTTTTTGGCATAAAGGTCATTTTGATATTGGCCCGTGACTGTTTGGAAGGGATTCATCTACATGCACTTCCTTTAAAATTAAACCCCAGCTTGTTTAAAGAAGCTGGGAACGGTGCCAGCATGAAGAGTGGTATCATTCATATCCGCAATACTCAGGCCCAATAGAGTCAGAAACACTTTTTAAGAAGTATCAAGTCCTAATGAGTTAATAACACTAATTGCCGTAATGTTGTGCATATTAGCTTTCTGGCCTGCAAGAAACTTGAAGCAAATCTCCTTCACAGAAAATATTTTAGCATGTCACAGTTGGAAAATCTTGTGAAAATGGAAATGAGAGCTAAATTGAATTTCATTGTTTTAGTTTCAGGGGTCGTGATACAGGGTTGCGCCAGCTGTTGATCAATTCAACTCCAACTCTTTCCACAGAGTCTTCTTAGTTATCAGCAAGCTGCAACTTCTCTTAGGTTGCTATGAAAGGGATATCATACTGTAGGTCGCATTCAAGTTGGCATTTCTCAATCAATATGGGCACAAAGTGATTTCCAGCGAACACACAAATATAGACCACAGAGCACACACTGATGGAGGAACGCCTTCTTTAATTGAAGCGCACACACACTCTAATGTGAAGAGATTCTTCCTCCTCTTGGCAAGAAAACATTTAGTTGTGCATCACATCTGTTACAGCATCCAACAAAAAAATCAGCTGGATTGTGTACACTGTAAAGGGAATGGTGTAGATTTTACAGTAACTTACTGGCAGCTCAGGTTGTTCAAGTGCCCAGGGAGCAATTGGTGGGGGTTTGAGGACCTTGCTTAGGGGTCCACAGTAGTTCACCTGAGCGCAATGTCAGGGACTTGAACCCAGGGTGTGCCGCGCCAAGGCCCACAACAATACCACTATGCTACCCACTCCCCATACATAGACATGATAGCATACTTCAGAAATATATTCTAATAGTCTAGTTTGAAAGTTTGTAGTCTATGACTAAAACAATGAAGGCCCTCCATGAGGGTGGGAGGATGAGTGTTTATGTATTAAAACTTTAAATAAATAAATATTCCACCAAAATCAGTGACATATAAATAGCAATATGCTGTTAAAATTGCAAGTTTTTATCTCTCTAGCTAATATACACTACAATAGAAAGCCATATACTCTCTTTATAACTCTAAGATTTCTTTGTGGACTTTCAGTTGAAAGTTTACAATGCGAGTGAGAACCATAGAGCCATGGTGAGAACACAAACATGGAAAAAAATCTCTTTTGCCATTGGTCAGTTCGTTGCAAGCGCTGGAACTACTGTATTTTGGTTTACGGTACAGGGCGATTACAGAAGTGACTGAGAATTTTCCCACAATCCAATGCAGTTTACAATAGTGTACTGTATACACATTTCACAGTATTTCACTGTTGATAATGCAGTAAAATACAGCCCACATTACAGAAATTCGTTACAGTGTAGCAAGGATACATTTTATAAACTTTACTGAGAAACATTTACCAGGATCAACTGTACAACAGTTGTATCTACTACCACTGAAGTATACACCACCCTGCAGCTACACTCTGATGCAACCTGCCTCAGTTTGGTGAAAATCTGGACTTCAGAAACTTACACTGCAGCAACTTATGAATAGCTGTAACAGCACGCTTTCAATCCAACACCTGCACCTGTACTCTGGCTAATCAATATGTGTGCTATGAACAGTTACTATTAAGAGTTTATGTTCAAGGAACAGACAGCTTGGCTTGTTACACTTCTAGAAACACACTAATATGTAACGATGCTCCAGTGGGCCTCAGTATGTGCTTTTGTTTTTTTTTCAGGTGTAGAATGGGGACTCCATTTCCCAGCAGCCAATGGCGAATACCAGTCTCCAATTAATTTGAACTCCAGGGAAGCTCAGTATGACCCCTCACTCCTGGACGTTGGCTTATCTCCAAATTACGTGGTGTGCCGAGACTGTGAGGTCATCAACGATGGACACACTGTGCGCATCATTCTCAAGTCCAAGTCAGGTGACTCCCAGAAGACATAACATTGTGTCAGCACACACAACTTGACAGCTTCAGATGTGCTGAAAGAGCAGGATGCACATTTAGCTTTCGATGTCAACTGTGGTTGAATGGTGACTAATACCTGCCTCATATGTGGAGTGTGTGACAACAAAACTAAATCAGTTCCACTGCATAATTACTCTTTCTTTGTCCTATTTCATCTGTCTTTTATTTAATGTGTTGTTTGCTCACAATTTATTTGGCTTTTATGTGTTTTGCCAGTGGTTACTGGGGGTCCGCTGCCTAGTGATCATGAGTATGAGCTGCACGAGGTTCGATTCCACTGGGGCAAAGAGAACCAGAGAGGATCAGAGCACACTGTCAACTTCAAGGCTTTCCCCATGGAGGTACATGCTGTTGTGCAAACACGAACATATGCAGAAAAAAAAAAGGCCCTGACCAAAAAATGGACCCCGCTCAAAAAACACACTGCGTTCAAATGTTTAGACTTCTGGCACTGGCACTTGTCCTTCTCTAGATAACACTGTAGCTTTTTGAGTCCTTGAACACAAAGCCATTTTTTTCCCTTTTTTAAAAAGTAACACTTCCAAAATCCAAACTTACACAGCAGGCTGAAAATACAGGTATCGAGAGTGTATCCCATATATATATATTACGTATACATATAGGGTCTTCATTCATCAATTTGGTGAGAAATTCAGTAGCCGAATATAAAATGAGAGAAGGAATATTTTCACAGTCCAGGTTTGTTACAATACCAGATTTTCACCTCACAATTATTAGTCAAAAGCATTCAGAATGGTTATTAATCATTCAAAGTTGTGATATTATGGCTTTATCAATAGCAAACTACAACAGGAAATAACTTGTAAGGATTATGATTCTGTGGAATGAGCAACACAGTTAAAGGTAGAGTCCGGAGTGTTCCCCCGTTTCTGGTTGTAAACACTATTCAAACTGAGAGCCCCTCCCCTCGGACTAATAGTAGCGTCACTCTTCAGCCCCAAGCCTCTCTTTCAAAGCTCGGAAGTGGGTGAAAGCCAACCAATATTAACCCATGGCTTTCAAGCATGCACTGTCTAAAGCTCTTCTCACCACAAAATACTTCTTTTTCTTCGCTGCATTCACCATTTTTATCGAGAATTCGAGTCAATCTGTTGTCGGCCCCAGTCGACGTTTAAAAAAAGTCCAATCGCCGAGTTTATCCCAACAGAACGCTACGCCCTCAGCTCTCTCATTGGCTGAAGACAACACGTAAATCTCCACCCAGAAATGTCTGAACAAACCAAAACAAAGGGAAAAGACGAAATACAGTCAGGGGAGGGGGAGTTGTAACCAAAACTAACCACAACATGAGAGAAGAGGCCCAAAGGTGTGGAATGAGCCGGATTTTACTCACACAAGTCTAGCGTTTATTTTCAGGGGGAAAACTCCGGACTCTACCTTTAAACCTGTGGTAGTCTCCAAAATAAATGTGCCAAAATCGCCTGCAATTTTCTCCTGATGGTATTCACTGTTTGTGATTTAAGATTTGAGATTCAAGAAGTTTATTTCTAAGTCAGATAAAAAGGACAGAAGGAGGACACATCATTTCATTTAAAAAATGATAAAAACACATATATCTATATAAAACACATACACGCACACACACGTATACATACACTGCATTGCACAATGCCAAATTATTTTTTTTATTATTGTTTTTTGTTTATTTTATTGAAGTGCTGGCAGGCGTGTCAGTCATAGATGTACGATTTGCACCTGATTGCCACCTACAGTAAATGACCAGAGTGAGATACTGAAGCCAGGAAGGATCCCATATCTCCAGAATCTGGAACTTAACTCCGTCCTCCAGGATGACTTTCCCACAAGCAGGGTTAATCACAGACTAGACCTCCTGAATATGGAAGGAGAGAAGATAAAATGATCTCTTTGTCCAGACCTCCACCTAACTGAACACTTATGAGATCAGTTGTTGTAGAGTTTCCTGGTTGTTGAAGACCACTGTCCTGCATGTTTTAGGTCAGGGGTCACCAGCTCCGGTCCTGTAGGGCTACCATCCTGCAGGATTTAGTGTTTCCCGCAGCAACACACCTGACTCAAATCAATGGCTCATTAACTGGCAGGTGCAGAAGTTCACAACAAGCAGTTGGGGAATGTTTTCATCTAAATCAGGTGTGTTGTTGTGGCAGGGAAACATTAAAACCAGAGGATGGTGGTTTTTTTTTTTTTTTTTTTTTTTTCCAGGATGGTGGTTCTTGAGGATTGGAGTTGGTGACCCCTGTAACTCCAGTAAACCTGATTCAGATAATCCAAATCAGATTAACCGAACTGCTCGTCAAGTTTTTTGCTAATTAGCCATTCATTTGAGTCAGGTTGGAAACTTATAAAACATGCAGGGCTGAGGTGCCCAAGGACCAGGACAACACAACCACCCCGGTCAACCTTCAACGTCTCCTGGATAAAGGATGGGATGCCAATGTGCTTTTTTTCTGCATTATCATGGGAGAGAGCAATCATCCCATCCAACAAGCAACTCAAAATGTTGTTGTGGATTTTGGAGCATTTTATGTCTGATCTTTACAAGTTATAATCTTGATGTAGAGGTGACCACTCAGGTTTTCCAGTTATGGAAAACACAGCAGTAATTGTTATTTTAAAAAAAAGAAAGAAAAAAAGAGCAGAGATAATCAACAAAACCCATTTCCTTACTTTTCGGCCATATATACAGTTGTGCTTGAAAGTTTACATATCCTCCCATTACAGAAAATGGTAAATTCACAATAGTAATTCAAATAACATAAAACTGAAAAGGTAACAATATATAAAGAATTTACTAAATTATAATTCCATAAAGAATTACAAAACAAACAAACAAAACTGTCCCAGACAAATTAGAGCACCTTGCTCATGAATAGTGGTTCAAAATACCTGTCAACAGGTGAGGAAGTCTTATTGGACATTACAAAAAACACCTGATTGCAGTGATTTCCTCAAAGTTGCTCAACAAAATTTTAGCATCATGCTTCTATACTTGTTTTATTTTTTGCTTGTTTTTTCTGTCTTTAATGGAAGGGTATGTAAACTTTCAAGAACAACTATATATATATATATATATATATAAATATATGTGTGTGTGTGTGTGTGTGTGTGTGTGTGTGTGTATAAAATCTGATTCATAAAATATAATTCCTGTTTGTTTTGACTTTTTTTTGTTTGTTTCCTTTACTTTTGGTAACTGAATAACACAACATAGAAGAGATGGAACTGTGTAATGGAAATTTTTTATGATCATAAAATTTCCATTACCAACTGTTAAGAAAATTAGAAAAGCTCAAATTTGCAATTAATGCACTGTAAAATGTAACATTGGTTTCAGAAGAATATAACTAGTAGATATAACTTAATTTCAAATTAGTTCTAAGTAATACGAATCTTAAATAAATTGTAAGAACTTTGGAGAGCAAAATGCTAGATAACTTAATTTACTTAAGTTGAATCAGTGTTATTAAAATTAATACAGGGAAATTAGGGATGGTAAGGGGGCAGGTTTCCCACAATGGAGTTTACTTCTCTTAACAACCGATTAGAGATAATTCACAAATAAAGGATTTTTCAAATAATGTTGTTAGTGTCATGTGGCTGCTCTAAACTTATTGTTTATTATAATACCTGTTATCCAGCAGTAGACGTCTGTGGTCTGACAATTTTAGCTAAAACCCACCCATGTTAAGTTTCTGCAACATAGCAAGAACAGCACAGCTCCCTACCCTGAAGCGCCCTTTGTTCCTGTCTTCCATGATTGGATGAACTGATTAATCCAGCTGTGTCTGATCTCAGCAAATGGTCAGACACACCTGGATTAATCAGTTCATCCAATCTTGAAAGACAGGAAACAAAGGTGCCGTATTAAGTTCAGGAAGTAGTGGAGCTGTGCATAAACCGATTTTGAGCTCATCAATGACTTTAAGTGAGGTGAATTTAAAATCATCAGGTTGGTACAAAATAAAATGAAGTTTGTGTGAAGCATCTCCTCTATTTATGTGAAATTAATCGCATCAAGTTTATTCCACAACCTTATTCACTTGCTTAATCAGATTTATTAAATTTTTAAAAAGTTCCACAAAATTAAACCATTCTAGTTATCACTTCTATTAATGAAAACTTAACTTTCCTATAAGGCAGCAAGTTTGCGTTACTTTTTTATGTAAAGCCAACTAGTTAGAATTTACAGTGTGGTATTTAATTTGATCAAGATTGAGTCAATATTATCATAACTTTAGAGTCAACACATTACTATTTCATTTTTTCAATATCAAGATTACTGTCAGTATTGGTTTATCTTGAAACTTTAACTTTAAATTCTTTATTATATTCCTAATTATAAGGCCAGCTCCACAGCGGATCCTTTCATGCTTCAATCATCTTCACAATGATTGTTGTTTGGGTGAGGATGGGTGTATTCGCTTTGTTTCAATTAGTATTTTTCATTCGAGACATCATCCTACGCACAAAACCATAAACTCTTCATACCCAGCAATCTTCAACCTGCTATATGACACCAACTTCATAATGCAATATTTCACTGGAACAACACAAGTTGATGAACATCAGTAAAAATACATTTCATGTTATGAATTATAGCAAAGTTGCTCGTTTGTTTGTGTAGTTGCAAAACAGGCTAAAATGAAAAAAAAGAAAAAAAAAATAAAAAAAGGAGTGGATAATAACCATTCTCATGTTTTTCACAGATAACAAATTCCTTTTTCATGACATAGCACAGCTGAGTTCAACATAATCTACTCTGTGTTTCTGTTTATACATTGTAAGCAACACCTGGTAAAAAATAGAAAAGAAGAAAAGAAGTGCTTTTATTCGTACTTCATTTGCCGAAGTTCACACCAAGTTGATCAAAATCACATCAGACACTTGCAGCTCAATCCAAAACTCAAAATGATGTGTTTAACTGCTTCTGTCCTCCTAGCCAGACTTTACAGTTATGTTTCTCTAATCAGTTTTGTTTTACTTTATTTTAAGGGGAAAAAAAACCCTATTTCCTTTCACTATGATCGCCAAATGAAGGTCAAAATGTGGACGTATTGCGAGCTCTCTTAGATTACATGTCCTGATTCCAACATCTGGCATTTAGCTGGACTTAAAGGTCAATACTGAAATGCCACAACTGCTATACCCGGACACTGGGTTAGATGTTCCTTCATTTTTCTTCTTTCTTTTCTTTTTTTCTTTTGCCATTAAAGACTCAGTGGTCTTGCTGCTTTGCTGTCATTGCTACCTTAGCTCAGCAACCATAATGTTAAGCCAATAAAACAAGTTAAAGGTGCCATTGTTGCTGCAGTTCAGAGTCCTTCTGTATTGTGTTCATGTTAGGCTATTTTGCACTGCGTGGATGTTGTTTCTGCAGCAGCACAAAAATCAAGCATGGGTGGATTTTTTTCTTCTTCAGAGTTCAGAGTTTTATACTTAAAAAAAGATCATTGTCTCTAACTCACATGTGGAAACATGTCAGTGTTTGTTTAATGAGGCAGTAGGAAATATTAGGGAAGAATATTTGGTATAAAGAAAGTCAAACAGTTCACAGCCAGTTTTCTCTCAAGTCAAAAGCAGTTTCCTCCATTCGTCTATTAGCTTTCCTGTAGAGGGTGGTGGGCAGCTGGAGCCTAGAAAACTGAATATTGGTTGAGAGGTGGGGTTCATTTTGGGCAGACTGCCAGTCCATACACTGGATTTTAGCCATAAATGGGGCGGACCACAAAAGAGTCTTATGATTTCTGTTTTTTTTAAACACCATTTGTGAAATTTCTGGAAGTAATAAACATAATATTTTCAGTTGTTCTCTTCACTGCATCATCTTAACAAGTACTTTGTCTTTCCACAGCCTTATTTATTCCTCAGTGCCACAGAGGCCCATTGTTATCTGAAAACTAGCAAAATACATCAGTAAGACATATTGTTGAACTGGTTGTTATCACCACAAACGCACACGTGTTGATTTTGACCTAATCCCACAAGCACCACCCTGCCACTGTGCATACCCAGGCTATTAGAGCATCAAATATGTTTCATTAGGGGCCGGACTTTTATATGTTAAAAATAATTAATAAAAAAAAAAAAAAAAAAAAAACTTGACATATTTAATAATTATAAACACATTTAAATGAGGTTTGCATTAACAACACTTCCCAAAAAATTACGAGGCTCAGTCCTCACGTGACAGCCCCAGCTCCCAGTATCACTTCCAGCATCAGCCCCAGCTCCCAGCATAATTCCAAGCTTCTGGCTGTTATCAGAGCAGGAGATGTTCACCTCTGCTCCATTAACCGGACTGAAAATGAAACTCAAAGCTGCCACTGGCTGATCCTGCCTGGCTTACTGTCAGATATTAATGCTTTTTAATGATGAGTGTGGAGAAAAAAAAAGAAGTTAAAAACATGTTGTAGACTCTTAATTAGAGAACAGCCTGAGTTGTTAGTTGATGTACTTAAAATGGCACTTTAATTTCAGATGTGTTCAGTTTGGGCAGGGATATTTTCTAGCTTTTTTAGTTTCTTTTTTCTTTTTTTTTTCATTTAATACCATTAACGGCATTTTTTTTCAGACACCGATAGAAGCTGAGTTTTCAGTTTAATGTCTCTGTCTATTATTTTATTCAATCAAATCAAAGATACTTTGATATTGATCCCCGAGGGGAAATTCATGTTTCAGTACAACCCATCCAAGACAAACAAGCAGAACATACAGTTGTGTGAAAAAATGTTTGCCCCCTTCCTGATTTCTTACTTTTTTGTATGTTAGTCACACTTAAATGTTTCAGATCATCAAAAAATTAAACGTGAAACAAAGATAACACAAGTAAACAGAAAATCCAGTTTTTAAATTAAGGTTTTTATGAGGGGGGATCCAAACCTCCATGGCCCTGTGTGAAAAAGTGGTTGTCTCTGTCACATCTTTGGAAAGCTGAGTTCAATTTCTCTAGCCACACCAAGGCTGGATTACTGCCACACCTGTTCTCAATCAAGAAATCCCTTAAATAGGACCTGCCTGACAAATTTAAGTCGACCAAAAGATCCTCAAAAGCTAGAGATCATGCTGCGATCCAAAGAAATTCAGGAAAAAATGAGAAACGGAGAAATTGAGATCTATCAGTCTGGAAAAGATTCCAAAGCCATTTCTAAAACTTTGGGACCCCAGTGAACCACAGTGAGAGCCATTATCCACAAATGGTGAAAACATGGAACAGTGGTGAACCTTCCCAGGAGTGGCGAACTGACCAAAATTACCCCAAGAGCACAGCGACGACTCATCCAAGAGGTCACAAAAGACCCCAGAACAGCATCAAAGAACTGCAGGCCTCACTTGCCTCAATTCAGGTCAGTGCTCATGACCCCACCATCAGAAAGAGACTGGGCAAAAATGGCCTGCATGGCAGAGTTCCAAGACCAAAACCACTGCTGAGCAAAAAGAACATAAAGGCTCGTCTCAGTTTAGCCAGAAAGCATCTGTGATCCCCAAGACTTTTGGGAAAATACTCTGTGGACTGAAGAGACAAAACTTGAACTTTTTGAAAGGTGTAGGTCCCATTACATCTGGCATAAAAGTAACACGACATTTCAGAAAAGGAACATCATACCAAAAGTAAAATATGGTGGTGGTAGTGTGATGGTCTGGGGCTGTTTTGCTGCTTCAGGACCTTGTAGACTTGCTGTGATAAATGGAACCATGAATTCTGCTGTCTACCAAAAAAATCCTGAAGGAGAATGTCCGGCCATCTGTTCGTGACCTCAAGCTGAAGCGCACTTGGGTTCTGCAGCAGGACAATGATCCAAAACACACCTGCAAGTTCACCTCTGAATGGCTTAAGAAAAACAAAATGAAGACTTTGGAGTGACCTAGTCAAAGTCCCAACCTGAATCCCTTTGAGATGCTGTGGCATGAACTTAAAAAGAATGTTCATGCTGGAAAACCCTTCAATGTGGCTGAATTACAACAATTCTGCAAAGATGAGTGGAACAAAATTCCTCCACAGCGCTGTAACTTTGTAACATAACTCATTGCGAGCTATCACAAACGCTTGATTGCAGTTGTTGCTGCTAAGGGTGGCCCAACCAGTTATTAGGTTTAGGGGGCAATCACTTTTTCACAAAGGGCCATGAAGGTTTGGATCCCCCCCCCCCCCCCCCCTTTAAAATAAAAATCTCCATTTAAAAAATGCATTTTGTGTTTACTTGTGTTGTCTTCGTCTCGCATTTAAATTTGTTTGATGATCTGAAACATTTAAGTGTGACTAACATGCAAAAAAGTAAGAATTCAGGAAGGGGGTAAACACTTTTTCACACAACTGTATAAACACAAACAGGATCATGGAGAATTGGGAGACAAAAAAAAAAAATTGTCCACTAAAATCCATTAAGTAAAAAAAGAGTAAATTTTCATCCACCACAAAAAATAGTCTTCAAACATGTTCCCAGATTTGGTCTATTTTCACATTTTACTCTGCTTTTGCCATATTTTGCTCTGTTCTAGTCTTTGCTGAGCCTAAATGGAAACTCCTCAGTCACCAGCTGATTTTTTCTTTCTGTTATTGACCTTTTTACTGCAATGACATCCCCATCACAGGTTGTTTTCTTTCATCTCTTTCTGTGCAGCTCCATCTAATTCACTGGAACAGTACTCTGTTCAACACGTTAGAGGACGCTCTGGGGAGGAAGAATGGAGTCCTCACCATAGCTCTTTTTGTGCAGGTAAACATCCACAGGAGGAGCCAGAAAGCTGGCACAATTTTCCTCACACATGTATATCAGGGCCTACATGTTTCCACACTGCAGCTGGAAAACAAAAAACAAAAAACAAATCAATGATCCTGGATTAAATCCTTTAAATGAACCTCAAATTAATATTGTTTTCTTTCAATTCATTAAGCACAAAGGCAGCTTTTGCAAATATTTTGGACAGTGGCAACATTATGATGACAGAGTTATTCACAAATGTGTGTTCCACACTGCTTTACTTACAACCTGGATTAAATTGATCAAAAACTGTTTGAGATAGTGTATTTCTGCATTTTTCTTTTGTTTACAAGTTGCTTCCAGATTAGCTTGAACAATCCAGTATGAGTGAGAAAAGTTGTGTTGTTCCACCTTTTCCTCTACTTCATGGCTTCCAGAGTCTGGTCTTCAACCACCCCTGCTGGGAAACCTCTTAAAAACCCCTTGATTTATACAAGATGAACAAAACCTCAAAGAAATGTCTTGGCTCTGAGATGATCTGAGTCATGCCAGCGGAGGAAAACACGCCCCATGAAACAACAGCGGCTTTTATTCTCATTCTTCTCTTAACTCCAAACATTCCTGACTTTCTGAGATTTCAGTCCTCCTGGTCAACCTCACACGTCCTGTTTACAACAGCTTCTGCTTCCTGTTTTCATCCTGTACAAAACCAGAAGATACAAACTAAACTGCTGAAAATATCGCTGACATTGTAAAACAATCACCACTAATACTAATAAGAATGTAATGAAACCAAAAATGCTTCGGTTTCCATCAGATTGGAAAAGAGCATCTGGGTCTGAAGGCCATCACTGAAGTTCTACAGGACCTCCAGTACAAGGTGAGACCAAACCCAGGGAAAAATTAAGCGTCCCAGAATCATGTTGTTAAAGCCGATACAAGCCAACAGCAACTACTTTTTTTTTTTTTTTTTGCCACCGCTTATCCATCAGGGGAAGAACAAGATAATCCCTTGTTTCAACCCCAACACTCTTCTACCTGGTAAGCTGGAGATAATTTGATTTCAAACATGCAGTTTGAGAAATATGAGCAAAGACCAACTTCTTTCAGATACCCGTCTCTGACTGAGACATACAGGTTTGCCACAAAAAGCGATTAACACAGCTGCTGGCTCTTAGTAAAAAAAAATCTGTGATTTTATAGGACAATCAAATTGATTGTTGTTGCCAGAACAACAACCATTGATGCAATGAATTTTACATTTACTGCTGCCTCTTTCATCAGACCCGCTGCTGAGAGACTACTGGGTGTATGAAGGATCTCTGACCACACCGCCTTGCAGTGAAAACGTCACCTGGATACTCTACCGTTACCCTCTCACCATCTCACAGCTACAGGTAAGAAAACAAGCTAGATCCTGAGGCTTTGTCCATAAGACAAGCAGAGGTTGCAGTTCAAGCTGTGTGTCGGGTACCATATGTTTGGTTTTAAGGGTAAGATGGTTGTTCAATCTTATATTGCGGAGTTGCGCAAGGTTCTGTTCTTGGGCCCCTTTTGTTTTTGCTGTACTTGAAGCCTCTTGGTCAGCTGATTCGTGGTTTTAAAAATGTGTCATCACTTTTACACAGATGACTTTCAGTTCTATTGTTCTTTTAATGATTCAGAATGTCACCTTTTATTCGAGCTCCTGGAATGTATGTCCTCCATCATAAACTGGCTGTCATGGGCAAGAGAGAGGTGGGTATGTGAGAATAATGAATGAGAGTGTGAAGGAGGAAATGTGGGGAGGGAGGAACTTGGGCTGGAAGAGGGAGGAGATGTGGGTAAGTGGTTGGAGGAAAGGGGGGATGGAGGGAAGGAGTGGCATGCTCGTGAGTGTCTAGTAGGGATGGTCGTGAGGGGCTGAAGGAAGGAAGGGCGGGAGTGTGATAGGTCAGAGGGATGGGGCGGGGCTGGACATGTAAGGGGGGGACTGTATGGGGTATTGGGGGTATAGGGAGGTGGGGGCGTGTGTGTGGGGGGGGGGGAGGGGTTGGTGCAGTTATGTGGGGGGAGTGCATGTGTGTGTTAGAGGGTATGAGGGGAGGTGGGGGTAGGTGTGGACGGTAGAGGGAGGAGAGTGTTGGGGGTGGAGAAAGGAGTGAGTGTGGGTATGTAAGGTCGGAGAGCGGAGTGGGTGGGTGTATGCGTGTGTGGGGGGGTACACGGAGGTGTTGGGTAGGGCTGGGCGGTGTGGGCGGAGGTTCGTATCTCGGTATTCGTGCCGGGCATCTTGGTGTCGGTGCGGTGCGGTGTGGCTGCGAGTTGGTTGGGGGCCGGGCGCTTTGGTGGGGGGTGCGGTTTTGTTTGTGGTTTCCGGGGCTTTTTGTGCGGGGCGGGCGCAGGGGGGATCTGTATCTTGTATGTGGTTGCTCTTGCGGTATTGATGTCTTGGGTGCCTGTGTCTCGATGTGGGGGCGGTGACGGTATATCTTTCAGCCCTAGTGTTGGGGTAGGTGTGTGGGGAGTGTGTGTGTGAGCGTGGTGGCGGGGTAGGGGGTGGTAGAGGTGGTGGCGCCCTGGTGTCAGGTGTATGGGGCAGGGACTTTGGGGTGGGGGCTGGCCTGCCCTGGGGGCGTCGTCTGGGGGGTCCGGTCCTCCTGGGTTTCGGTTGGGCCGCCCGGGTCCGGGGGGGTGGCTGCTCCTGGGCGCTTGGGCCCTGGGCCCGGCGCTGTCTCCGCTCCGGGGGACGCCCGGCGCCCGGTGGGGTCGGCAGCTGCTGGTCTTGGTCCGCTGGGGCCTGGGCCTCAGACTGCGGGGGGCTCCGGCTGGGGCCGCCTTTTGCCGCCCTTTGGGGGATGCATGTCCGCTCTTTGGGGGGGGGGGTAGCTGGGATCTGGGCCTCTGGGTGGCTGCTGGGGGCCTGGGTCGCGAGCCTTGCGGAGCTTCCTCCTCCTTGCAGAGTCGAGGCTGCATCTGCATGACTGTATCACCACGGAGCACCCTTTATTATGCATGTTGACACTGTGACACTGCTTCCCATTGCGATGACTAGGTCGTACCTCTTCTCTACTTCCCATTGCGCTGACTAGGTTGTACCTCTTCTCTACTTCCCATTGCGCTGACTAGGTTGTACTTCTTCTCTGCGTAGTTCTGCGTGTGTTTGTATGATCTGAGGATATTTAAGCCACCTGCAGGTCCTCCTGTAGGGGATTGCTTGTTTTGTTTTCCAACAGAGACCTTGGTTGTTTAGGGATCGCGGTACAGATGTACCAGTGAACTGTGTAAGTGGATTCATGTTTTCTCTTCTCTCTCTCTTCCTCTTCCTTACTCCTTTCTCTCTGTTTCACTTTCTATCATTACCTCTGTTAACTTTCATTTCTCCCTTGTCAGGCCCAGCAGTATGAAATGGAATGGTGTAATAGACAAATGTTTAAATAAAGAAATAAAATGAATAAACATGATATCAAGTGGAGCCTTATGTTCATAAAGCTCCGCTTGATAAAGCAAAACTGTTCAACAGAATAAAGCAATCAGATTTCCATTCTGCTTGCTTCGATGCTGGACAGGACAAGTAGAAAAAAAAAATAAAAAAATAAATAAATAAATAAACTGGCTGTCCTCAAATTACCTTCAAAGTAGTTAAAGTAAAACAAAAATATTGATCATTGCTCCTGACAAAAAGATCCCCTTGATCAAGAACCACCTTGGTGCTCTGGGCTCGTCCGTCCTGCTAGCCTTAGAAACCGTGGTGTGGTGTTTGACCAGCTGTGTGTTTGGAGGGTCATTCCCGACAACTGACCAAAAGTTGCTTTTATCATCTAAGAACTATCTCAAAAGTCAGGAAAATGTTGTCAAGGGCAGTTCTTGAAATGATCATTCATGCTTTTATCTCATCTCGTATTGATTATTGCAATTCTGTTTTTACTTTTTTAATAAGATAACACTCAAAAGACTCCAGTTAGTTCAGAGTTCTGCTGCTAGACTTTTATCAGGTTTACCCAGAACGGTCTGCATCACCCCTATTCTGTCAAATCTTCACTGGCTCCCTGTTAAATTTCGATTCGATTTTAAAATCTTAATATTGACCTTCCGAGCACTGCATGGCCAGCCCTCCCCCACAGTATATTATTGATCTGCTGTGTCCCTACACTTCAGGGCACACCCTTTCTTTCTCAGGCCAGAGTCTGCTGAAGGTCCCAAAGACCCGTTTTAAAACCAGGGGGACCTGGCTTTTAAGTCCATAGCCCCTAGACTCTGGAATGACCTCCCCCAGCCCCTCCGTCTGGTCGACTGTGTGGAATCTTTTAAAAAGCAGCTGAACACGTATTTATTTAGGAAAGCCTTTGGTTGATTTGATTGTGATTGACTGGGTTTTATCATTTTATTATGTTGTCTATTATCTTTTCCTTTTAATATGTTAATTATGCCATTTTGCTGAACCAGTTATCCTTTTATGTACAGCACTTTGTGATTTAAATCTGTGAAAAGCGCTTTATAAATAAATTTTACTTACTTACTTCAATAATTTCTTATGCGTTTTTCTGCAGACACACCAATACTAAATTTAATTTATGCAGATAGATGTGAAGCTCTATACTTGCTGTATACTGCTTCATTTTATTTTTTTCTCATTATTTTTGCCCTATCATTTGTCATGATCAGAATATCTGATCCTTTTGTGAAATTAGATTAAATCAATCGCAATTCTTTAAAAAAAAAAAATCATACAGGAGTGAGAAACTGCAGTTTTCTAGCATTCACCAAAGTAGACTTCAGGAAGCCTTCACACCCACATCCAATCAATAAGTCTGTCACATTGCCTTTGATGGACTGAAACATTAATTCAGCCATTGCCTGACTCATGGCTCTCCTCTAGCTGCTTGTTATTGAGGATAATGGTGCTGACCCTCTGATATTTATTTCCATCTTTCATCTTCGCTGCCCTTTGGCCTGATGACCCTTTGAAATGCTAACACAAACAGTGACCTGTGGCTTTCCGCCCCCAGGCTGTGTCCACAGTGAGGGTGAATTATAAGAACAGAAAAAGGACAGTAAAATATGAAAAACAAAAACTTGGATGACGAGTCTGTTTGTTTTAATGTAACTGAGCACAAACTACAGAAGGGTTCAGAGAGGGATCATTGTGAAGTATTTTTGATGTTGTTGTAAATGTTGTTTGCTAACCACAGTTCATCCTTGGCTGTAGATGTGAAGCAAATAGATTTTAGGACAAGAATTAAAGGCACAGAGTGTCGGGAATTCTGACATCTAGTGGTAAAGGGGGGAATAGCAATGACTTCAAAGTGGATCCAGTGGCCTGCAGCAATGACTGCACTATAGGTAATTACATCAGCACGGTGTCCATACTGTCTTCCTGTGTGGTCCTTTTACTGTGTAAGTTATCCCATATGGTGATCAAGCATCTATCAAACAAAGCTGGTGCTGCAGTTTTAAAGCTCACAAGGTTCACACACTTCACACACAGAGCTGTTTGTCCATTCAGAGACACCCTAATAAAAATGGTGGCACAAATATGGGAGCTGCCATGAATGGGGCCCCACAGCTAGCAGATATGAATGGCTCATTTTAAGAAAATAGAAACAAATTATTCTAGTAAAGTGCTTAGATCCCAATAGGACACAGTTTTTAATATTACATTTTTTGTCTTTGTGTTTTGATTTTGTTATGCACTTCACCTATAAATACATTGATATTTAGGTTACATTCACTTCAAGATTGTCCTCGTGGTCCAATTGGGGACTTGGCTCAGTTGGTGGGGGTGATATCCCGGACCGAGACTGCTTTCACGCTGCACTTTAGCCAATCGAGCCAAAGTCTCGTCACCTGAGCTGCCACTCTTTTAAAGCATATCATGTATTTTTATATAATGCTTATGTTGTTTGCATAATTTCTGTGGGTACTTACTAGGAGCTGGGATATGTTTTCTTCTGACTGTATATCAATTAAAGCTTTCACTTTGTCTTCACTACACATTTGACCACAAGCCATTTCTAAAGAAGTTCTACGCGTATGTTTGTTTTGATAGCATTTACCCACAATGCCCAACGTTTAGCCACAATGCCATGCTAAACCAAATGCAGAAGGATGTCTGCAATAGCAGTCAAAAGCAGCTGTTGTCTGATTCTTGCATTTGGTTCATTTCATTTTTTCTACAGCACAAATTTCTACATCCAACTGGATGCCCAAAGTGCTTTACATAGCAGGACATCAACACAAGGCTAAAAAAATATAAACATGTAAACATATAAACACATAAACACACAAACACACATAAACACATTTCAGTCCAACCGGGATTCACATATGTAGTCTGTCTGTGCATCCACAATTCACCAAACAAAGCGGACTCTCCGAGCAAACAGACTCTGATTCGAATCAAAATGGCTGGTATGAATGTACCTTGGGCATTCCTGCCAGCAATTTCTCCCTTTTGTATTTTAAAAATCAGTTCTTTGACTGAAACGTCCTCTTTGCTCCCAGACCACTTCCTCCATTATTGCCAAAACTGGAAGCCATGACCCAAGGGTGTCCAGCTCCAGTCTCTAAAGACCACAATGGCCCCTGCAACATCATGTTTTTCATTTGGAATTAATATTCCAAATTAAATAGTTCTGAATTAAATTATTCTCATTCGTGTTTACATGGAAATAATAATTCCAAACTAAGGTTTACATGGAAAACACATTCATCAAATTCCACTTTAGATCCTGCAGGTTTTCTATGTCTCCCTGCTCCAGCACATCTAAATCAAAATCATTGTATAAAATTTCAAAGGCTGTTGCATCCATTTAATTTGAGTTTGGTGAGTTGGGCAGAGAAACATTAAAAGCTTGCAGGACTGCAGCCCTTGAGGATCGACTTCGGACACTCCTGCCTGGAGGATGTAAACAAGTGGTATTTGTGGTCAGTGTGATAGCTTCAGATTTAGCTCTGAGTTTTAAAGCATTTTTAATGTTTTATTGAGAGCATCAGCGTTTTTACAAATTAGTTATTAGCAGTTTATGTTTGCTGGAAACCCATGCATGTACAGATTACTGCCTCTGACTCCCACTGATACTGATGAAAACCAATGAATCGTAACAATCCGGGTGTTATAAAACAGATTATTCTGCTATATTGAAAGGAATGTGTTATCATGTTGTTTCACTTGTTATGCAAGATAACAACTTCCAGGTGTTAGGCTCTTTGAATCTGTGCATCGTGCCTGTTCAGATAGTTCTTTGATAATGACTTTGTTTCCACCAGCGGCAGCTGCAGCCGCTCTTGTCTGTGTTGATAACCGGGCCAAATCAGTGGGTCACACTTCCAGAACCAACTTCCTGCTGTTTGTTGAGCTCTCACATGCACCTCTCTATTGTATCTCTCCTGTGCTCCACAAGAGCTGATCAGACCATGAAGTCAGAGGTATTCTGTCAACTGAGCTTGGCCTCTTTAATTTTTTTTTTATGGCATTGTGGGAAATCAAAAATATCGAACATCACCAATATTTAAAATCTATGTGGACGTGCTTGTCAGTGTTGTGAGAGTCTCTTCTTTATCATGATTGAGCCGTGGTTGCACAGTTACATGAACACAGACTACATCAGAAGTTTAGAAAAGAGAGAAAGAAAAGAAAATATCAGGTCCTGCTTACCTAGAAAACACCTCTCAAACATCCGGCTTTTACTGACTGCTGGAAGACCAAGACTGTGTGTACACAGCGGATGCAAGCATGTAAATGTCATATAATAGTTGCTATGCCCACAGACTTTGCACTTTGGCATTGTGCTGTAAACCATCCCTCCAGTACAGCAGCTGCTGGGTTTGTGTTAGCGATGTAGCCGGCTACTGCATGGCACATCTGTGTAGAAGTGATACAATCTGGCAGGGCTGCAATTTCACATGAAGAGGAAGTTATCTTTTCCGTTTGTAGCGCTGATTTTTAACATTTTGTCCTGAGAAAGACAAAAGCATGAGATGCTGTTTCTTAAGATGATCAAACCTGCCAAAAGTTTTCACTGATGAGCAAATTCAGGCATTTTGTGCACTCATCTTCCATGCTTACAGAAATGCTGTGCCTGTCAGAAACAGAAAGAATACAGTGATTTGCACATTCACTCTGACTGCAGAGCAAATGAGTTTTTCATTAAGGTTAGGATAAAGAAGTACATATTTGGATTTTAATGGGATTACTTTTATCATTCAAACTAAAAACCTTGATAAAGGAAATGAGCGACTTCAGTCTGATGATATCAGGATTGTCATTCATTGCTGGAGGAACGTGTCCCGTCTGCTTTCACACAGTCACATCTCCTCACTTCTGTTTCTGCAGATTGAGGAGTTTCGGAGGTTGCGGTCTCATGTCAAGGGGGCGGAGCTGCCTGAAGGGAATGATGGGATGTTAGGGGACAACTTCCGCCCCACCCAGCCGCTCAGTGACCGGACGGTTCGCGCTGCCTTCCAGTGACTCTTACTCTCCTCTTGCATCTCATAGAAGCAATGGGACCTATGGAAACAAATATAGAAGGTAACTGCTCTGTCCTGATTACACCACGACTTCAGGTGGCGCCAATCGATGGTGAGAAAAAAGATAAACCAAACGCATCCCAATCTTCTTGTACTGTAGACCTTTAAATGTGTTAACCACATACTGCATATGAGATAATGATAATTATTACTTTTTTAATATCAACTGGGAACTTCAGCTCTGCATTTGACCCATCTTTAGAAAGACTAGACCAGGGGGCCATGTCACAACACCTGGGGAGCAGTTGGTGGGGGTTAAAGACCTTGCTCAAGGGCAGACAGTAGTTCACCTTTGGTATGACGGCAGGGACTCGAACCCCAGTTTTCTGGTCCAAAACCATGAGACTGCCTCTTCCCCAAATTATTGTTACCATCATTATAGATTACGGCCTTGAAAAGCACGTGGGTCCCATAATGTGCAGCAGGACAGGTGACACAGGTACATACTTTGGTTGCTAAATGCTTCTCTGTAATCAGTACTTGGCAGCTGGCCTACTGGCTGTGCCACTGACAGGTGCACAGAGTTAATCAGTATTTTCCTCAACTTCCTGCTGTTGTTGAAGCTGAAAGTCAGTATGAATTAGATTAAAAAATTAGCAGAAAAACAAAAGCAACGACTTGAAAAAGAAAGACTGTAAAGCTGAGTAATTATTCTGTTCTGTTAGCTTTACAGTTTGTCTTTCTGTTTGTTGGTATAAATAACTGTACAGTGCATCTTACTTAAAAGATAAAACAAATGTATACATAAAAAAGATCAACCAGAACCAGTTTCACTTATCACTTAAACACTGTTTCCTGTATTTTTACTCAGTTCAGCACATTTCTTCCTTAGGGACAAATGTCTGATGGAAGTAGTTACACAGTCCCGGAGGCATTTGGGCCCTCTGAAACCACAGCATAATGGATCAGGCCCTGGAAGAACTAACCCAGTTTGCTTACTAATCTGGGACTAGCCTATATACAGTGCAGTGAATGAAAGGATCCCAGATTTAGCTCAGCAGCACTGCTGCAGGTAGACGGAGAGGATGAGGAAGGTAAAAGACAAGAGAGTTCAGGTTTTTAACCAAGAGATGAAAGTGGATCTCTAAGTAGATTCTAAAAGGCTGTAAACACAGAAACTTGTTTAACAGTAATACAGCGGAGCAATGGTGTGCAGCAGATTTATTAAAGTAATAAAAGTTTTAGTGATTGGCAAGCCTTAGTAAGTAAATGTTGAGGATCTGAGGCATATTTGATGCAGCATGTGCTCCTCTCTATTGATGGAAGCTGTCTGTTTCTGTATTCACATCCTAGACCAACATTTTAACATCAGCAGTCCAGGAAAAGTGGTTGCTTCTCTACTAAATTAATCTTCTACATGACTGAAACTCTCTTTTTTTTCTTTTCTGTAAAAAAAAAAAAACTAACACTGTCTACTCTCTGAAGTTTACACAAAAAAGTGCAGTTATTTCACAGCACAGGCCTTACTGGAGTCCTTTATTACCCTGTAATGCAGCTGAATGTTGGAGAGGTCTGAGCTAACTTCCTCTCAGATGAGAGCTACATAAGGGCTGGATCTAAATGGAAAAACAGAAAAATGTGTTGAAAAGGGGGAAGGTAGAGGGGCACTGTGATGGAGGGAGGTGAGAATGCCAGAGGGCTGAAAGAAGAGGAGGCAGAGGGAGTTAAAAGGGAGGAAATAACAGAGGACTATTGTTGAAGGGTGAAAGCAGATACTGATGTGGTCCCACCGGCTCAAACCCACCTAAGATAAGACCTGTGAATAAGACAGGATTGTTACTGTAAGGGTAACATTTAGTAAGTCAAAACATTCTCACTTCATTGTAATACTATCTCTTTCCTTACTGTCTGTTTGTATTACAGAAACAACAGCAGCAGAAGCTTCCTGCATGGACAGAAATTTACCAGAAAATGTTATAAAATCTCAATAATGATTGGAAACATCATTGAGGTCATGGAGCTATGTGCTGATACAGATTACACATTATATATTAATCGTGCTATTGCTTATTATGTTAGCATGCACACATATAAAAACATTAATACTATCATTTAAAGCAGGGGTGCCCAAGTCCAGTCCTCAAGAGCTACTATCCTGCAATTTTTAGAACATATCCTCCTCAACACACCTGAATCAAATGGTTAATTCCCTCATGCATGTCATTCAGCTCTGCAGAGGCCTGATAACGAGCTATTTATTTGTTTCAGGTGTGTTGGGGAAGGGACAGTAGTTCTCAAGCACTGGACTCGGGCATCCCTGATTTATAATGTCTGTGTTTCAAGTTTTATTGATCAAAGAAGTTGTTTTTTTTTTCTCAAATTGGTTTCATAATTTGTTAGACATTGAGCCAAATAAATACTGGGGAGCAAAAGAGAAGACAGTGTCTGAAAAACACTACAACAAAGGTTTTGTCCATCTTTCTGAATAAACTTCAGTCAGGACCAAAAGAAGTAGGACTGAATGGTGACTGGGAGTTGTGGCAGGGCTTTTCAACTCCAGCCTAACTTGCCTTTTTTGTGTTTCTGTAGCTGCTGAATACTTGAATTTCCCCCAGGAAGTTTGTACAGTATCTATCGTTAGGGCCATTGTTCTGCAGGTTTTATGTGCGTCCCTGCTCCATCAGGTCTGATTGAAATGAAATGGATCCAGCAAGGGGCAAACTCCGCCTCAGAACAGTGAAGCTCGCTTCCTTGTTGTAAATAGTGTAATCCTCCCTTCATCCGCTAGGGGCTGGCTCCAAGAGCGAGCAAATCCCCATAGACTCCCATGTTAAAAACGCCAACTTCACAGCAGAAATAAACAGGTTTACAGCCTGGTTCAAAAAATCATTTTAGGTTTATTAGGTCAAGTTTACCTTCATGTCAACTGTGAGGGGGTGAATTTTTTTATAACTCATTCGTTTAGATGTTATTTATTCTTCAAATTACACATAATTAAGGCCGTGTCCTTATGACAGACCGGAAGCTCCGCCTGCCGACCGGAGGCTCCTAGTTAGCTCCTTCTTTGCTCTTAATAAGGTCTCAGTTTGTTACAGAGTCGCACAACGGCGGTTTTTAGTCAGCGAATTGCAAGTCTAAGCATGTCTTACCTTAACCATGCTGCTTAGGGGGCTTATCTTTGTTAGCTCCTCTTAGTTTCGTGTTAGCTCAGTTAGCGTTTAGCCCACAGTACGTCAGCTGTCAATCATTTGCCCCGCGGCCGCGCTGTGCCCATTTTAGGATTTTCCTGGAGTGACGACGTACGTGACACGGCAAGATGGCGACGGTAAGACACGCCCAACTGGCTTCACATTTCTCTATTCAGAAGAGACCGGAAGCTACGTCCAGTAATTATATACAGTCTATGGGATCCAGCAGCTTGTCAAAATTTGCAGAATGGCCTGTTAATATGAGTCTGGTGAGCTGAAACAGGGAAACATCTACAACCTGCAGGACTGTGGCTCTGGAGGACCAGAGGACCCCTGGTCTACAGATTTAGGATGACGAATTGTTATAATAGTTACAGTTATTCAAATAATTAACAATTATAATCCACAGAACTTCTAGATGGGTGCAGGATGAAAGTTTTAATTTTTACTGTTTTTTTTTAATAGCATATAAATAATTGTTTTATCAATCTTGATATGCAAAAGTCTACACTGAATGCACCATTGGCATTAGCTCAGGAGTTGCTAGCTCAATTGCTCTGTGTAGAAATAGTACCTTCCTTGCTTTACATTTCCCAAATTTAAGCGGACAAAAGCCGAAGTAGGATGAGGGTAAAGGTAGCAAAGGGGCATAAAAGCCCCATGGAGGTTGCCACTTTTCTCCTTTTCCTCCTAAATTTTGCTAATGCTAATAAACGGTTAGCTGGTTCTGTAACGTTGCTAATGCTAATTGAGTAAGTGAGTGTGAGTATGACACCTACTGGCGGGGAGGAATTAAACTTGTAGCTATCACCTTTAATATTATAAGCAACATCATGTAGTTGTTGTTGTTACTGGAATCACACAAAGGTGGAAAACCATCTTGTTCTGGAACGATGTTTTCACCATGACAGAATTTGCCATTTTTATATGGATTTATGCTGAGTGAAAGGATCAGTAAATGCACTCAGAAAAAGCTCTAAGTCAGTCTTTTGTATCACAGATGTGGTTTATTTACTTCTGTGATGGACTGTAGTCTATCTACAATGCAAGTAACTTAAAGGAACAATCCAAGCATGAAAAGAGTAGTGAAACTGGATGCTCAGGGTTAGAAGATGCACTCATGCTCAAACTTACTGCCTGGCCTTAATATAGGTTGGGGAGGAAGATTAAATGATAGCTCGTTCCAGAAAGCTGACATTAGAAAAAGGAGCTGTAGATGATCTATGGTTGTTTTGTACTAGCAAGCAGTAAACTTTAGTCTCTTCTCTAAATTCCTAATTTTCTGGTTACTGTGAATTATTCAGCGTAAACACTGATTGTTTTTTGTTCATTCTGCATTATTTTTCAGTTGTTCTGCTAACCTAATGTTATGTGCCACTGCTAAAAGAAAAACCCTTCACTTTTACTTTTGCACACCTTTTTCAACATTTTTGCCTAGTAATATTGCAGTCTTAGGAAAGAAGTGAAGTAAGCACAGAATCCAGAAGCAAGGGAGCAATAAAAGCTCCCCCTTTCCTAAATGCTCCCTTTTAGTCCCCCGGCTTCTCTGTGGGGCACATCTGGCTTTTCTTCTACTTTTCTTTTAATCAAATCCATATTTTTCTTTCTTTACAGACGAGAGGAAAGCAGAGGTGTGAGGAAAGAAGTGGAAACAGAAAGAGGAAAGGGATGTTGATGTGGTTGTAGATCAGCTGCAGACTGAAGGTGGACAAAGACGCTATTGATCTCCCACCTTTGCTGCAAGTTTTGCGTTGCGTGTGCATATGTGTGTGTATGATCTTCCTTTTCTGCACTGTTTCTGTTATTCCTCATCTGACTCTTGTTGTCTAAGTGTAAGTTCCTGTGTGTGTGCGTGTGTGTGTGCGCTGCAGGTTTGTCTGTATTGTCTGTTTGACTAGTTGATAAGAGGCTTTATAATCGGACCATATCTGTTGTTGCAACAGGAGGAAGCATGAACCACAGATGTACCAGAACACACACGCAGTGCGACGCATAATCACCACACACGGAGACACACACTCAAACACACATGCTTTGCAATGCATACACATTTTGCTCATACATCTGATGTTCATTGCACGCTTCAAACTGTAAACTTGAGTTGCATCAGACCTTCTTTATTGAAAACTTCAATACAGTCTGCACCCTCAGTTTGCTGAACATTAGTTAAATCTTATGAAAGACTTCATTTTTAGCGGAAATTTCTCTGTATTATATCAACAATATAAATCTTAGACAAATTCATTATTTGGTAGAATCTGTTTTTTGTTGAAAAAAAAAATCAGATGGTATTTAAGATTTAAAGCAAATATTGTTATTAACGTTATGGCAAGTCTGCAAGGTTTCATCAGCTGCTCCAGCAACAAGCTGAAGCAAAGGCCACAAACCTCTGTAAAATTAAATGAATTTTATTTCACTAAAGCTTAATTATTTTTCTTTATAACTGAATTTATTACCCCATTGGGCATACAATGGTGCATTAAAGCCCTTCCATGGTTTAATTTCAATTTTACCTGAAATGATACATTTCAGCTGATTACAAAGATGGAAATTATTTATTTTGTTTCATTGATTCATTTATTTACAAAGGGACAATATAACACATTAAAACATAAGTACAAATATAAGCGTCCAACAGAAATCTCCTGCAGCCACTCGGCAGGTCAGAACAATACATAAAACAGAAAACAACAAACAATGAAAGGTGAAGTGCAAACCAATCAGTAATTAAAGTGCAAGTTAAAAGTGCATGAGGTTTGAGTGTAATGTCATGGAGTCAGTTGATGTAAATCAGAGATGATGAAGTAATTTCCCCTTCAGATCTTCTAAGAAATAGTTAATAACCTTAACATCTCACTGTGCCAAATTACTGTTTTATTACTTGTGTAGGTGTCAGTTCCTCGTGGAAATTCAAGCCCTCTGCTTTGTCAGGATCCAAAGAATGTCATCATCCGTGTGCTTCTTCTGCTGTTTGATTTAATAAAAATGCTGCATATTAGCAAAAGTGAAGGTTTTCACACAATCAGCAGCATTTATAATGAGTTAATCAGTGCAGCACAACCCTCCTCACACCCTTTACGTTGCAAAACTGGAGTTACAAGCACTGCTTTTTACTGTCAACGGTGTGTGTGTGTGTTTACAGTATGTGTGAAGTATTTTAAAGGTAACGTGTGTGTCAAACTAAGCTGATTTAAACTGTGAGAAATGATGACTGTTACTGTAAAGAAACAATAAACTGAAGAACTGACCTGCTAACTGGTGTTTTCCTTCAAAGCAACCGAACATCAGTCAGGGCTGTTTTCTATTAAATGTTTGTGCAGTCTTATGAGAAGTCTAATCCAAGGATGATGATGCAACTTTCCAGTAAGTCGTTTAAGTCAGTGGTGTGTCCAGGAGTTATTTAATGTGGTGGCCAAGATGAAACAAAGTTAGTGTGGGGTGGCCGTTTAATTGATATTGCCAAAAGACAAAGACAATTTATTTTGGCTCCCATGTTGATAAACTTGCTACCAACTGGAATTAGTGTCAACTTGATTGTCGTTAACTTGGTCAGAATCAGTGTGTGAAATATTAATTATCTGGTGTCTAGATACCCTTAAATAACAGCTTTGGGTCCTATACAAGATATGAACTTGGAAAAAGGACTTAATGATATTGTACAGAGAAACAAACAAAAAAAAAATATTTAGAAGAAAAGGGTTTTATTCATTTTGCAGAGTACACACAAAAAAAAAATCACTGATCATCCAATAAACAAATGCAGTTGTTTTTGTAGCTGCTGGAATGTTTTGGCTGAACTGTGGTGCTGTTTATAGTAAAAACAGAGGGTTACCCACCAAATCCTAGAACCCCCACTACCCCAGTCCCATACCTGCCCACCTTTCACACACTGCTGTATAACAGTGCCTCCATGGAAGAACTACTCATGCAACATTTGCTGTAACCTTCTGGGTATAGATAGCCTAGATAAAGAAAAGATATAGATATAGATATGAATACAGATATACTGTAGATACAGTCGTCCTCAAAATTATTCATACCCTTTGATTGAAAAAGGCTAAATTCACAACAGTAATTCAAATAACAAGAAAATAAAGAAACTAATAATAAAAATGTACAAAATCATAATTTAGTGAAATAAGACATTACTTTTGAATTGTAATTGGAAATAATCATAAAAAAACAAACAAACAAACAAAGCTGTCCCAGACAAATTAGAGCACCTCTCCCATGAACAGTGGACTAACATACCTGTCAACAGGTGTAAAGTCTTTTTGAAGGTTACAGAAAACACCTGATTGCTGTGATTGCTTCAAAGTATTGCTCAACAAAATTTTGGCTTTGGAGCCCCATAATGCTTGTTTACTTGTTTTTATTTTTTAATCCCAACACCGTAGCAAGCAGAATGATGATCTGGCTGCTTTATTGTGTTGAACAGATTTGCTTTGCCAAGAGGAGCTTTATGAATATTATTATTCATAAATTATTCATTTTATTTCTTTAATTAAGCATTTGTTTTACATCATATTGCTGAGCTTGACAAGAAGAGGGAAATAAAAGTTAAAAGAGGAAATGATAGGAAGTGGAACAGAGAGAAAGTGAAGAAAAGAGAGAGAGAGAGAGAGAGAAAAAAAAAACAAGGAAACGCATACGGTGTGTTCAGACCAAACACGATTTGGGCGTCAGGTCTACATGCAAAGTCAATGGCCAACGCCCGTTGAGGAGGCATCGAAAGCCTTGCAGTGTGTTTTGCACGTCAGGTGCCGTGCGTCCAGGCGCGTTACGCGCAGTGAGTTTTGAGATTTTGAGCGTTTGACGCGCGTCACAGGCATCAGACGCTGGAGTTGGAAAATCTGAACTTTGGCGTCTTGACGCAGGGCGTGGACCAATCAGAGTGAGTCATGACACAGACACACATTTTATGACAGGACGGGAAACACCCAGAAGAAGCAGGGGAATCTCCTCTCTCTCTGAAGACAGAGGAGGATAAACTGTGATCTGTGTCCGGTCCCAGATTTTGAACGGTGGTTTGAATGCCTGCTGTGCTGATGGGATGTACTGGGCTTATAATGCTGCCCCGCATTGGGACAGCGGGTTGTTAAACTGGGCCGGATCAGACGGCTGAAAGCTCCTCTCACCAGCATGCAGCTCCTGGAGTAAATGATGAAACTCATCACACTCAGAACACCTGGATTTATCTGGTGAACCAGACACAGAGCAGAGATGCCCGATGACGACATTCCCTGCTTTATTTATCACATAAAGCCGAGCCGCTCTCTCTCCTGCACCTGCCATCGTGCAGACAGACCAGTGACAGCAAAAAGAAAAACGAGGGGCCCCTCCTGAGGCACGTCGAGCACGCATTGGCTGGGCATGCCTCGCCACGCGTCAGGGGCGTCAAGACGCTGGAAATCAAGCGTCTGACTTTTTAGTGACCAAACGTCCAACTTTGGGTGTCAGGCGCGATTTTGACGCCCAAATCGCGCTTGGTCTGAACACACCCTTACACAGTCAACTGATGCTTGACTCAAAAACAAAACTAGCAATCCCCTACAGGAGGACCTTCAGGTGGCTCAAGTATCATTAGATCATACAAACACACACAGAACTACACAGAGAAGAGGTAAAACCTAGTCAGAGCAACGGTAAGCAGCATCACAGTGTTATCATGCAGAATAAAGGGTCTCTATTGTGAAGCAGTCATGCAGATGCAACCTCGTCTCTGCAAGGAGGAGGAAGCCCGCACAGCCCGAGACCCGGGCCCCCAGCAGCCACCCAGAGGCCTGGACCCCAGCCACTGTAGATATAGATATAAAATCACGATTCAAGATTCAACAGAACGTTATTTGTCACTGGGAGCAATTTTAAATGAGCACACGAGTGCATTAGACATCCAAGTAAAAAAACAAAACAAAAACGCAAGACACTATGTCAAAATAAAAATAATAATAGTGGTAGGTAAAGACAGTAAAGCTGCATTGCCAGCTGCATTGGCAGGTATTTTGACCCATTGTTCATGAGTGAGGTGCTCTAATTTGTCTGGGAAAGTTTTTTGTTTGTTTTTGTAAATGATTTTTTAAATACAAAAATTCAAAATCAATATTTTATTTTATTAAATTATGATTTAGTAAATTTTTATTTTGTATTACTTTTTTCAGTTCATGTTATATTAATTACTATTGTGAATTTATCCTTTTCTTTAATGGGAGGGTATGTAAACTTTCAATAATAGCTGTATATACAGAATATAGAATTCTAACAATTTCAATAAAATGTTTTGAAACAAGATTAAAAATTGATTATTTAAAAAGCAAGCAGCTAGAAGAATTGGAGCATTGTAGGGAAATCAGAAAGGACTGACAGATGGATTAGCAACCCGTTGGTGTGAACTTGTCAGGGTAAAAAACAGAAAACTGCTAGCTGAGTCAGCCTTATCCTTTCATCAAATTTAAAGAATGAACTGATCTGAATGTGTGTTGCGTTCAATCGTCTGTCTGCTCAAGTAGATCAAACATACATCAGGTTTGTTCAAATATTTGAGACAGACTAATCGTGAATTTATCCAGGTGTGGTTGTTTGGTGTCTGGATGACACTAGCAAATGTTTACACTGTTAAATCTATTAGGACATACAGTCATGCCTTGGTGTCAAATGTCCTCGGCTCTCTTGCTGTCCAAGACTCAGGAGACATTTGACACAGTATGTGTTGAGTTGATTTAGAACTTTATAGCATCCTTCCTAAGCAAAACCGACCAAATAAAATATGAAGTGGCAATATTTTAACGTTGTGAGCTGAAGCGGCTGCTTATAGTGTTTATAATGTAAAGAGATACAGTAAAGGATTGACATATCTCCCAGAAGGAAATCTTCTCTATCTTTGTTTTTGATGGTTAATTTTTTTTTTCTTTTTCTCACAGTTGCTCATGTAAAGGTTTACAGATGAAAGGCTTTTTATCTGATTGACTTACCAGGATTAAATATAGTTTTTACAGCATAAATGTGGAGTTATTCACTGTGAATTCCTCTTAGAGATCCTGAAAATAAGATTTTTGCATCGAGGAGCATTCTCCCTTTTTATAGGCTATATTGAATTTCTATCAGGCTTTTACACGTCCTTTTAGGTAGAGCCAGAGACATCCTCTTTTTTTTTGTCCACTCTACAGTTACCCACAATGCAACTTGTCTGCTGAAGGTTCAGGAAAGACCTTACATATTATTTTGAGGAAAAAGGAAAATATAGTTAATTTTTTAAGTTAAAATTTAACAATTAAAACTAAAAGAAGAAGAAAGGAAAACAGGGACAGCCCTTAAGGGCAATTAAAAAACCCACAAAAAACAAAAAAAAAAAAAAAAAAAGAGAGGAAAATAAATATTTATATAAAATTATAAAAAAAAAAAAAAAAAAAAAAAAAAAAAAAAAAAAAAAAAAAAAAAAAAGAAAAAAAAAAAAAAAAAAAAAAAAAAAAAAATAAAATAAAAAAATTAAACATTTCAAATTAAATGTTAATATTATATTTTTATTTTTTATTTTATTCCATTTATTTTTTAATTAAAAAAAAAAAAAAAAATAAAAAAAAACCAAAAACACCAGAATAATAGAAAACAAAGAAATATTATTTATAATTTCTTTATTTTATTTTATTTTTAAATTAAAAAAAATATAATTAATTTTTAATATAATATAAAAAAAAACAAAAAAACAAAAAACAATATTAAATAATAAAAATAAATATTATAAAGAATTAATAAAATTAATAAAAATTATATAAATATAAAATTAATTTATTTTATACTATATTTTATTTCCTTTTCATGAAGATATAACTGTTCAGGAGGATTAATATGTAATTATGCTGCCCCCTGTTGTTATAAAGATGCTACACCCCCACAGCTCAAACTCCAACCTCAGGGAATCTGATGTAAATAACTTCCCAGGTTTATTTCCAGTAATCAGCCTTTGTTGCACGTGTCTAAAACAGGGATGTCATACTCCAGAACTGGAGGCCTGCGGTCCTGCAGGTGTTAGTTATTTCCATGTATAGTCGTACTAAGCTTCTCTTCTCTTCTCTTCTCTTCTCTTCTCTTCTCTTCTCTTCTCTTCTCTTCTCTTCTCTTCTCTTCTCTTCTCTTCTCTCTTCTCTTCTCTTCTCTTCTCTTCTCTTCTCTTCTCATGTAATACAGACGTCTGTGTACACATGAAAACAGAGCACAGTAATGCTAAATGAAAGAACATGAGGCGAATACTGCAGTGATAGTCCCACTGGTGACCAGCAGGGGGCTCTGTATCTCCAGAAATAAGTGGAGTGCAGAGATATGAAGAAATAGGAAGTTGAAATGGGATGATGGAAATCAGAGGTTCAGTCTTTCCCCTTCCACTATCTATCTATCTATCTGTCTATCTCCCTATCTATCTATCTATCTATCTATCTCTCTATCTCTCTATCTATCTATCTATCTATCCAACTATCTATCTATCTATCTATCTATCTATCTATCTATCTATCTATCTATCTATCTATTTTTTTTCTGTCTTCTTCTATCTATCTATCTATCTATCTATCTATCTATCTATCTATCTAAATGCTGTATTATACATGTTTGGAAAGGCTAGTATAACTTGTAAGGACGTTGTTTCTTTGGAACGAGCAACGCAGCTAAGTACGTTGGTAGTCGAAGCTGATCCCATAAGGGTTAAATTGAGTTGAGATCTGGTCTCACAGCAGGCTATTCCACCTTTTCCATTCCCAAATTCTGGAGGTATAGTCTCTGATTAACCCTGCTCTGTGAGGGAGGAGTGACATCCTTACGGATGGAGTTAGGACCTAGATTCTGTAGATATGGGATCACCATCCTTCAGGTCACCACTATCTTCCACTAATCATTCTGATCACTAAATCTGGACCTGGAAGTGCCCGGAAGGTTTTCAACATTTCCCTGCTCCAGCACACCTGGTTCAATTTAAATGGATCCAACAGCCAATGAAGTTCTGCTCACCGATTCATTAATTTCAGTCCGTTATATTTCAACTTGAGTGATGGCTGTGAAAATTTCAATTTTTTAAAGCTCATTTAAGATCAAGATTCTGGGATACCAGAAATGATACAATCCTTGTTCTCCTCAGAGAGAGTCCAGTGACTTATTACACAGCTACCCCACACACCTATAAACTTTACAGCCCCTTTACAGACTTTTCTGGAGCTATAAGCACACAAATTATTATTGAAAAATTATCAAACTCTTCCCTTAAAGGGGACAACTCTACAATACTGCTGAAAGCTTCAGAAAGTGGACACAGAAACTGTCTACAAACTAGTAGGAGATACCTTACAGAACTTTCTCATTTCTTTCTTTTTTTTTTTTTTTTTTGTTGACCTGACAAATGTGTAAAGATTATAAAATATTTTCTATAATAAAGTGGACTTCTTTTCTTGGTTTTTGGAGATATGTCAACTCTCAGATGAAAGACTTCTTTAGTACATTTACCTGACATTTAAGTACCTGGATTTCTCCAAACTGACTCAGAATAATTTGCATTGGCATTAGTAATTACATTTATTGAATTTAAAGGTCACGTTTCTAGAAAGAATATGATTAATTATCTAAGTGTAATGATGCGTACTTGCTGTGTGGTGTTTGCACAGCATGGTTTGAATTCCCCTGCTGTTTGTTAACTTGACCATGTGTGTGAACCCTTGCACTGTTGACCCGGTGTATGTGTCTCTGTTGTGCCCCTTGGCTTAGATCACATTAGCACAGACATCATTTGCTACCAAATGACCACAGCACAAAAGAGAGGAGAAGAAGAAGAGGAAGAAAGAGGAACTGGATACAGACTGACAAGAGAAAGGACAATTCATTAATGGGGTTATCACTTTGTAAACTAAGCGCAAATAATAAGAAATTAACAATCTGAACACAGTGTCGGACACAAAGACAAAATAGTAAAAAGAAATTTGGGTTAAAACAAACAGAACAAAATATGGCTGTATGGCTTTGAAAGCTTATTTTTAAAGTGGTCCTACTGAACCTGGGTAGATTTATCCACTTTGGCACCCTCTAGTCTAATGCAACTAATTCGGCATCCATCTTCCTTCCTGCATTTTCTGAGTGCTCTCAAGTAAAAGACTTACCGATGTGGCTCTTGTTTTATCTCTCCCTATTTTACTCTCTCCCTTCCGTCTTGCGTTCCTTTGATGAATCATCCATGGGGTCTGTTTAAAACGGCCATTGTGTTGATATCCAGTTGCTAGCATGTGACACCTTAAAGCAAAACCCAGCCAGTACGTGATGCTCTTGGCCGGGATATAAAGCTATGAAGTACAGTTTCTCAGCCCTGGGACACTGTGGGACCAGGATGGCTGCAGGCGATTGTATAATGGGCATCAAAATTAATCTGATGCACAAAGTTTTAAAGTCAAAAACACACAGTATGTAGGATTACTTTAATGCCTGCTTGCTTTGTTTCCACATACGAGTCTGTTTGCTTTGTCATTTAAAAGGACCAGAGGCAGGATAACGAAATGAGACTTGCAAGTGCTGCGACTGGCACTTCGGGTAACTGCAGCCACCAGCCAAGTCGGCATGGGAGCATGCACAAACTGAAGCAATTACATTGTTTACTACGTTGATAAAGTCTTTTTCTTTGTAGTTCCACATTTTAGTGGTCTTTCAGTTGATCTGAGTCATTTTCTGACAGCAGAAGAATCCATAACTAACCCTTGCAATGTTTGAATACAGTCTCCTTCCTGTATCAAAACTGTCAGGGATGCGGATGCAGTGTCAATTGATGTCACATCCGCAGGGCTGCCTAGGGAATTCGGCCACTGAATCACAGTGCATTATGCAGCACACAGCCTGATCAAGGCAACAGTGAGATATGTGGGGGCTCATTCTTTTTGTTTTTTAATGCTTCATCACCCATTAGTGTTAAAAAACTGGACATGTGCGCTTATTCTTTCCCAATTCCTGCCTGTAGTCCCTTTAATCTTTTAGATTATGCCTCCCTGTGCTTGTTTCATTTGGGATGAATAAAAACATTTTGCAACTGTGATAAAGGCTAATTATTGGCAGTTTTCCAGTTATGAATGCCATGTTTTAACATAACTGTTTGCTAAAAACTGCCTAAAATTAACATTACACCAACAATTCACACACATTGTAGCACATAATACAATGCCAGTGCTAATCTTGACTAATCACAGAAACATCTCTTCGATTGCCAAGCTAGCTGTTTGGTCAGAACAATGTAGTTAAAGTAGCTAATGTTTACTCATGTCTGAATTTCTTTATACACTAGTTAAATACATTCTTGTTGTTGAAGACGGTAAAGTCGGAATACCAGTATGGATGTCTCCAGGAAACTCTTTGTTTTGTCTGTTTACACAGCATGCTGTATTTTATGCTGCGTTCCATTTGAACTCGGAAGTCGGAAATTCCCAGCTCCGAGTAGGAAGTTTCAACTGGAACGCCCCCCTGAAGTCGGATTACCCACTCGGAAAGTCGGACAATTTCTTGCAGCTCCGAGTTCAGATTTGAAGATGGCCGCGCCCGGTGTTAGCAGTTTTAGAAGCTTCTGTAATGTTACATTTATTTATACTTCTTACTAATATTTTGTTGCATAAATCACTCGTACACGTAGTATTGGTTTATACAGATGAAGAGGGAAGCTGCTGTCGTGTAATTCACATTTTCCACGTGATATATGTGAACTACAACGCTAGCTGTGTTAACAACAGCGAATAACAACAGCCTTAGCAAACACGTTTTGCTAGGCTGCTAACTGGTTTTCCGACCAGTGAGCTGGAACGCAAGTTGGTCGGGTGTGACGTCACCCCTCAGTTCCCACTTCCCAGTTCCGAGGAAAATGGAACGCAGCATATGTTTAGCATTGATTTATACAAACTCAGACAACATTTGGATAAAGATGAATGTTATTACTGGTTTCACTTAGTGTTGATTCATCCGGCAGTCATGGGTGAAGTCGGAGCTTGTGAGTCTATTCCTCACTTTCTGAGTTGGAAATCTGACTTCAGGGGGTTCTTGTTGTATTGCCCACAGGGAACTTGAGAAATCCAACTTCCGAGTACAAATAGAGTGCACCATATATCACAACCACCCACAAACTTAAACTGAACTAAGGTAGCAGGTCAGTTTGGTTTAGGATTTTGCAGCTGTAGTGGCTTTTGCTCTGCAGTTGACATGAAAATGTGTGACATTAAGCAACCGGACCTAGGCCGAAATTCATACATTGGCCAGCTGCTCGAGTAGCTGTAATCTCTTTAAAAGGCTGCCCAACTAGACGTCAAACTGAGAAGGGTCTGTCTGCGGCTTGCAAGACAGAGGCGTGTCGTAAAGTTTGCATGTCGTAGAGTGACGTCACTTTACGACATGCCCACCGGACCAAGAGAGCATGGTAAAATCTAACCCTACCCCTGACCCTTCCCCTAACCCTAACCAGGACCCACCCACTATGCGACACGCCCACTGGAGAACACGCCCGTGGGTTGAAAGCATAGACTGTATATAATTACTGGACGTAGCTTCCGGTCTCTTCTGAATAGAGAAATGTGAAGCCAGTTGGGCGTGTCTTACCGTCGCCATCTTGCCGTGTCACGTACGTCGTCACTCCAGGAAAATACTAAAATGGGCACAGCGCGGCCGCGGGGCAAATGATTGACAGCTGACGTACTGTGGGCTAAACGCTAACTGAGCTAACACGAAACTAAGAGGAGCTAACAAAGATAAGCCCCCTAAGCGGCATGGTTAAGGTAAGACATGCTTAGACTTGCAATTCGCTGACTAAACACCGCCGTTGTGCGACTCTGTAACAAACTGAGACCTTATTAAGAGCAAAGAAGGAGCTAACTAGGAGCCTCCGGTCGGCAGGCGGAGCTTCCGGTCTGCCGCATGTCAATCATAAGGACACGCCCTTAATTATGTGTAATTTGAAGAATAAATAACATCTAAACGAATGAGTTATAAAAAAAATTCACCCCCTCACAGTTGACATGAAGGTAAACTTGACCTAATAAACCTAAAATGATTTTTTGAACCAGGCTGTAAACCTGTTTATTTCTGCTGTGAAGTTGGCGTTTTTAACATTGGAGTCTATGGGGGTTTGCTCGCTCTTGGAGCCAGCCCCTAGCGGATGAAGGGAGGATTACACTATTTGCAACAAGGAAGCGAGCTTCACTGTTCTGAGGCGGAGTTGCCCCTTGGTTGAAAGCCACAGATAGATGCTACTTTGTTTATCTAATGGTGCGTTTGATTTGACTTTACTTAGATCTGGGAATTATCAGCCATTTTTAATGAGTGAAATGGAAGCTTTTGAGTCTACCTTGACTTTCTGAGTCAGATATCCAACTTCAAGAAGAGTTTTTTGTTGTAGTTCAGACCGAGAACATCAAAACTCTGGCTGCCAAAAAATAAATCCTGACACATTGTGGTCTCTTCCTAAAATCAACCATATGTTAAAAAGTTGATGCATCTTTAAGTTTTTTTTTAAACTTAAAGTTTTTTTTTTTCCTGTCTTAGTTTTCACCCCCTGGCTGGTGAATTCCTGCTTCTCCCGTCAGGGCGTAGGTACATGCTACCAAAGTGCAGGACCAACAGACTCAAGCACTCATTTGTCCACGCAGCCATTGTTTTCTTAAACAAGTGACTAACCTGTCATGATGCTGTTGTTTCCTATCTGTTGTCTTTGTTGTTTGAATGACTGTTGTTGTGTTTTAGCACTGCTAGTTGCGCAAGAAATTGCCCTACGGGGACAATAAAGACTCCTTGAACCTTGAACCTTCACTCTATAATAGCAGCTCATGGTGCACACTTTTATGCTCAAGAATTTTTATATTTCTTAAAAACAAAGTTGGTGTGATAGTTAGCATATGTCTTAAACCAAGGACTGGATACATAAGCTATAAATCAGTCTGTATATTAATTTCTTCTTTCATTATTTTTTAATACTTGTTACAAAAAAGCAAACCCTGAACTGGAAAATCTTCACCTAATAACTGAGTTGTCTCACATTTCCCATAGGAAAATGAATAGCATTTGCTATAGAGTGTAGGAGTTGCCTATACAAGCCTGTTAAATAGGGCAGAGTTGAACTACTTGGTTTGTGAAACAAATACAGTATTTTATCTGACCTAAACAATATAGAAACGTGAAAAAAATGCGCTGCCTGCTGTTGTTGAGATTTTAATGCGAACAGCAGAATCTTGATTTGTGTCTCAGTGGGAAGTTTCCTTTCATCAGTCAAAAATATTAAGTCCACTATTTTACAATAAACAATTTAGAGTTAAGCTTCATTTAAAAAAAAAAAAAAAAGAATAAAAGAACGCAGAGATAATCCTGTAATATAAAAATCAACTTTGAATTCTACCCCAGTAGGTCTAGCGAAAAGAGATTGTGTGTGCGTGTCCATCCATTCCTGAGGTGCAGTGGAGCATCTAGCGAGCTGATAGGAGCTGAAGTGTAATTGTGTCAGAGCAAAGACCCAGAAAATACAGACAGACAGACAGATAGATAGAGACAAAAAGAGAAAGAGAGAGTCCCCCACCATCATCCGGAATTTAACTAAATGTCATCCATCTCTGCATTTTTGCTACTTTGTAATTCAGTCCTCAGCATACAGAAGGCAGCAGAATTTTATATTGACTCAGCGCCGTTTTCCATGTTCCACTATGAAGGCTGGTGCTGAGCACAAACTAATAACATTCACTTATTACCATTCATACTTTTTTATGATGGATTACCAATGATGATGATAATAATAGTAATAATTATACTGATATAATTGCTTACTCCAATTATAGTGTTGGACAAAAGGCAGCAGAATAAAAACCTGAGGACTTCTTCGCCGTGGTGGTGAGGGGTGTTAAACAATGTTCCTCAATTCCCCCCTGACTTGTTGCTGCTGGTCTGCGGATCAAAACATCAACCATTAGGTATATTGACTGTGCAACATTTAACCAGTACACGCTAAAACAAGCTGTTAACTTTTATTAAGGATGCACTGACCAATATTTTTATGTTTTAAGTTGATCAGATGGCTACAAGGTGTTGAATAAAATGGATAAAACACCCAAACCCGGTCTGCAAAGAATATTTCAAATCTTTCAACCCATCTGTTTTCTTTCAAGAAGTTCTGCTATCATCAGCTCTGTGTACAGTTGCAGTTACGGGCTGTAATAGGTGAGAAAACGCACAACATTTAAAGTGGGCTGCCTGCCCAGCACCAAACTGAGTCACAGATTTGGAAGCTAATGAGACACCAGAGGCCAAATGCACAAATCTCTGTTGTTTCAAGAGCAAATCTAAAATGCACAAAAGCAGAAATGTGCAAATGCATTCTTGTTTTTAAAAGTGTAAATCCATGTATATGCACAGCTCTCTTTCATAGATGTCAAAATAAAACTACATGCATGCATTTTCAGCCATGACAGGATGCAGACTCTCTCCTTCACTGAGAAATAGAAATGTTTGCATTCTAGACAGACATAATTAAGATTTTTGTGAACTGAATGTTATGTTCTTGGTCCTGGTCACATTATTGTGAGTTTTTTTTTTTTTTATTAACAACACAAATCTTTCCATCTTTTTGTGCTTAAAAGATGTAGATAATAATAATAATTGTAAGGATGGGACCATGACGAAAGAGGTTAAATGCTCTTTTTCCCTTAATTTTTTTCTGAATATATCTAGGAAAGTGAAAACATGGTGCTAAAATATAGGCTGCTACACATAATAACATTTGGGGGAAAAAAGGATTTTAGCAAGAAAAGCAAAAACTAGAGAGATTGAGAGGATGAAGACTTGCAAATCAAACTAATGCACATACGTAATGTATTCTTCCTCTCTTTTTTAGAAGCAGAGCCTCTGTAAAAAAGATTAAATTAGGAGACCTTTGGCAAAAGAATAACTGGCAGCTTCATGGTGACAATTCTGCCTGTTATAGTAATGATATTAACAGCTTGGTGAAATAACGAGGCCCCATAAAATGTGATTTGATTGCTTTGAATGCAGACTAATTTAGCAAGGCCTCATAGTTGGCATGGAGTGATTGTAAAATGGAAGAGGAGGCCTCCAGCCCACATGTTGACTAACCTCCACCCCTGCTGAGTGAGGCAAGACTTTCCACAGGATTGTATGATCAGCAGCTGAGCTGAATTTTATCTTTGAGTAAGGCATGATAAGAAAAGTAATTATCATATATTCAAGAAACTTGCTCCAAGATCCATGGAGACTTCAGACAGATGTCTGAAAAGATTAAAACTGTACGTCATGACTGTCATAAAAGTGATTTGTTATCAATTCTGGGTAAATTAAATCAGCAACTGACTGAGAAACCAGGTGTCTGCATGGGTTCTGTTTGGGTACACTGTTTCCTCCCCCAGTCCTAAAATGTTAGGTGCACTGGTGATTCTAAATTGAAGTGAGGTGCAGTGATTGTGTTGTGAGGGACTTAAACCAATCTGGGGTGAACCCTCCCTCTTGTCTGACAGTGTCTGGGATAGCCTACTGTGACCATCAAGTGGGTATAAGAAAATGAATGATCATATTTCTTTCACTGATCAAATCACTCAAAACCAGCCAATGTCTCAGTCTCATCCCAGAATAACTGTCATCTACATGTCATTCACCATGTCCTTTGCCTCAGAAGTGAATATCTGTGTAAACACACTTATTGGCAGTGTGAAGAGAATGTGAAACAGTCTGAGCTGTAGGATGCTCTCTGTTGTATTGGTGCTGTTGTTGGTGCTTTAACTTTGCACTGCTGAGAAAAACACTATAAAAAAATCCAATTTTATTTATATAGCACATTTAAGAAGCGACCGAAGTTGACCAAAGTGCTTGACAAAAAACAAACAATAGTAAAAAAAAAAAAAAAAAACAGACAAACAAAAGAAAAAAAGATTTTCTTGGAAATACACAAAGGCCTTAAAAATAAATGTGTTTTCAGTTTAGTTTGAAGATTTATGAAAATATACAGCTTGTGTAGAAAGTATTCAGACCCCTTTAAACTTTTCACATTTTGTTTCATTGCAGCCATTTACCAAAATAAAAAAAAGTTCATTTTATTTCTCATTATTGTACACTCAGCACCCCATCTTGACAGAAAAACACAGAAATGTAGAAATTTTTGCAAGTTTATCAAAAAAGAAAGACTTAAATATATCAAGGTATTCAAACCCTTCGTTAATACTGAGTTGAAGCCCCTTTTGTATGGATGCCATTTTTTCATAATTAAATAAATAAATAAATAGACAGTCATGAGTCTTCTTGGGAATGATGCAACAAGTTTTTCACATCTGGATTTGGGATCTTCTGTCATTCTTCCTAACAGATCATCTCCAGTTCTGTCAGGCTGGATGGTGAACGGTGGTGGACAGCCATTTTCAGGTCTCTCAGAGATGCTCAGTTGGGTTTAAGTCGGGGCTCTGGCTGGGCCAGTCACGAATGGTCCCAGAGTTGTTCTGAAGCCACTCCTTTGTTATTTTAGCTGTGTGCTGAAGGTCATTGTTTTGTTGGAAGGTGAACCTTCAGGCCAGTCTGAGGTCCTGAGCACTCTGGAAGAGGTTCTTCCAGGACCTCTTCCTCTGTACTTGGCCGCATTCATCTTTCCTTGAATTGCAACAGTCGTCCTGTCCCTGAGAGACCAGAGAATCTTTTTCTCATAGTCTGGGAGTCCTTCATGTGTTTTTTGGAAACTGTTGCGGCTTTCACATGTCTTGCACTGAGGAGAGGCTCTAACGGGCCACTCTGCCATAAAGCCCGGGCTGGTGGAGGCTGCAGTGATAGTAGACTTTGTGGAACTTTCTCCATCTCCCTCTGCATCTCTGGAGCTCAGCCACAGTGATCTTTGGGTTCTTCTTTACCTCTCTCACCAAGGCTCTTCTCCCACAACTGCTCAGTTTGGCTGGACGGCGGGTCTAGGAAGAGTTCTGGTCGTCCCAAACTTCTTCCATTTAAGGGCTATGGAGGCCACCGTGCTCTTAGGAACCTTTAGTGCTGCAGAAATTCTTTTGTAACCATGTCCAGATCTGTGCCTCACGAAATTCCTTCCACGTTATGATTCTCATTTGCTCAGACATGCACTGTGAGCTGAAAGGTCTGATATAGACAGGTGTGTGCCTTTCCTAATCAAGTCCAATCAGTTTAATTAAAAACAGCTGGACTCCAATGAAGGAGTAGAACCACCTCAAGGAGGATCAGAAGGAATGGACAGCCTGTGAGTTAAATATGAGTGTCACTGCAAAGGGTCTGAATACCTTTGACTATGTGATATTTCAGTTTTCTTTTTTAATAAATTTGCAAAAATTTCTACATTTCAGTTTTTTTTTCTGTCAAGATGGGGTGTCTGAGTGTATAATAATGAGAAATAAAATTAACTTTTTTGATTGTAGCAATTATCTGCAATGAAACAAAGAGTATGTAGTTTAAAGGGGTCTGAATACTTTCCGTACCCACTGTATTTCTATATACTCATATATTTTATTCATACTGTATGTATAAAGATTTTGCTTTGTAATTGAGTGAAACTGAGTGATATATAAAGAAGATTGTCCATTGCAACTGTAGTCTGAGCTTTTCATCATGTTTCTTTGCAATCTATCCTTTCAGGCCTTTTATCCGCTTTGTTTGGAAATTATTTGTTGTCATCCAGAGTCGGCATGAGGAAGCTTTCAGTCGATGTTTTTGCATTTTGCCATGACTAAAGCAGCTGTGTCCATAGCTTGCCTGCCACATGATTGGCTGGATATTCAGGTAATTCAGCTCAAATTAAACTCACTGATTCAAAGTGTGCAGAGTGATTTCTTCTTCCCGCAGCCACCCCCCCCCCCCCCAAAAAAAAAAAAAAAAAAAAAAACTGTCACATACAGTACTTCCACCATTCACAGCAACAAACTGTGGATTTTATTACTCCTAAACTTCCTTCAGCAGTATAATGTTCTACTAAAATATTCTAATGCTATGGCCTCACTGCACTGACGCTTGAAGGAGGAGCAGAAAAATGATCAGACAGGATGAGTTATATGAGCAACTCGTCCAAGTGTTACAGCAACGTTTCTGTCCTTGTGTAGATGCAATTGTGAGGCTTCACCTCATAATTATTATGTCTTTATCTCATTATTAGAATGCACTACCTCATAATTACGAGATCAAGGTTTTGCTGGGGGAAAAAAAGACATTCACAACTGCATGCATCTACCTTTGACAGAGACAATGAATGTTTTAGTTTCTGTTGTCCTGGCAGCAGTTCCTTCTTCCTACTGTGAGCCAGGACACGACCCGGCCGATTAGCATCTCTCAGATACTCATATACAGTACAATGTGTTGTCCTTTGTGTTATTCATTTGATCGATCTGTTTGCTATGGTCACAAGCTATGTTCGGAAATGAAACTGCCATATTTGGCTCAGTATCTCACCCTATTCTTTTTGTTGTGGTCTTCTTTCTGTTTCTTGTTTTCTGCAATTCATCTACACATACATCGTCTTTACTGTGTCTGCAGTGGCATTTAAGTGCATTTGAATTGATTTGGGAGTGAACGAGAAAAAATACAGGGGAAAGGAGTGGAGGGAGAGGGGGGATGGGAGAATGTTGCCATGACAACTGCCATAATAATCTTCCTAATGATTGATGTGCTGCGCTGAATTTCTCCCTGTTTGTACCCTCTCTCGCTCCTTCTCTGTTTTTCCTCTTTCTTTTCTCTCAGTCTGTCTCTCTGTGTCTGTCTGTCCTGTTCCTCATTTTTCTGTGTCTGAGCCATTATAATACAAACACACTCATGCAGTAATGAACAAACAATTGAATACAAACAAACAAATCCTCATTAAAATCTTGATGGGACAAGGACTGTCAAAGGTTGTCACAGAACAAATTACTCCTTTGTTAAAACAAATTTTCTATTTGCGCATTGTAATGAATAACCTCAAACTGAAGATGAAGAGAAGAAGGGCAGATGAAAAGAAGAGGAGAAGAGAGGAGAGGAGTATTTAATATGATGTGGCCTGTTTAGGGGCCTGAATCAATCTCTCTGTGTCATTGCATTAAACCATTCAGGCGTTGTGTCTGTCTCTGTGTGTGTGAGTGTGTGGGTGTACACAGTGTCATAATAAATAGCCTTGTAATATACCCAACACTCAAATTGCTCTATAAATGTTAAAATGGATTACTTTACTAGTCTTGGTAGTAAAACTAGGTTTGTGAGCCAATCTGGGTCAGTGTTAGCAGCCAGCTTTATTTTAGCCTAATTGGAATTTTAAAAAACTGAAAGAAAGAAAAAGAAAATAAAACATCTACAAATGAATAAGAAAAGAACTCCACATTGAGTTGGATCTGCTCTTTTATTGGCCTTTTGAATATGAGTTTTACTTTTTTTCATCCTTTTTATTTATTCATTCTTAGAGTTGTTGTTAGAGTTGGTGACACATTTCTTTCCACATGTTTTTGTAATTATCTTGATATGTGCAATGAGGCTATTAGGATTTGCAACCTAGATGAACTCATCTATAGTGTCATAATCAAAATATTGATTCATACCATACCCTGCTAAGGGCAGAACTAGAAGATTTTTTTTTTTTTTTTACTTAATTTCACCTGCCATGAGAAGTGGAGCCAAACTGTGGCTCAGTTTGTTAAAGTTTATTAAGTTATATTAACTCAAAGTTATATTATCGCATTAATAATACAGTAAATTTGAAAATCTTTGAAAGCTATTTGTTGTGTTATTTTCTCATGCAACAAAGCAGCTGGCCCTCGCTTAGCTCCTCCTCTGATGTTGGTCTAAAACCAACACTGATCATGTTAATACTGAATACTTGCATTATCTTTTCTTGTTTTAACAATATAACATAACTTTTCTAAAACATGTTGTTTTCCATTTGTTAAGATTTTCTGGTGAGGATGAACGCGTTTTTTAGGTGCTAGTATTCAGTACGTTGACTTTTTTTTCCTTTGCAAGCTCATTTTGACTGATTGTTTATTCTAAAACAGATCCAGAAACACAAACATGGCCATCAAGTCACACACATTTTAAACATGCATACATGTTTTTGATATTTTTTTATGCAAGGCTCTAAACTTCATCCTCATTGAACAGTTTAAAGACTGTAAGAGCCACTCCCAACTCTGAAACAGCCACAAGACTTACCTTTTCTGCATGTCATGTTGATGATGATCTTTTATTTTAAGCTTCTATCTTGACATTTTCCTTAAAGTGTGCATCCCTATCTTTTCGCTTCATCATATACTGTATCTGATGGACTGGTGACGTGTTCAGGGTACCTTGCCTCTCATGTAATAGCAGCTGGGATAGACTCCAGACCCCTGCGACCCTGCAATGGAATAAATGGGTGTAAAGGGGGGGATGGATGGATGGATGGATGGATGGATGGATAAAGGCTCTTTATATCAACAAGGTCATCACCAAGTAAAATGATTGTTAGGGTTCCTGCCATATTTCTCTTATTCTTTGTCTCAGAGCTGTGCTAGTCGTTTAAATTCCATCTTCTTATTTCTTTTCTATTTCGATATTATATTTCTGTCCCGGCTACTTTTACTTCCTGTTTCATCTTGCAGCATCTGTGCCTTTGTGTATTCTTTAGATTTTTGCTGAAAAGAATTAATAACTTGTTCTGCTCCCACCCAATTTCCCTAACTATAACCCCCCCACCCCCCCCCCCAAAAAAAAAAAAGACAGGAAGTTGCACTCCACACTCTCAAGACTTAAGCCATGTCCCAAACAACACACTTGCCCAAGTGCACTGGAATTCAGTGCGTAGTACGCACTGTGTACTTTGTCTGTAGTGCACACTATTGTCGCTAAATGCTGATCTGAATAGAGCACTGCACTTACCGGAAGTGACGTTAGCACTGCTCGCTAACTTGAGCTAACTCTACTGAGCTGGTATGACCGCGGCCTCAAACACATGACCAGATCATAACTGTCACCAGGGAGTGACCAGCTTGCTAGCATGCGACATATACATGAGTTATTATATCTGAATGATTTAATCAACGTTACCTACATCAGTACAATACAGCCTCCACTGTATTGTACAGTCACCACTGCTTTATTCTCTGCCATTATTCAGCTCTAAAAACAGCTTGAAAGTCCTGCTTCTTCCACTACGTCAGCAAGATGGCGTCCATTTAGTGCAGCGGTGGGGAACCTTGGCCCTCATCCTGCAGGTCTTCCACTTGTCCTTGCTCCTACACACCTGAGTCTCTGTGCAGAACTTGATTGGCTATTAGATCCATTTGTCCATTTTTACTTCCGTCTGGTTGCCATGGATTCACAATGCTCCGATCTGTAGAATGACTGCTGGGCGCGGTGATTAAAAAGCATATGTGAAACCGTAATAGCCGTAATAGTTGAAAATGGAAACATTGTAATCTTTTCACTGCTGCGGCAGCGCCTGGCTCAGCCCAAATATGTGTGAAAACAACCTTAGTTGAAACCGCACTTCCAAAAGTAGTGTACCACATAGTCCAAGTGCGCAGACTGAAACAGACCCTTAGTTCTTATAATCATCCATACAGAAAAGCTTGTTTCAGTGAACAAATTTATAGAAATTATTTCCAGTTTGAATGTAGAAATTAAATAAAAATGAAAAAATGAACCCCAGAAGAATCATGTTGATGCAAATGTTACAACTGACTGTTATAACCCTGGTTTGGCCCATGACTAATGTTAACCTCCTTTGATATTTTTCATGGTTTTTCTTTAGCTTTGATGTTTGTGTTTGCTGTCGTCTCTCTGTTAAATCCATACTGTATGAACATTCTGTATATACACTGCAGTATATAGATTCTCTCTATACTGTTGTGTAATATTTTCAAAAAGAGCTGCTGGCATCTTTGACATACTCATAAAAGAGAAATTTAATCCTATGGGCTTCATTTTCCTCAGGAAAACATGTTTTTTAAAAGGCTTTGAAAAACCGACACAGGATATGAATGAATTGTAACTACCATCTTATGTCAGTCTTCTCACTTGAATTATTACCTCCGCCAAGGAGGTAATGTTTTCAGTAGCGTTGGTTTGTCAGTCAGTCTGTCAGCAACTTACCAAAAAAGTTCTGGATGGATTGACCTGAAATTTTCACCAGCCGTGTGCCTCAGCCCAAGGACGAACCCATTAAAATTTGGTGGTGATCCGGATCAATTTCTGGATCCAGGAATGTTTTAAAGGATTCTTTATCATTGTGAGATCGGCCATGTTGAAAAGGCTGCTGATGAGGCGTGAGTGCCCCCTTGTGGCAGAAGTGTGTAGCTGCGGGACTGAGCACATGATGTCAGGATGCAGAAATGAAACTTATGAGCAGCAGTAAGCACAAGGAGAGAAGACTGTAACCAGATGAATATGGTGAACTGTGTGCGTCTGTGAAGAACTGTAAGCAACTTGTATTTCTTCCTGAACAGGATGTTTATTTAGCCTTTAATGTTATTTAGCTGATTTGCTTATTCAGAAGTGTTTCTCCATTTACCATGTGCCTTTTTATGCTATTAAGCTAGCTGACCTGTTACACGCCAGTTACTGTAACTGTTAGCCTTGAATACATATGCATGTTTAGTCCTAACTGTAGGGGATTTATTAGTAATAATTAATACCTTGAATGTGTTTTTTTGCCGAACCAATGTTCCTCATGGTTTTGTATTTCTGTGTTTATAGACCACGCTCACTTCCATCCAGCCATTCACCTTAGCTAGCCTGGAATTCCTCACCTGTAAGCCTGTCGTTTATGGCATTACTGCGCTGTTGTGATTAACTGTACAAGCGAGTCCTGTGTGTTCTGACTGACACCCCATGGTGAACATCAAACCTCCTTACCAACGCCTAAACAGTCTTACATCAACATCACCCTAATAGGCCAAATATTTTGAATTTTTGCATATAACTCCATACAAATGGCCCGAGTGTTTGGTAAAAATTACAAGAAAGAATCTCAATGAATTCTACAATGTTTTCAAAGTTGATCCAGATCCAGAAAAAATTACGGATACTATGATCCAGAACACAAAAAAATAAGGGAGTCGAGCTGTTTGGCGGAGGTCTGTGCTCTCCGGGTGCTTTTCTAATTTTTTCTTTGTTCTGTTTCTGATAACTTCAGTGCTCCATTTAACGAGCATTTTGTCCCACCTCTGGCACATGACAACTACCAGTAGCTTCAAAACCACGTAGTTCAATTTATGTTTTATTATTCATTTTCTTGGTGTATAAAACTCTCAATGTGTGTGTGTGTGTGTGTGTGTGTGTGTGTGTGTGTTTGTGTGTGTGCTTGCATCGGGCAACCCTGTCTAAACGGAGTAGACCTCATCGCCACATTGTTGTCAATGCAAACTGACAGGCTGTCAGCAACACTACCTCATCTCTTCTTCTCTCTTTTTTTTCTCCCAAAGTCCCCATTTCTGTTTTCATCACAAAAACCAACAAAAGATTTGGGTTTCCTCTTCTACAAACACATACCAATGCTCAGAGGACATCCTGTGTGAAAATGTGTATGTTGTGCTCTATGGCTCTCGCTTGTGACGTAATTACTAAAAATTGGTCTTAAACCCCACTGCAACAGTCACCTGGGATGCAGGTCATGTGACACACTTGGTCCCAGAAAAGACTGTTATGCAGCGGATTAAGCAGTTCAGTCAGAGAAAGACTCAGAAACTCTTAATGTGAACTTCATATGAAGCAAAAGAGATGCTGTCTATTTTAATAAATCTGAAACACTTAAGTGGTTATGTCTTCCTCTCACTATCCCCTCACTTGGAGACTGTCCTCTGCTAAAATGTAAAGGTGGAAATTATGCCAGTAAAACAGAAAGTAAATCCTCCATCTGTGTAACAGTTCTTTTGTCTTCTCTTAGGTTCCTGTCTCATGTCAATGCGGGTTTCTTTTCTCTGACAGTACACATTTTCTTCAGACTGTCTTTTTTTTTTGTAACTGTCTTCACATCATCAATGACAGCTGAAATTCTCTCAGATGAGATTCTGCTGTAAAACTGTCTGGACACACTTAATGCGCAAAATGATAGGAGGTTAATTTAATTCTTCTGAAGCAGCTGAGCAAACTACACATGCCAGGCTCAGACTGAACTACATGACTGATAGATAGATGATTATAAAGTGTCATTTTGGTGGACTCACATTGCAGAAATCACATTGGTTCTATGTTGTTTATGGTCATCTTTTGCATCCTGCAGGGCATCACTTGGAAAGAGGCAAAAGGGAACTACCAGAAACAAGACTTGACACTCACTGACGTATGGGACTTTAAGGCATGTTCAAACCAACCCCCTGAGGGCTTTTACAAACATTTTGAACCTTTAAAAACTTTTTTTTTTTAGCTTTGGTTTTTGGTACAGAGGTCAAATCTTTTTGCAGCCATCAGTTTGGGCTGCAGTGTCAGAGTTAGAACCTTAAAAAGAAGCAGACTTACTTTGTGCTGGCAGCTAAAGCCATTTAAGTAAAGAATAATGTTGCATAAGTTTCTAAACACAATGGACAACCATAGACTGAATGTAAAAGATGGAAAAAACGTGCGTGACGCCATCCGTAGGTTTATGAAGAGCTAAATTAAGCTGTGTGGGTGGCTCCCACCATCGCCATCTTGGCAGCCTCACATGCATTGTGACTTTTGGAAAATATAAAAATGGGGAGAGAGGTGGAGCTGGGATGGGGGCTATGTGTGTGGGGAGGTGAAGGATTGACACCTAATGGACTCTGAGCTACCTGTAGCTAAGAGCTAACCAAGCTAAGCTGGGGTCTGTTGCACAAAGCAGGTTTAATAAAAACCCGGAGTTGTGAAATTCGGGAAACTCTTGAGTTTTCCGTAACACAAAGGTAGGTAACTCAACCCAGGGAAAGAGGAGTAACTCTAGCCTGCTTCACGAAGAAGGGTAACTTAAACCCTTGGTCAGTTACCATGGTAACAGACTCTCTGAAACTAACCTGGTCGGGCGCAAGTTAATGTGAAGAAACCTTGAGTGTCTCGCTGTCTCAACCGACTTTCAGCCACACTCGCTGTTTCATTTCCTCTTTCATTTATTCAGTCAGCGGTGATTTTGGCTGCTGCCGTCTCAAATAAAACATGTTAAAAATAAATCAGAGTGGGTAGGTTACGGACGTGTTCTTTCGATAAGGATTTCATGGATGAAGATGCAGCATGACTACGGAGAGTTAAACATTCGAAGATCGTTATCGGACCATGGATAGAAGTTTCATTTCCCGACAGTTGTCATTTCTGGCGTTACAGTTTCATATCACGGTCAATCATCTACATACTCAAGCTGATCCTCTGTACATTTATGATATCACCGGCCATATGTGACAGTTGGAGGTCCTGTCTGTTTCCAAGAGATGGTTTGCCCTGATTATTTGACCATACCGCTGCCTCTGTCTCTGGGTAAATGGGCAAGGTGCATGTCTGTCACGCAGAAAGCTGTGGTCTAATCCTGGGTGTGACTTTCTTCATGTTGCCATACGCTTTTCCCTCAAAGCAGATAGGTTATTGTTTATTGCCCTGCGTTTTTTTGCAAACAGATTTTTCTCTTTCATTGGAGATGCACTTAAGAAATGCAATGGTTATATTTCATCTTAATACTGCAGACAAAATTGCTTCTCCCCCACGGGATCACACCCAAGTTAAATAAATAAAAAGGCTGCAATGAAAGTACAAAGCTGGATTCAAACATCAACCTCATAGGTGGGAGGCAGGTGCCCAAACCATTCGACCGAACAGGCATCTATATACAAAGTCACCTGGAATCACACTGACAGAATCTGAGACTGGCGTTACCATTAAACAGTTCTACTTTATAACATCGTTGTGATTGTAAAAGACAGCATTTAAACTTAAATCTTCTCCCACACCGTCATTCTTCTTTTTTCTTTTTTTGCGGCAGTAGTTCCAGCTCACCATATGAGGCTTTAGAAGTTCTAGTTCCATTCAACGTTGCCATGGTGACTCGTCGAATCGGTGCTCAATTGATGCTGACTTTTTATCATGGTAGAGCATGTGTAAAACCCCGGGTTGAACTACCCTGAGTTGATTAAACCAACTCAAATCAGCCGTTCTGGGACTGAAAACTCAGAGTTTCGTATCTCCGAGTAGATCAACTCAGAGTTCAGGGTTACACTCAGAGTTTGTTGAACCTGCTTTTTCCAGCAGACCTCTGGAGCTAACAGAAACTAACAGGGATAACCGGGTTAATCGTGCGTTCCAGTTGTCTCAGAAGTCATTTTTCTTGAGTGATGAACTTGTTTTTCCGAGATACGAGCTCGTAATTTGCAGAGGACCTCGAGATTGTAGATTTAAAGATGGCGGCCTCCAGTACTATTGTTGTGTTTATTAAACTTCTGTGTAAGAGATTTTCTGATAGTAATTTCCAAGTGTATACAGCACAGAATTGTTGTTATTGAATTTTATGGTGGTCTTTTTTCTCTTTAAAGGAGTGATGACATAGCAGTTAAAAACTAGTTTATGTTGTTGGCATTACTGCATATGTAAATACTCCAAAGAAAAAAACGTCGTTTTTTACAGCGGAGTATTGTTTTGAAACGCCAGACCTCACTTCCTCAGTAATACAGTTGGGTCCGGTGATGATATGGAGCTTTACCCGGAGACCACGTTGACTTCATTTTGATTGGCTACACCTTATTTGGCTATGACCTTATTTGGAGAATCTAGGTCAAGCTGCGGTCGGAGTTTGCTAAAGGCTAACTGCTAGCAACGTGGGCACTTCAGACAGTGTGAGCTACGTTTATCAGACAAGACAGCATTTAGAAAATAAATAAACTTACAGGTAATGACAAGGTTGTGGTCGCCTCCCTCAGTGTTACTGCAGAAGTTTTCTTTTAAATCCATTTGTTTGAAAATCCAGACCTGACTGCACAGAAGTTACTACTAGCTCCATACACGAAGCTAAGCTGAATCAGACAGGGAGGGGAGGGGGGGGGGGGGGGGGGGGGCGGACGGTGCATAGACCGTTAGGAGAGAGAGAGGGGGGCGCTGTTTACTTGATAGTGTGCTCTTATTGGAGCAATTAAATTACGTAGAATGATAGAACTACGTAGAATGATAGCCTGGTGTCTGATTCAACTGTTTCTGAGCAGAGAGACAAAGCTGACAGACCATAAACAGGAACTTTGATTCTCACTCTGGACATTCACATGACCTCATCAGTGCACAACAGATCATATTATACCCCCAAAACCCCAGAAAAGTGAAATTTGATGTCATGGCACCTTCAAAACGCAGTGTGATTATGTGTTATTAAACACACACTGAAATTAGCTGTTGTTTTCAAGGTAACAGTCTTATAACGTCTGTGTTATTTTTCTAGCTAGAAATGTGTTATTTTCTAGCTGTTCTGGCTCACAAATAGGCTGTTCTGGAGATTTCAATTTTTTCCAGAGTTGGCGCAACTGGAACGCAAAATACCCGGTAATGACGTCACCAACTCGCATCTGCTCGGAATCCCGAGACAACTGGAACGTACCATAAAGCTAAGATGTGCTGCTGTATACTACTGTGTGGCTGGCTGAGGCGTTCCTGGGAGCAAGAAGGCAGCTAGCCACCAGCACTAGCGCTAACAGCTAATCTGTCGCCTTTCTGTCAAAAAGGACACACCCCTATTTATGTGTAATTTCAAGATTTAATAGCATCTAAATGGATGAGTTATCAAAAATCCCCCCCCCCCCCCCCCCCCCCACTACAGTTGTCATGAAGAGAGGTAAACTTGACCTATAAAACAAATAATTTTTTCTTAAAAAATTATTTTTTGGAATCTCTTCAAATATGGTTGTCTTCTGGGGGGAGAAATAATTTTATCTCCTTTCCCTTCCCAGTGGAGGACAAATTCAGATCTCTTCCACAGACAAACGAAAAATCAACCACACCCCCTGTTTATCATCTTTTCTTTCTTTTTCATATCTAAAGAATACACATCTATTAGGGATAATGATTATCAAACTGATTTAAATTAGATTATCAGCTGCTTTATATCACCTATGGGAATTACCCACCATTTGCAGTAATGCTCCCTTAAACATGTAAACAATATTATATTTGGGTACTTTAAATGTTATATGATGTGTGAATTGATGTTTTCTTTAAAAACAAATGGTTTTGTAGGTTAAAAACAAGTCAAAATGCCACCTACTGTTTCAAGCCAGGTTTAGCTTCCTGACATGGAAGTGACTGTTTGGGACTCTGCTATGTCACACAAATCCAAGTGTATAGATGGGTTTCACGTTTACAAACATTGGCAGTTGCGCACGCAACCAGGGGGCAAAAAGCCTGTTTTGTAATGTAGTCTATGGCCAAACACACACTCATATCATTCATAAAAATGTAAAGTAACCTGACGAAACAAACAGAGATCGTTGTGTTTTAAATTATATTGAATAAATCTGTATTTTCATGACAAATAAAAAAAATACAGACACAGCGTTGCTGTGTTATATTTCTATTACCATTACACTAACTTGGCAAGGGAGTCATCACCCGGAAACAGCATTCTTGTTAAAACATGGATATTATTTGTGTTGGACCTCATTTGAAATTTACCAGAAAAACCTGAGTTAGAAAGCAGCTTAAACTTTCGTTTAAACTCTTTGTTAAAACTAAAATAGGCCACAACAGTCTGCTGTCTGCAGCAGGTTCTGCTCCGGTGTCGTCTTCACCACGTACAGGAGCAAATTTCACTAGTTTGGGATTAAACCAGGCAAAGACGACATCATGGCTACGTTTGGAAAGGAGCTGATTCCAACTGTTAGGGACTAACACGCATTGCTGTCAGTGAGTCTCGCTGCTTGTGGAACGTTGTGCTTTATTGTGTATGAGATCGTGGTGGACAGTAGACAGACTAGCTAACTACCAACAAGCTAAAGGCACAAACTCAAACGCGATCTGATTTATGACCCCCATACTTTGTATTAAATCTCCGGGATGCGTTATGCGTTATGTAAACGGCTCCACAATCACTTTTCTCTTCTTTTTATTTCCCTGTCTGAGCAGAGGACGGCTGTCACACACAGCACAGTGTTTACAGCTACAGTGTTGTGATGCAGCCTATCGCGGCAGTGATGCATTAGAACCAGCTCCCGACTAGAACACGGGAATAATTTCTGCCACTGCGGTGGTTTAATTCGACATGGTGACCATGGTGAAATCATGTAGGCTGAACCGGAATGAGTTATCTGAGAGGGTTTTGTGAAGATCAGTCACGCCTACTGTCCTATTTTCACCATCTTCAACTGTTTACATGCATTAATGTTTTGATTTTTGCAACCGAACAAATACCAGGACTGAAACATATTTCCCCGACACTTTCACGTCATACCTTGACCTCATCTGCATTGAAAGTCAAGTCTTGTACATAAAACACACGTGTTCTCATAGTTCAATAATGCTTTTCCAGTGTTTTCTTGCCCCCTGGTTGTGCGCATGCATCCTATCTGTGACGTTGCTCAGAAACCCATCTATAGAGGGCAGACCGCATCCTGCAGGCCAGAAACTGCAACCACCGTTTTAATGTGGACTTCTTGTTCAACTTTTTTTTTTTTTGACTAAGTTTTACACTTTTACTTGATGTATATGTTTTTCACCACATTTTTCTACACTGGTCTGGATATGTGTATTTGAGGGGTAGAAGTAACACCAGACTGCATTCTTCCACTGCTGGCTCAGCAGGGATTGCAAATGGCACCAAATATGTATGTTTTTAAAATACGCTTTTCATAGGAGAGTTTTTCCAATATTGTGGAAGTAGAGATGGGTTATTTGACATTCAACTGTCTTTACCTCACTCCCTCTAAACCCTCTAACACCTTATACTACTGGAAGTCTACAATATGTCTGTTTTTCATTCATGCTTATGCTAAAATTACAGTGCACCAGTTTATAGCCCAGAGGATGCATGCTAAATGTTGCAATCTTGCTCCCTGTCTCTTACTCGTGTAATCACAACCTACCCATAACCCACCTACCTTCAACCTCAACCTAACCCCTGCTTTCCTTCACCCCTCTCAGCCCCTCATGTTTTACAAAATTTTGCAGTGGGTGCAGTTACACTTCAAAGCACCACTACAAAAGTTTCCTGCCGCAAAAGTCTGAACTTCTGACTCATTTTAATCGTGCACTGACATTCATTGTGCACATTTCTGGAGCCCTCATTGCCCCACAGTGGCCCAAGGCAGAGAAGTTGCCTTTAAATATTCTTTCTCTGCCTGAAGCATCACATGACAACTGCCATTTGCTCACCACATCACCACATCCCATCAGTGGAAGAATAAAGAGAATAAGTCACAGAGTGAGAGATAAGATAAGACAAGAGTCAACATTGGACTGGTTGTTTCTGGCTGGAGAGAGCTCAGAGAAGAGAATGGATGCAAGACGAATGTCTTCGTTAGTAACGCCAGTGGGAAAATCCGCCAAAGTTTAGCAGTGCAGCCTCAAACAAAGGATTTTAAACGGTTAACTTTGAATGAAAGTAAATATGGGTTTATTGCTGAATAATTCTTTTCTTTGGTTTTCACTTCTACATTAAAACAAATGCTGCACTTTTTCGAGGAAACTGTTTTTATTGTCCATAAAACCTTTGTTAGAAAAGCAAGTTTTGAAAATTTAATGTGTGTTAAATGTTCTTGTAATGTTAAATGTAGGGCTGCAACAATTATTCAAATTATTCAATTAGAAAAAATGATCGATTAATATTTCAATAACCGATGCTTCGTTTAACTTTCTAAAGTCCCGCTTCACGCATTGCTTCTGGTCTGTATAAACTGCTTCTGGTTTTCCGAGGCTCACGCGTGTAGAACATATTTGGCGCACACATGAGTTGTTTCCTCACTGGTTTCTCTGATAACTCGCTCATAACATTGTTGGAGAAAAAACAACAAAGATCCTCATTAAGATGTAAGCATTCACTCGCACGCATAACGGAGCATACGTTTTAATAAAGAGCTTTTAAAGAAGATGTGTCACACTGAATAGATTTGAACTCCAAACATTTCAACAATATCGCCCAGCCCTACTTCCAGTCTGTATAAACTATTCCTGACACTCCCCACCAGTAGGTGGCAGTAATGCACCTACTCGTTGCGTGTCAGCCACAGTCTTCGGTGCCAATTTGAACTCATTACTCCACTGCATCTCAGTCAGATCTTTAAAAACATAGAGCTTATCCGATTAATCGATCGATTACAGGGGTAGATTAATCAACAGTTAAAATAATCGCTAGCTGCAGCTCTAGTTAAATGCAAGCAATGCTTAACGTTGCAAGTCTTTCAGCATCAACAAAAAGCTAAAAGACTTGTAACTTTACCTGTGTGCATGTTTAAGTACAGGGGGAAGCTCTTACTGACATAAATATAAACCTTAGTTTAATGCACATATTGCATAATGCTCGTCTGGAATCAGTTACCACACTGGGTAACATGAGGACCCAGTGGTACCAGTGCCATGAGCGAATGAATTCTTAAATCTTAGCATTGGCTCAGCTTTATAGAGCCTTTGCAGGAGCATATGTAAGAGCTGGAAAGACGTTAGTTTTTACTTCACTGCGAACTGCAACTCATTTCCTGTCATCCAGATTTCCCTCTCAGCTATTACGGCTTTGATGGAAATGGAAAATGACAGTCTGGACATGATAAGATTTACACTGAAAACTGTGGGCTGCGTTACCAAGTGCTGAAATTCAAGGACTGTCACTTTGTGATTGACTTCACACTCCATCCTATCTCCTAAAAATATGTTTCACCACATGAGCATGGCAATGAAAATTTAACTGTGCATTTTCTGTTTGTGTAAAGAGGTAACAAATACACTGAGACTGAAATGTTAGAGAATTTGCTTACTAAGAGCAAAGGTTTTTTTTTTCCTGTAAATATTCACTTCCAGGGCCCACTTCATCATTAAGCTTCATATTTACTGTAGATGAGAGAGAGATTGTGACCTAAGCAAATATTAACTTTATTTTCAGTGAGAGGTCAGCAGGAAGGTCCTGCTGAGAGGGCAGATTTGATGAAGGTGAAGTCAGCAGTCTTTTCCTTCTCTATCCTACACTAATCAGCCACTTTATTAAACACACCTAGAACTTGGTTGGACTTTTTTTTTTTTTTACCTTCAGAACTGCCTATAATCTTGGTGGCATACAGTATATGCAAAAAGGTGTTGGAAACATTCCTCAGATATTTTGCTCCATATTGACATGATAGCATCACACAGTTGTCGGCTGCACGTCCATGATGAGTCTCATGTTTCACCACATCCCATCTGCCCCGCTGGATTGAGATCTAGCGACTATGGAGGCCATTGGGGTACGGTCAACTCATCACCTTCAAGAAACCAGTTGGAGATGATTTGAGCTTCGTGACCTGGTGCATTGATGATGCTCAACTGTTACTACAGTAAAAGGCCCAAACTGGGCCAAGAAAATATCTCCCGCACCATTACACCAGCTTGCACTGTTGATCCAAGACAGGATGTTGTTTACACCAGATTCTGACCCAATCATCTGAATGCTGCAGCTGAAACTGGGACTCATCAGACCAGACATTTTTCCATCTTCTTTTGTCCAGTTTTGGAGAACCTGTGTGAATTGTAGCAACAATTTCCTGTTTTAGATGACAGGTGGCAGAGATGGCATGGTCTTCTGCTACTATAGCCGTAGTGCTTCAAAGTTTAACGTGTGTTCAGAGATGGTATTCTGTATTCTTGGTTGTACTTAATATTATTTGAGTTACTGGTACCTTTATCTTGAACTGATCTCCTCTAACCTCTGACAACCATGCCATGTTCAAAGTCATTCAAATCCTCTTCTTCATTTTGATGCTCAGTGTGAACTTCAGCACGTCATCTTCACCACGTCGACATGCCTACATACCATGTGGTTGGATGATTAAATATTTGCGTGAACAAGATTAAATAGATGTATATAAAAAAAGAGGCAGGTAAGTGTGTGCTCCGAATGTTTCAATGTAATTGAAAGCACCAGATCCTTTTCTTTTGCCGTTACCAAATAAAAAGAAAAACACTTTTACATTTATATAAAATTCCCTCAAAAATCCATTCAAACTTCAAGCTGTAACAAATGAAAATGGGAAGGATGGCAGCAAGGATGTGCATGTCTATATTTCAACCCGATCAAATTGGGCAACACATAAAATTGTAGAATGATTTGATCATAATTGCACCTGTTACATTAATTCATATGAATTCTGCATTAACATGAGAAAAATTTTAAATCGCAGAACTGATTGAATCTAAATGAAGAAGTGAAAAGTATCGATGTTCAAACTAGCAAAAGTACTGATGATGGACCAAAGTATAAACAACATTAAAGCTTCAGATTTTCTGTGATGAATACTTTTGATTTTAGCTCAAATATTTGCTAAATTATTCCGCAATATGTGTGTCACTGTGTGCGAGTATGTGTGTGTCTGCGTGCTGTACAGTAGCATAATAAATAGACCAATATGAAATAATGATGAGATTGGGTGTAAAATAGTGACTGCAGGGAAAAATACGCTTGAATGATGCATCAACCCTCAGCTAAAAATGTGCAAATGAATTCAGTGGACTTGGCATTCATTGAATATGAGACAGATCAGAGACGCACATGTGTGTATGCACAAGTGTGTGTAAGGCAGATAAAGAATGAAGGGAGTGAATATATTGGTTTTATGGGGTTGGCAAAATGTTATAATTTTTCCTGTATCTGGACTTCTGGTCAGTATCTGTTAAAGCTTTTCCTTAATTTGCCAGAAGAAAACTTCTGTTTCTCTTCTTCCTTCTTGTATTTTCTTTCAGAAATATGAACAGTGGAAATTTAAAGCAACAACATCCCAATGTCAATATCCTTCTTGTCATTTATACTGCATGACGGGCCTCATGCCAGTGACAGCAGTTATATCTTTAACAAAAAGCTGCTCCATTCTCTTGAGGAAAACAACAAGATGAGGTTCAAACAACCTGATGTCACAGAAATGCATGAAGTTAGCATGACTTACGTGTTAAAATGATATGTTGGGACTGATGACCCATGACAGACAGTTATGTTGACACCAGCGATGACACTAGTGATGGTGATGATGACAATGAATAAAATGATGATGATGTATTTCCTGTTGATGTCTGTTTGCATCCTATACCTGATGTATTGTGTTGTCTGTGTCTCTCCAGCTACTCTAGCTTCCTGTTTCTGTCTTTCTTATATTCTTTTTAGTTTGTTTTAATTCTCCTAATCAATTATTCTTTTGCACACTGCTGTAATGCTTTTAATGTCTTATGTAAAGCACTTGGAGTTGTTTTGTACATGAGTTGTACTGTACAAATAAACCTGCCTTGCCTTTCCACAACTTTTGTGAAAAGATTTGACATTTATTAAGAGAGAAAAAAAAAGAGCTGTATTACCATCTTTCAAAGAAGAGGTATACTGGCTGTCCAAACCACATATTTCTCCATACCTAAACAAGTATTTGGGGGGGGGGGGGGGGGGGGGGCAAACCAAGTGGCAAACTCTGGTGGAGAAAAGTGAAACCTATCAGGAAGTCTAAAAAGTTGCAGTTCACCCCTCATTCGCAAGGGACTGGCTGGCCAAATTAACAGGTCACACTGCAAAAAAATCTAATCTTATTCATTTTATTTTTTATAATTCATCTGTGATGTAATTTGATCTTGAAATTACACATAATCATGAGTTCGTTCTTTTGATGGACGGGCAACAGAGCACGTGCTGGTGGCTAGTGGCTGGCTTCCTGCTTGCTACTGGGAAGACCTCAGCCAGCAGCGTAGCACAACTGCAGTTTTTACCGGCTAAACAACATGCCTTAGCTTTAGCCCACCTAACTCCATTAGCTACGTTCGCTCCGGGTTAGCTCATAGCAACAGGCAACTTAGAGTTTGATGGCTGTCAATCATTTCCCCCCATACTCACAGCCCCCCCTCTCAGCTCTACCTCTTTGCCCATTTTTGTGTTTTCCAGGAGTGGCGTGATGCACGCTGCTGCCAGGATGGCAATAGCCAGAACCACCCACCAAGCTTAATTCAGCTCTTTAGAAACCTACTGGTGGTGCCACGAAGGGTTTGTCCAGTAACCAAAATGGGACAAACCCATGACGACCTGCCCTATGGGCAGTGCTAACTTAGGAATGGGGGATTGTGACATGTAGTGTTAAGTGCTTTGAGTGGTCAATATATGACTGGGAAAGTGCTATATGTACAGTCCATTTACCATAAACATATACATAGGCTCAAAAATCAATCAAAAATGTGTTAAACTGTAGTGATAGGAATCAGAACTCTCCCATCACCAAAACACTAAAAAACAAACACACATTCAACAAGATTCTTTCTGAAGAAGGGTTTGGTTTCATCCTGCTCATCACCATCTGCTCCCTGAAAGTGGGCTTGAGTGGGTCTTTTACTTTGTTCAATTGTCTTGTACATGAGGGACAATGCAGGGTGCAGGACTTGCCATCTTATTTTCCTTTTTATATCTTTAATGTGTCAAACACACAGGTTTTACTCTCAAGTATACAAGTGTATGTCCTTGCAGACTGGCTTTGAGGATTGGTGCTATCATCTAGAAAAAAACTTTAAACATAATGAAAAGCACAAACTGATGTTAACATTGTCTGCTAATGTAAAGAAATAATCTGCTCTTATCTTTTTAGGAGCTGCCATAATAAGTTTTTACTAGACATTCATGAACTTATTTTACATCTTTTGCTCCCATTGCCATTTTTATTCACATTTTGAGGAAAAAAATGTTGTAAAATGGTTATCTATGCACAGAAAAAGGCTTACAGTCATTTAAAATGGCATTGGCCTGTTTTAGAGGAGATTTAATTTACATAGGGGGAGACAGAAACCACTATGTCTGACCTGACCAAGAGTAAAATGACATGATTCACCAGTTCATCAGTGTCTGACTAGACATGATTTAATATCTCAGTTATTCTCAGAGATGAAAGTAGTTCCTGAAGAAGAAATCTCTTTATGTCCCCTCCCACTTGTGGAGTCTGTTTGGGAGAGTGGAAAGCTCAGAAAACTAGCAATTTGTTGTTAAAGAATAGCTTATCATTATTTGTTTAGGCTTATCAAGCATAATAGTGAAGCAAACATGGAAATATCGAATAAAGTTCAACTTTATTGGCTGGCGGTGGTAAATGACTGACCAATATTGGAAAGAATTATCATAGAAAATTGAGAGTAGCCATATACATCTACAAGCTGTAGAGTTGGTCATTCAGTCTCAGGCATCCCCATGTCCATATATCGGAGTGTCCCTTGTAAGCCACTTAACCCCCACATTGATGCATTTCAAGTTCCTAGTGATGAAAGTATCTACTAAAGAAGTGCAAGGTAATCATTTAAACTGGTGCTTCAAAATGCAAAGTGCATACAGATTTGTTTGTAGCTGATACAAGCTGATCAAATTCTCTAAATGCAAAGGAAAGGATGACCAAGGCCTCCTTTACTGTATTATAGGATAATTTATGATAGGAAAGGAGATAATGAGACACAAACAAATGCCGATAAACACAAATACAAGGATAAACTTGTGAATTTGATCACCACTAACACTGATTTTCACTTTAATTTCTCTTTTTTTGTCTCCATTTTACATTGTCATTATGATAATACGATTTTTGAAGAGTAGTCCTCGTTTCAGATATATAAGATTGTGTACAACAGGGTTTTGAGTGAAGGTTTTACCATAAAGCAATGCCAAAGGTTTCAGATACTATTAAATATGATACATACCGGATTATAGATTTAAATCAATCTCACCCTATGCAGATTGAAGGATTTGGGGAATTTAACTATCAGCAATGGAGCTTTGTGGAGGCCTCTAAAGTGCTAAAAGCCTCCAGAGATGATACTGCAAGTATGTTGCATGCTGTTTGGATGAAAATGATCCTATGCTTATGTGGCAGTATGGGGTCCTTTCATGATGCCTCCAACTGATCATGCTCCCTGGCTACTTGGCCACAGGAATATCCCTTTGGCTGAATGGTTAATGCACTTGACTCTACCTGGGAGGCTGGGGTTCAAACCCCAACCGAGCCCTCCTTCGTCCTGCCACATTTAGAATAGCCAGAAACATTTAATTAAGTAGCAAAGAAGAAGCTGCAGCAACAACTGAAACAAAGAGATAGGGTAAACAGTTGGTAGAACAGATGCCCTTGTCAGTGGTTGCTGAACATGTTGACATGTATTTGTAAAGGAAAATGCAGTGTGGCTGCATTTTTAAGGCTGAAAACTCTTTATAAAGGAGACTTCTCTAAATAGATACTTCTACAAGGCAACATTACAACATAGCAAAGTCCTTACAATTTTTCCTTACTGTCTTTCATCCATGAATTCATACATTTTTCAGGAAAAGATGTACTGTTGGTAGTAATATTTTCATTTTCCAGACAATTCAGGTCATGTTCACATATTTTATTTTATGTTTTGTCAAACACAAGAAGGATGTATTGTCAAGCTAACATGCATGACTTTTGTGCAGTACAGTAAGACAGTATTCCTTGTTTTTATGGTTTCTCTCTCTTGTATCCTGGTTAGGTCACCATGGCAACTTATGGGGAACCTACTCTCAAGGAGGTCATATTCAGTCTCAGATCTAAATTGGCTAAGAACAAGCACTGCTCACTGTCTAATTCTTCTTCTCGTGATACTTGAGATTAATTTTAATGCCGTAGGACAGAACTATTGAGCTTATGTTGTGTACAACTTTAAAACCAATGTGAAAGAACTTGACTGATTGAATGAAATTCAGATTTTCCACCATAAAGGTTATAAATCAATTCTGATTCTACCATAGATACATCAAAATGAGTCCTTTTGTGATGATGCTGATAAAATGTTGGCATTACTGTCAGATGGTGAGGCAATACAAGGGTTAGTCAAGTACACTTGTTCAACAGTTAATCTGCTGAATAGAAGATCCCCTATAGATGTTTAACCTTGACCAAAATCTTCCCATATACATCTTCCCATATGAGGGAAATGTATTCATATAAAGCTCAGTAGTACTTCATGTGTGAATATGCTCCAAATTGATTTAAAAAAATGAAAAATAAATTATGGTGTGTGTGCTTCTATGTAGCACTGCATCACTTTAATTAGCCTAAAAATAAGTTCAATTACACACAGGGGATGAACTCTCATCTCATTAAGAAAGCAAAAGCAAAAAGATGGAATTATGTGGGAATTAATTATTAATTTCCACATTCTAATATACAGTATATATACATCACACACACACACACACACACACACACACATTTGTTTTTCTATCCCTGTGGGGTATATCCATTGACATATTGCATTCCCTAGCCCCTTACCCTAAACCTAAGGCCCATAACTGATTGCCTTAACCTAACCCTTGTCCTAACCAAAACCTAATTGTAGCTTAATCTCTAAAACCTAATCTTGACCCTCAAAATGGGGTTTGGACCCGTGGGGACCGAGAAAATGTCTCCACGGGGGCAAGATGTCCCCACAGTGACAGTAAAAATCCAGAACATGGTCCCCACATTGTTGCAAAAACGCTCACACACACACGCGCACACACACTGGTAAGTACGTCATGACATAAAGATGCTAATGTCTCAATATCTTGTCATGTGTTAGGTGTCGTCTTGTTCTGATGTCAGAATGTGAACATTACGATGAAGAGGAGGGTGTTAATAAGAGCTGTCTCTGAACCAGAACATTTTGTAGTCCATTCATGGTTCAGACAATCAAGGGATGCGAGTCATTATCATGAAATAGTTTTTTAAATGTGACATATTTACACATTTATCACTGCCTGTCCCATCTTACATGGCATATGAATCCTTTGGAAAAACTATGCTTATATATTAAGAACTTGTTCTATTAACATTTTTTGTGTATTCGATATTTATCTCCATGAAATTTTGGGACATTAGGACTTACAGTTAACAAAAGTCCAGCTAGACATGAAACAAAGACCATATTGTTCAAGTCTTAATTGTCTTTAAGCTACCATGGGACCCCTGGATGTTGATTACTAAAATCAACATGTGACCGAGAAGCATTTAATCACTGCTGTGTTTAATTACTATAGCATCTGTGGCTCAGGGGATGGAAAGATTTCTTTTAATCACAGAAGTGCTGGTTGGATCCTTCTGTTTACCTACTGAAGTACCTTTAATGGTTCATGGGAAATGTCAATCTCAGTGGAGGGATTTTAACGTTTGAAATCAGGTGTTTTCGCTAATGTGTGACCTGAACATGACTTCATGTAATTTGCAATACAACAAGACAAAATAAGCAGTTCTGTGCAGTTAGAAGTAGGGATGTAACTATATCCACATCTCACGATACAAAACAAAAAATCAGAGTCTATTTGCTTGGAAAGTCCGCTTCGTCTGGGGGAATTATAAATGCACAAACGGACTCTGATCTGGAACAAACAAGTGGACTCAGTCCGCCTACAAACGCAGGTCTCGGTTCGCTTCAAGTGGACCAAATACAGGAAGTGGACTACAAACTGCTGCTTCCCACATTTGGTTCAGTACGGCATTGTGGGTAAAACATTGGGTATTGTGGGTAATCTCTACAACAACAAACACACGTGTGGGACTGCAGTACTTCTAAAAATGTCTCATGGTCAGACGTGGAGTTACAAGGAAGTAAAAGCTTTTATCCATATTTGGTCTGATGAAAGCATATCCCAGCTCCTTGTACGTACACACAAAAATAAAGATATACTTTATTAATCCCAATTAGTGTGCCAATCAGGAAATTCATTCTCTGCATTTAACCCATCTCAGGTTGACTCTGAGAGCAGTGGGCTGCTATTTAAGGCGCCTGGGGGGCAGTTGGTGGGGGTTAAGGACCTTGCTCAAGGGTCCACAGTGGTTCGCCTAAATGCCGTGTCGGAGACTCAAGCCCGGGTCTGCCGTGCCAAAGCCCACAACATTACCACTACGCTACCCACTCCCCTGCGCCGTGCGTGCATTTGGAGGAAATGGAAGTTGTGAGAACCTTCTTGTTCATTGTATGTCTTGTCCTCGCCTGAGGTGAATCCGAATGCAGCACCACCTCTGGAGAGATTGGGAACATTATTCAAAAGGTTTGGCTTGTTTGGCTGTGGTGCAACGTGAATGTGATCTCGGTCTGGAACGGCACAGCATGTGTGCGTGTGTATATATTAAAAGGAGATTTTGCAGAATGCTGCAAGAGTATCTGCGCTGTTTTGGTTAATGGAAACTCATATTAAACATTTCCATCATATATTGCATCTCTCGGCCTCCATCAGTCGGCTAGTTTTCAAGGACTGTGTTGCTTTTGTTAGACGTCTACTGTATACCATTTTCGGATCAAATAAGTTTTATTTTTACTTCTGTAACAGTGCAACCAACAGACACGGCATTTACAGCTCTTGTGATTTATTCTCCATTACTCGGCTTTTACCTCCTTCAACTCTTCTGCTCAGATCTCTTTGTCAGCAGAACCTTCATCTCCGAATTTGTAAAGTTTCTCTTCTCTGTCTTTAATGCCATTTTTCTAATGAACACCTGACAAGCGTGGGAAGTTGTGTCCTTATATGGAATTATCAGGGCGGTAATTATGCAGATTTACAATTCTCATGAATACGCGCTCACTTAAACACAGGTGGAATTCATCATGTTTACAAGGATAATTTCCGCAGTTATCTGAGAATGAGAACGTTTGTTGAATCTGACGTGGCGCACTCGTAGGGGTCCACGGTAGAAGCGAAAGTAAGAGAAAGTTATGAAAAGAATACAAACATGTTGTTGCATGGGGCCCATTGGTTCTTCTTCACGAACTGTGATGTCATCACTGTGTAAAGACTGGGTTCACCTGAACGCCAGACCAAATAATCAATAAGCTTGAGAAAGCTTATATGCATGTCCATTGTCCGAGCTGCTGGACAGGGTGATGGGCCAAACCAGGTAACAGGGGTCAAAAATGCAGCCGCTGCAGCAGCCACAACTGAAGAAAAAGCCTCCCCACCCCTGGGTCCACAATTAAAGGCAGGCTGACCACAAACAGAACCAAAGTTTGCAAATAATCAGTACGATTCACCGTTTTGGCCCCACAGTTACTCCCACCGATTACGCTCTCCCACAATGGTTCTGGTTAAAGTTGTACTGCATAACTTTTGGCCACTAGAGGTGTTATACCAACTTCCCACAGGCCACACAATACTGTCACAAAATTAAACAGTCTTCATCCGTATTTTGGGAATCCTGTTTGCACACCATTTTGACCAGCTGATAGCGAAGTCATCAAGTCACTCCGGATTCAGGACTTTTTTTAAAAGAATTCTTTACAAGATGCCAAACTAGTCAGCGATCAGAATGATCTGATTGCTAAGTTTTGGTCCTGATCACTTTATTGCAAACATCCTAATTGGCACTTTTGCATTTTGATTTAATAGATTTCTCCGTCCACCTCTTCCTTTCATAAATTCCTTTTGCTGATTTACTTCATTTTTTATTTTTTCATTTTACTTTGTCTCCTTCATACTCAAAAACCATAAAACCTGAAGGGCTTGCTGTTTTCACTCAGGGGTGGATTGCTGTGCTATGAATCTATAATGTAATCCCCCGACATGAAGAGTCGCACATCATTCAAATGCTACAGTACATTACTATTTCAACCTATAAGATATGTTGGAAAGTTCATGCATGGGAATCTGATAAGTGCAGAGAGAGCAAGACAGAGTGTGTGTTCATGCTTTACTTGAGGATTTTTTTTTATATGTGTGTGTGTATGGACATGAATTGGTATTTGTATGTTTGCATTTATGTGCTGGCATCTGGGTTCATATTACTGTGTGTGTGCGCGGTGTGTGTGTGTGTGTGTGTGTGCAACAGTGGGAACATATGGAGATATAAGTGTTTGTTAGCGTATAAGTGCATTTGGTTTTGTGCATATGTGCATGTGGTTTAGTGTGAATATACGTGTGTGTGCATGGAGTTTTATAGGGAGGAACTGTATGTGGGGGAGGAGAACGTGGAAGTGAATTATGCCTTTTTCAGAGGGGAGGGGTGCATATATGTATGTGTGTATGTGGGGGGGGGGATGGGCGCTTACACTCAATGTTCACTAAGTATGTGTGGGCTTGTTTGTGGTGTGTACATGTGTGTGTGTGTGTTTGTGTGTGATAAAGCAGAAAATGCAGTTTATGATAGCTATTTGTATCTGTAGAAGCTGCAGTAGATTTTTATTTGTTGACGTGCATGGACATGTTTTAAAATGTGTGTGACGGTTTTGGACCATGTACATACACTTTCATGTACATGTGCATTGGTATTCCAACAAGGGGTGTAATTACGTGTGTGTTTGCAGGTACTTTATGTGTATGAGCTGATTTTTTTTTTTTCATGTGCTATGTGTGGCCATCTGTCTAAGTGTACTGTACGAGTATGAGTCTGAGAGATGGGCATGTGTGAGTGTGCATGTGTGCGTGGGTGGGTGGGAGATGATCTCTTTGTTTATGTGCGTCCATGTACATGTAGATATTTGCTGAAAATGCCATTAAATATACAGTAAACCAGACAGGAATGAAATCAACATTCTGTCTGCATCAGTTTGCACCAAAAAATATCTTTCTTTTTCTCTGAAAACACACATTGTTTCCTTGATATTGTAAACACTCTATAAGATCATTCATAGTTTATTATGTTGTGATTCATTTTCATAATTCAAGCAAGTATTGAACTGTACAGCTGCTTACAGTTTTGCATAATGCTAATTAGGTCTGTAACACTTATTAGGATTCCAACAAACAAAAAAATGTACAAATAGTGATGCAGAGATATGCATGCTTTAACAGAGTACAGTTAGCTGTTTCTTACTCCAGCAAGCTAATAAATGGTATTGAATTAACATGTAGCTTTAACATAGATTTATACTGTTTTAAATGCCATTGTCAAATGTAAAATCTCTTTATTGTTCATATTGTAGTATGGGATTGCCACAAATGTAGCTGCAGTAAGAAACTATAATAAACATTAAAGATACTGTTTGTCAAATAGTCACATTTGTTCTGATGACCCTTTCCTTTCACACCTTTCCTGATGATATCAACATGTCATTCATGCCACATACTGTATAAGAAAAAAATAATACTCTGCACTAATGTGACATCTATTGAGGATCATACTAGAAAGTTATCAATAACTGAGCCAATAAGAGAATAACTTTTTGTGTGGTGGTGGCAGCTGTTGATAGGGTCCTGCACATCAGCTGGGAAGAAATTGTGGGATGCTGGTGTGCTTTCTCACAGTGACTACTTGTTTAGGGTCCTCCAACAACATTTCCACTGGATTAAGGTCAGGACTTTGACTTGGCCATTCCACAAGATTAACTTTATTTTTCTTTAACCATTCTTTAGCTGGGTTACTTGTGTGCTTAGGGTCATCGACTTGCTGCATGACCCACTTTCTCTTGAGATCTAGCTAACTGACAGATCTTATGACACGCTCATTTAGACTTCACTGGTATATTTCAGAATTTAAAGTTCTATCAATCACAGCAACCCTTCCTGGCCCATTTGTAGCAAAACAGGCTTTAGTTAACGGTCTGTCCAGAAGAATCATACATTTTGCCAAGAAGCTTGTCACAACAAAGAAATATTAATTCACCAAACACAAGTTTCCTTACTTTTTATGCTAAATTTATATGTTCAAATGCTCATAATCAAAAATTCAATTATTATTGGATTCACGCTGCAACGACTTAAGTCTTGTAAAATTGAAACTACAACAAACTGATTAATCCATGTGTGCCTGACCTCAGTAACCACAACCAATGGCCAGACACACCTGGATTGATCAGTTTGTCCAGTAGTGAAAGACAGGAACAAAAGAGCTGTCTTAGTTCAGGAAGTAGTGGAGCTGTGCATAGAGCCCATTTGTATGTTTAACAAAAAACAACAACCACTCATTGGGTATGTTTCCGTTTGCATTACTGCACTTTTTTTTTTCTTTTTCTTTTTTAAAGAAATGTCGATTTCGCTCCTAAAACCATCTCCACCCTCTTCCTCCTCTAGATGGGGCACGTGCTACCGTTCAGCAACGACTGTATGTGTCAAGGCGGAAAGGGAGAGATTATTATTACCAAGATAAAGCCATTCTCTTTGCTTGATTCTTTTACACTAATTCTGTAAACAGCGCCACCGTGTTTGCTTTTACACACTGTAAAAAATTGCGTTTGACGTTTCAAATTGTCATGCTTGCTTTGTCGCCTCCAAGTTGGAGTTTTTCATCTCAACAAAACAGGGGCTTTTAATTTGTGAAGAAATACACATCCGGTTGTCTGTGGCTAACACTTGCTAGCTTGTGTGATGAGCTCTTTGTATGACTGCTCCGCGAGACAGGACAGGACCGGGCGGGCACACGCGTGCGGCAGCAGAAGCAGCAGGAACAGTTAGCACACAGTCCCAAACGGGGACAGACAGGGTCCAGCGACGTCCCCCTGTCCGAACCACATACCGCAACTGGATACGTACACTCACTAAAGGAGGGAAAAACGACGCTATTTAAAAAGCGCTCATTTCCTTTAACGTTAGTCTTAACTGCAGAAGTGCGTTTACCGGGAACTTTGCTCCTCTCGACAGCAGTTACTGGAGCATGAACGCCGGCGTGTAGAGAAGAGCATCAAACCTAAACTTCAGAGACTTGCCATCGCTGGGTATAGGCTTAATTTATTGACCAACCATTTTTAAGTCTTTTCCAAAAAATCGTTTGATTGGACTGAGATTGTTTCTGTTTGTGGTCCGTTATAGACTAAAAACCTTTTAACTTTGTTAGTTCATTTTAGTGGCTCCAAATATAAAGAGAAAGAAGAGAGAAGAAAGTGGAAGAAAAGGACAGACGGAGACGTGGATGTATTTTCAGCCATGGATGTAACAGTTTACCCGCCTCCTCCTCAGCCTCTGGCCGCATCAGACCACACCAGGCTGGGGCAGCTCTCCTACCCTGACCCGGCCTTCGGGACCAACAAGGTAAGAAGAAATAGTCGGAAAACTATCGTTAATAAGGTGCTTCTTTTGACTATTGTGAAAGGATAAAGGTCATTTTTATGTCGCCTTGTTGCTGCTCCCCCTGTGCGCATGCTTTCGTTTTTCTTGCCCCGCTAATTAAGTACTAATTAATTGCCTTATTTGATTCCAGTTAATTAAAGCAGCCTCTGTAGGTAACCACATTTTAGTGATGCTCAGTTTCTCTACTTACTAGCAGATATGTAATTTTTTCTAGGTTTGTCGTCAATAATGTAATGACAGTCGTCATAACAACTTAAGCCTTAGAAATTTATCATAATTACCTTTAAACTTGGTCCAATTAGCAAAGACGTGTATATAGGAATACATGTAAGGCATTCGTGAGAAGACCATGCCCTACAATTTATTTGAAGCTTAAAATAGATGAACTATACAAGAATTCACAGCAGGGTCTCTCATTTCTGCTTCTGTTATGCTCAAGTTGATTGGTGTCTGGGAGGCTCTGTTGTCTTCCTCCCTTCCCAGCAAGGCCAAAGGTCAGGGTCAGATCCACAACAGAAACCTGGACTTGGTAGGGATCCAGTGTCTTGTTTTAATTTACCTCTGGAACAGAATGACTGAATCCTTGCATTCCTACTTTTAGTCAGTGTATGATTAGCTGTCTACAAAGATGAATTTTGCTCAGAGTTAGATGTGTGTGCCTGAAGACACACACAGCAAACCCATGTTCATTTGACAGTGATGAATTGCTTAATTATTTAATTAGGTTCAACTGATGAGTGCAGCCAGCACAGTTAACAACAAATTATTAACCTCTCCTTAATCTTGGTACAGAATAAAAGGATGTGTTCATTTTTGTAGTTTTGTGGTTTAGAAAAATAAATGCTTTAAGATAGCACATCCATTAAAGAAAACTACCATTTTATTTGTTATTTTTTCTGAAAATTGTGGCAAGATGTATGAAGTCTCCTTACTTTCTTCATTTTCAATATTTGAAGTCTAACATTCAGAATATTTGCAGGGCCAAAGATAGGAGTTAAACTGAAATATTATCATAAGTTATAGATGAAAAAGCACCTCTGGCTTTAAGGTAGGAGCTATTTTTGGACCAAAGCCTATTAAAAATGTTCTTCTGACCAGTGAAAGCAGGCCTATAACCTAACACTGTGGGATCACTACTATTATTTAAGACACTACTTCTGACATGACTGAGCTCTCACACAACTTTCTTTTCTTTCGATGGCTTATCTGTTTTATATTCCATGGACTAAGTGGACCAAGAAAAATCAGAATATACTGTCATCTCTGACTGGGTGGCACAAAACTTTGTGATTGAAAGGATTATTCGTGGACCGGTAGTCTGATGCCTCTCTATATTTTCCCTGTTGCCTCAGTAATATGTCAGTTTATCTTCACACACCTTTGACTGCACTGTCTCTCACGTTCTTTGCTTGTAAACATCTGTTGAACTTCCTAGTTGCATACATGTTCTGTATTAAGGTTTTGAGTAGTGATGTTTAGCGTCTCTGTGGATGACGTACAGTCCTGTTTTTTCCAACATGGTAAACTATACCTATGCATATTTTCAAATGGTTTTCTGACCTGATAGTTATCCACATCATTGTAGTAGTAGGTTAATATTGCCAGTATTTGGGTATGTTTAACTATGTGTAATTAGGTGTGCTGATCATAAATGTCAGGAGTGTTGCTCTTTGCCTCAGAGTCAGCTAAACCTATGTACCACCAGAGAGAACCTCAGAAAAATGTTGCTTCTTTGGCAGCAGTGTTCATCAACTAAGAGTCCAGTACAGTAGGTATTGCGTGGTGTGTTATAGAGCAGCTGTGCCTCTGTGATACCTGGTGTTATGTGTGTGACTGCAAAAGAATATGTAATTATTTTTGACAGATTACGCTGCATCACTGTGTTTTCTTCTTGGTTTTATTTTCAGTTTGAGTTATCAGCATCCTTACACTATATAGATCATTTTGGGTGTGTTTTGATTAAAAAGATACCAAAATACCAAAGTAAAAAATAACGATGTATGTAACTGATAAGCAAAGGCTGCTAAGAGGACAAGACAAAGTTACTTAGAAACTGTGTTTTTTCTAAAGTTTCAGTTTGATTAATGGGTAATGGTGCATGAATTTCAACTCAGGATCACTAAGATATTAACACAGATTAATACAGTATCAGATATTTCTGAAGCACAGGAAATAAAAAGTAAGCAAAGTCATTCCAAGACCTTTAGTCTTAAACCAGCACAAAGAATAAATGAAAGGACCCAATGCTGACTTCTTATGTAGCCAGTGTATAGGCTATGAAAATGGTACTTGAACACAACTTCCAACTGGCAGCCAGGATGTAGTCTGTTTGTACAAAAGAATGGAACTTGCAGGAAGGGAGCATTGGTATGTTGGTATGATGTATGCTTTACAAATGGGAACGCTTTCTGTTAAATAATTTTAAGAAATTAAAAAAAGATTGTGTGATTTGATAGTCCAATCCACTTTATTTATAAAGCGCAATTTAAAAACACATGGCTGCCAATATGCTGTACATATAGTATTTGATTCTCAAAACACATAGAGACTTTCCATACACAGCTGGAAAATCCTCACTCCAAAAATACATCAAAAGATTTGAGAAACAAAACTATTTTATCTGGAATGTACCAACTAAGTCTGAAAATTTAAAAAACTAAAATACACCAAGAGCATTTAAAAGATTAAAATGTGTTAAAAGAAAATTTAAAAGAAAACATGCATTAAAGGAAATTCACAGATAATGATAGGCTACCAATTACGAAATAATTGGTAGAATATACTAAATGGAATTAAAAGCATTATAACAGTTAAAAGACAAAGAAATTCAAAGAAATTGTTATTTACAAGGCTAAAAACACTTTTATATGAGAAGATATGATGTACTAAAAGAGATTAAAAGTCTAAAGTACATTTTTTTAAAAAAGAAAACAGAACAAACAGAGACCGTACTAATCTCATGTTGCGCTAAAAGCCAAGTGGTAAGAATGTATTTTTAGATGTGATTTAAAAGTTTACAGAGTGGGGGCAGTACTAAAAAAGCTCAGTCACCTCTGGTTTGAGTCTGGATTTTGGAACGACTTGTAGGAGCTGATCTGCAGTCTTCGCTGGCCTTGATAGTGTGTATAGTTAAGTTAGTTGTTAGCTTTCTGTTACTGTTACAGCCAGCTATCTTCTCATCTACTCAGCTCTTCTGAACAGCCAATCAGAGTGCTCTCTCACTGACACAGTCAGAGGCAATTCGGCAGGTTGAATCGTCTGAAATTAACTTAGGCAAAGTCTGTCAGTGGCCGTGTTGTGTTACACACCAAAAATGCAGGAGAGACAGATTCTCATCCATGATAATCGATCCAATGTCTAAGCTTTACCTGCACCAGATGCATCTTAGATGTTTCTGTACAGCAAACTATCTGGAAGGAATTGAAACACAACAGTTGATTTAGTACAAGGTGTCAAACAGATGCTGAGCCCAAATATGCCTGCTGGACATGCAAAGTATATCACATTTGTATTTTTATCATCTGGATTATAACTATTTTGATTTACAATAGTCATTCTTTGGCATATTTAATGACTGAACTTGCTGTACTGTCTACCAGGGTGCTGTTTTAAGCTCAGAATCACATCGTGTGTACAGCATTGCACTGATGTTGCCTGAGTCGACTTGTTTTAGAAAGCGGGAAGGAGAGATAGACGGTAGATGCCGGGGATGTGGAGAGAGCTAACTGCGGGTTGGGGGTAGGGACTAAAGCGAGATAGAGAAGGTTGTTGGGGGTAGGGATGTTGTAGATGAGAGAGAGAGAGAGAGAGAGAGAGAGAGAGAGAGAGAGAGCAGTGGGGGTGGGGCCACCAAGGTTTGTACTATATTTGTGTGTCTTTTGATTCACGGCTCTGTCGGCCTGATAGGCGAGATCATATTACTATGAAGGGGGAATGGAAAGAGAGAATGCAGAGGGGAAGAGAAAAAGGAGAGAGGCAGGAAGTGGGAGAAGAAAGCAGGAAGCAGAGGAGAAACTAAATGAGAGGAAAGAAAGAGAGGATATGTATTAGAGAGTAAGGCAGAAGAATTGTTTCTTACAGATGTGTAATGTAAAGCAGTGATCGCAGTGGTGATGCTGTTTCATTGGAACAGAGAGAAACCTCTGCACACTTACCACTAAAAAGGCAGCACATGATTGGGATTAATGATGACTAGTCGAACACTAATTAATTTCTTTTTGGTACATATATTTTCTGCTTGGGTGGTTTTGAATCTAAAATTGATATGATGACTGTATTCAGGGATTTAACCCTCACAGCCAAAGAAGTCTTGCCTTGTTAGAAATGTAATATTAGCCATAGTACAACCTACATTCATGTACTCATTAAACATAATTTGTATGTACTTTTTGTATCTAATTTTTCTTCACCTGAAAGAGGATTTAAGCAGGGGAGATAGTAATTTTTTATATGTTTGTGTATAGGACAAGTCAAGTCTGAACATAGGATTTAAACATAAAACTGTGGTCCAACAGATTTTGTATAGACACTACAAGCAAAATGCTGTGAATGAAAACATCCACTCAGGAGTTACTGAAAGGATCCGGAAAATATCCACTTGCCAACATATTTACATTTCTTTCCAAAATTTGCTCTTGTATTTAAAGTATTATCAGTTTTATAGTAACTACCGTGCTATCGTAAATGGGCAAAGGTGATGACAGTTATAAAGGCCCACAGCCCATTAGGGCCCACACACACCCCAGGACTAAATTATTCTGCATTGACATAAATAATACTAGTGCATCTGAACTAAAACGAAGTCACAATATTTTAGTTTTAATGATTTCAATTGCCTCATAAAAATACTTTGGTTTTCGTTTTTCCTCATGTGTGCGTGAGTGAGCTCCGCATTCTAGAAGGATATGATTATGCCCCCCAGAAAATAAAAGTTTGGACACCAGAAAAGACTTGAGAGGAAGGCCAGGAGCAGCAGAGCAGGGGCTCAGAATATTAGACATTTGTTTTCCAAGAATGGTAAGAGTAAAACTATAGAGGGCTGAAGCGATTCCTTGTTCATTCATTCATTGTAACCGCTAATCTTAGATGAGTTGTGAAAGGAGCCTACTGTACGTTATCCGTCATCGGGTGAGAGGTGGGGTACACTCTGGGCAAGTTCACTGCACGGCTTGAACAAGAAGGATTTAATAGTGAGTCTGGTAAGGACTAAAAACTGGAAGATGTGTTAATGAATCGGTTTAATTAGTTTAATTAGTGTTAGACTGAGCTAACCTGTCACAGAAGCAGAAAGTCAGAGTTCACTCGGTTATGAGGTTGCGTTGAATTGTATTGTGATGCATTCAAGTTCTGCTCAGTAATTATAAGCATTAGGTGGGAGTCAACTACATTATCATGGGTTCAAATGCAGTCTTGTAAAATTTTGTTATTGGTGGGATATTTGAGTAGCATAAATACAAAAAAAAGTTCAATGTTCTAATATTTTTTGTTGTTGTTTTCACAGCAATGGCCGCATCAGACCACCATATACCGCCGCTGCCTTCATACTTCCATGCAGCTTTTATGTTGCCATGGTTGTTAAGTCAATTCATTCACTAGTGGGTGGTGCTGAGTTCTGAGTACATTTCCACAATTTGACGTTACTTTCAGTTGGTTGGTGTCGTTAACACACTGCTATAAAGCTGTTTACAACTTCCCAACACACTCATGTGGCCTTTCTTCAAAAGGTCCCGTTAGCTCAACAGTTGCTCTCCTTGTGGTCATCTTCTTTTTTCTGTCTGTTCCTCTTCTTCTTCTCTGGTTTGTTCCTTTTGCTGGTTGCATGTCAGCTATACTGCTCTACACTGACCCACTGGTCTCCAATGGTATTGCTCTGTTAGTTGTGTCAAGCGACGGATTTACAAGCCTTCTGAAATCGGATCACATTACGCGCTAGCCAATGCAGGAGACAGTGTCTGTCCATCTGCATATCCGTGTTGCCCCTCGAGCATGAATAAGACTTTAGTCGTTCTCTTGTCCTGTTAGACTTGCTCTGTAGAATTTCTTTGGCATGTAATTTTAATAGAATAAATTGTGCTGGTTGATTGCAATGCTCACTGTTGCTGGAGGAATGTGTGCAAGAGAAAAGATTCTCCTCCTCTGTGTTTTATTTATTTTTGTTAACAAAGGAATTTAACCAAAAAGTGAGAATGGTTGTCTTGTGTCTGACATTTGTGCATATAATTATGAAAAATCTCAATGGAAGTATGAATGAAAAGAAATGAGTTATATAAAGCTAGTGGATGAAAATGGTCTGATTTCTACAAATATGAATAGAAACAATCAATATGATTAAAAGTAAATTGCTGGATGTCATGATATTGGCATTTGATAGAGCATGTGCGTTAATGGTGCAAGTCTGTAAAATGATTAGTTGGTTGTAACTTGTGGCCTTGTGCAAGAAGCAAGATTGGATGTGTAAGTGAGAGTAGTAAAGTAAGGAAAGCGGGACAGAGAGAGAGAGAGGGCCTAATGTAAACATAATGACTGTGAAAGCAGGGTGAGGTATTTCCAAAGCAAATACAGATGAGTAGAGAACATTGAGGAAAGTACAGGGCAAAGAAAGGATCAGGAGGATTTAAAGGGAAAACAGTAAGAAACTTTGTGGCTGTCTGGGGACACGGTGACACTAGTAAAATGTTGAAAAGCTCTGAATAAAGAAAGATGAAAGCAGCAAATAAACAATATATTCTATACTTAATTATTCAGCATTCAAAAGCTTCATAGGAGTAGTTATCTTAAAAGTATTCTCTAAAGACAATAAATGTTTTGAAATAATCAAATTCATGTTAATTTTTCCCCCATGGTAGATTTTTCTTGCTAAACATTTTAAGTAACCACTAAGCAACACAAGTTTTGTCCTATTTATTTCCTGTGGTGTGGTTGTGGTTGTCTGTCAAAGCTTTGGGTGATAAAGGGGGATGCAGTAATGCTTAGTGATATAAAGGAAGGAAACCTTGTTCTTAATTGAAATTAATTCAATTTTTTTTACTACAAGTTGTGTGGTTCTTTTCCAAAAAACTAACAATAAAGTGTGAGATAGCCGTAAGACTGGAAGAGCAGTATATGTCAGCAAGATAAGATAAGTTTTCGGTTAATTTTTACTAAATGTTTTTGTGCTGACATTTGCACTTTCTATCCAGGCTGTGGTTCTACATTAAAATCATAGAAACTCATAGTTTAGTATCATCTAACAAGGTAGCAGGAGTTAATTTTTGCCCAACTTGACATTTACTGTGATTTGACCATCATTGCACTCCTTGCATTGTTGATGCTGACAAGGAACATATCCACACGAAGTTCAGCTGAAGATGACCATTAATAGATGCATTTTATTCCCTAATTTGTTTAGAAAATTTGACAAAATGTTGGTTCACTTAAATTTCTTTCAGCTTCTTACGCTAAAGAGCTAAATGAAAACAGGAAACTGATACAAACATTGCAACTGGTCATATAGCATTGCTCGTGCCTTGCAGGAGCAATGCTTACCTCAACCTCCATGTTTGGTTTTCCAAAACACACATTTTTCTGTAATTCCTTTCAAGTAATTAGAGTTTATTTGCATTTGCATCCAATGCATAGTCTGCAATAGGGTCAGAATGTAAGTGCACTGACAACCCAAAAGTAACCCAACAATTACAGAACTAGTTTTAACCAGACAAGATATGTGTGAAAGCACTGTGCTACCTAGGGGCAGAACATTATCATCATTACACCTTATTCTTCTCAAGCTTAGTGTATACCTGCAGGGTACATACGGCGTTTTCATGTAATAATAAGTCTGCTCCACATGAGTTGGCTGACTTTACTTACTGTATATTGTGATTGCTGGCATGTAGCCATGGCATAAACAGGATAATCCTCTCTTCTATGAAAAATAATGCACTCCTCGCTGAATCTGAAAGGAAGCATTACCATTTTTAAGGAACAATATTTGTCAGTCAGGATTACAAAAATGAATTAATATGGATTTGTCAGTGAATTTAAAATGTCATGTATCAGGCAGCAGTATGTAAATGTGTTGTGGTAATTGGTGTTTTTATAGCAGCACAGAGTAAAAACCTCACCAGATCTAATAACACTGAGGAAATTGGCTCCACTGCTTCAATGCATCTTGCAATATATCAGCATTGTTTTGATAATTCAGACCAAGCTCTTTAAAAAGATGTTCAGCACATCTACAGTTATCCTGTCCTATGGCCCACTCCCAACAATTTTTTTCACACATACAGTATTTCTATTGTACAGCCTTCCAGTTTTCTAAACATTTAACGTGCCACCATTTTATCTAATTATCTATCAGAACACAACCAGTCAATCTGTCTGTCCGTCTGTCCATGTTGGCTGTCTTTCTTATTGAAGAACATCTCACCACGCTCCTCTCTGCTTCTCCCTCCCTTGAAGCTTGCTTGTGATTGGGTGACTTTCAGTACTGTTGCTTGTGTGTTGGTTTGTGTGAAAGCGCTTCAGTTGGTTAAATCACAGGGATGGAGCGATGAGGGACTCCTCGTTGGTGGAGGGATGCCAAATGGAACAGATGGGCGGAGACAGAGCTCTGCCAGAAGAGACTAATTATCAGGATTTCGGTTCCAAAACAAACATATTGCAATCAAATCACATACTGCAATCATTGCTGCATTGTTTCTGTGTGTGTGTGTGTACTGTATTAGTGACAATGACTTGGATCAATTAACTTTTCCGTAGACGGGATTGGATCAGTTCCATGGCATTATTCAGGAAATGTTGGAAACCATTTTTTTTTTGTAGCCCTCGGCTTTTGTTCAAGATCACGCAATCATAGCTGCAGTAGTGAAGTGCTAATTACTGTGGTTAGATTGAAATAAAGTTGTAACATTTAAAATTTGTAAAGTTGTGTCTATTTTGACCTTGTTTCCCTTTGCTCCTACAAACTATTTGTGACTTGAAACAAATTTTTCCAGTCTTCTGGGATTAATATGCAGCCTCTCTTCCATACAGTGGGAAATGTGAAATAAGGCACAGAAATGATCTCACGCACAGTTGCCTTCCCTGAAACTTATTTTTTTGATAAAATGTTCAAGTGTTCATTTCAAGATTCATTTAATTGTTGATATTCGTTAATAATGAAAGTGAACTTTAGGTCTGCAAGAGTTGTAGCTTTCCAAGCACTAAGGGTAAACATAGCAGCAAGTGGCTGGGGGGGGAGAAGGGGGGGGGGGCAGAAAGAGATGTTTCTGTCAAATGTAATGTTGTGAAACAAACTTGTGGTTTATTTAGCTAGTGAATAATTATTTTGCCACCAAAACTCTTTTCTCAGTGTTGTATTTGTTTCACAGAAGTAAGCAGCTGTTCAGATGATGAAGGTGTCACTAAAGTAAAAAAAAATATTTGCAACAACAAAGACACTTTTCCACTTGAAGCGCATTGCAGCATTTAAAGCTCATTTTCTCATCTTTTTGGTCAAAAGCAGGCATTTTCGCTGCAACAACCCATGTTCTACTACAGATTACTAAAGAATGGAAAAAGCTAGAGACAAATGTTTTTTTCTGATAAAAGAAGAGAGTCTAAGCTTTCCTTTGGTACATTCAGTGTTTGCATAGGCATAGTACACAATATTCTGTGACTCTCCAAAAATCTGTGAAAATGCTTAAATCCTGGCAATATGGAGCACTGTGCTCAGAAATGGTCTGGCAGTCGAGTTAAAGAAAAGGCTAAATTCACAATAGTAATTCAAATAACAATAAACTGAAGAAAAGTAATAATAAAACTTTACAAAATTATAATTTAGTGAAATAAAATATCGCTTTTGAATTGTGGTTGAAAATAATAGTTTAAAAACAAACAAACAAAACTGTCCCAGACACATAAGAGCACCTTTCCGGAACAGTGAGCTAAAATACCTGTCAACAAGTGTAGAAGTATTTTTGATCATTAGAGAAAACACCTGATTGCAGTGATTGCCTCAAAGTGTCACTCAACAAAATGTTAGCTTTGGAGCCTCATCATGCTTGTTTACTTGTTTTATTTTTTGTGTGTTTGTTTTTAATATTTTTTTCTAACCACAATTCAGAATCAATGTCATGATTTCCATAGAATTTTTATTTATTACTTTTGTCAATTTCAACTCATTTCACTGACAGCTGATTCTTTTCCTCCTTCAATTGGAGGGTATGAATAATTTTGAGGACAACTTTGTGTTAAAAAAAAGAAAAAAATGTGCCAGTGTTACATTTGAAGTATTATATTAAACAGTATATAGTCTACCCAGGTTTTTATTTCTTATTTAAGTACAAAGGTTAAGCTCAGTGGTAAAACTTTTTTTGGGAAAAAAAAAAAAGTTTTGGCTAAATGGGCTAATACTAGTGCTCATAACCTTTGCAATGTATGGCTGAAAATAATAACTACTTTTCCTTGTTGGACTTGTATGTGTTCTGAATTATACTGAAATAAGTGCATATTTTTATACAACAGTGAAAAAAATCCTCTGCCGCTTTGGTATTACAGTATGCTACCAAAACAGGCAAATATAAATTATATTTGTCATTTTTGGAAATATTAACTACTTAATCTACTCTGTACACACTTGCAAAATTATGACTAAACAACTGTTTCATGTCAAATTTCTCTCCATATATCCATAGAGAAGTGTTTATCTACACACATACAATCTAGATTTACAGTCAGAGTAAAACATTTAGCCAATAAAACTGAAGTTTATTCTGTTGTCAGGGTTACAGAGATAAGACAGATAAACAGTTGCTGAGCTGAACCACCACAGCTGCAAGAATCTCCCTTTCCTACATACAAACCACTCATATGTCTTCCCTTTCTCGGTCTTTTTCTTTCTGTGTAGACGTTTACGTTGTTGGAGTCCAGAATCCACTGAAATCCATTGAGTTCACTCCAACTAAATATTTCCACATGTCCAAAAAATGTGTTTTTGACACGTTTGAAGAGATGTCATAATAGCAGCTTTGGGATAGGCAGCGTCTGAATAGGAAGGAGCAGATAACATTTCATTATTCTACTTGGAGTTTTAATTATCAATGAGACACCTCCATGTCTGCCATACTCTTTGATCTTAAGGTTACCAATTTAAACTTTAATTTATTTCTTTTTATGTTAGACATTTTCACTTGTAAAGTTATGGGGAAATTCAGTATCTTACCTCATGTTTCTGATTTTTATCACTTAATATAAAATTCTTTAATCTTCTTGAATAATCAGTTAATTAAATGACTTGTGTAAGATTTTGAAAAGGGCTTCATTTTTGTTGAAGAGTTAACCAGACAGCAGTCTGGTCTGTAGGAAATGAAGTTAAATCACACTCCTTCCATTTACAATCTCTGATTTCAGTCTTTATAACTCTCTACCCACACTTACTTAACCTTTATGTCTTTCTCCCATCTCTTATTCACTGCAAATTCCAAATCTCAACTTCTCCCTTTTTTCACTCACTTTTCTCCCTTTTTTCCTTGATACACTGTATTCCTCTCTTTTCCTTTGTCCTTGCCTGTCATCCTAATAGTCTCTCTCCCCCTCTTTCTCCCCCTTCCTCCGACCCTGACCCACTTAGCTGGCTGCTTGTTATTCAAACCTTTGCTTTACCCACACAAATACAGACATACACACACAGAAATGGAGAGGCAGCAGCAAAGATGAGTGTGAGAGAGCATGAGGAGGGAGAAAAAAAGAGTAATTTGCTTTCACTACAGACCTTATACTCTTTTTTTATTTCTTTTGCTGAAAGGTTTAAGATACATACTCAACACTGATAAAAAAAAAAAAAGGAAACATAAATAAATGTAAAAAGATGTATTTCTGCTTTACCCGTGCATTAAAAGTAAATATGAGCAACTATATCAACAGAAAAGCCACAACATGTGAGTGGTTGGGTTTTCCAATGAGGCTGAGGTGCTGCTTTGGCTTTGACCTGCTTTGACCAGCTTTAAACTGTAAATTATTTTGCAATCATTTACCAAAGGAAATTAACTTTGGTCTGCCCTAAGAATGGATGCGTGGCCCCATCTAACTTCTGCCACTGTGAAGACAGGTACATAATCTTATGGGTTTTTTTTAAAAAAAAATGTTTTTCATCACAGAACATGATTGATTTGGAAGGGATTGATGAAAATAACATAATAAAAGAAAAAAGTCATTGATTTTCTTTTCCATTGTTTTGTTCAGTTTGTAGAAGAAAAACCAGTAGCTCGCCATCTAACTGCAGTTCCTACAATAATCTACAACTTGTCGGAATAATTAGTCTCCGTGATTGTTAAAATCTCAAGAGTAAAAGTTAGATAAATGTGCAATAATAAGGTAAAGTTAAACTTGAATGGTAAATTCACTTGCTGAAATTAAACATAAAACAAGTAAGAATATGTCATCCATGGTATGGTACATGTCAAAACTTCTGAGATGGTCTTGGTTTAAAGTGCATCATTTCAACACAGCTTCTAAACAGCCAGATATAAATTTAAATCCCTGACAGACATTAAGATCCATCTCTGTCTGTCTTTTCCTCTGAGTTAATGAAGAGCGTAATAGGTTCCACTCTGACTCTCACTCTGAGCGCCCGCTGAAAAGAAATCATCACTATTTATTTCCCTCCACTGGCTTTTTTTCCCTTTGTCCTCATTCTTTCTCATCTCTTCTCCTCAGATGGTACATACTGTAGGTTGAGGGCTATATTTGTCCTTTGGATTGCAGGAACACATCAGCCACTAAGTTTACCCAGTCCAAATGGCTTTAATTTCTTATTCATACATTGTGTCTAGGTGTAAACTGTAGTTTATCAAGTCTCAGGATCGAACATCATTGATGTATGCAGTCTTTAGGCATCAGTATCCAGTCTTTAGGTTCACTGCTTTTTGTTAATTCTGTATAAGTTGAAAATGGACAGTATGTTAATAATAGCTGTTATTTCTGCTCTGTCTTTCAAACTGAAGTGTTTTCAGGATTTTGTGGCAAATCTTTTGATGCCCTCGTCACCAGATTCAGGTTGGGCTTCTGTTAAAAAGTGCAGATATTTATAACTAACTTCAAAACAGTTAGAGCCAGTGAGTATTTTTGGAGGTTGAACACATGTTGGGAAACTTACTGTACCCGTCATGGCCAGGCAATAATTAGTAATTAATTTGAGTATTGAGTAATTTGATCTCACTTTACCTGTTTGTCCTCCACTCTGCTCCACACCTGGTTAAAATGAGGCAAAGAACTACTTTTTTTTCTACTGTAATTGATGCTGTTAAATCCACAATAGCTAATTGTTTTATTCACTTTTTTTTGCAAGTCCAACGCTTCATGTTACACACAATTGTGTGAAATGGTTTGCCGTCTCCAAGCAAAATGTTATTAAAATATAATAAGGAAATATATATATAAATATAAAAAGGAAGCTTGCATCTCTTGTAATAAAAAGAAGAAAAAAAAACTAGCAAGCACAGTAACATGGGTTAGAAGAAAGTTAAATCAAAGCAGGTTGAGATGGTTCAGGAAAGGGTTGTATTGGTGTGAAGGATGTTACAGAGCACATACTGTGGGATTATGAGCTACCCTAAAAAATGGATGCAAGCAGGATTCGAGACAACTACAAGTTTGTCTCTGAATTAAAAAAAAATACTTTATATAATCACCTAACTGTCTGTGAAGCTCTGGTGACACTTCTTGTTGAAGGTTATTTGGGAAACACAATGTTTGGAGAAATATTACGCAGATACCAAGCAGGACATCACTGAAAGCATACTGCTGTTGGGGCTTTACTCTATGTAAAGTGTTCAGGTTGAATATACTATTGTTTAACTAAATTAACTCTGTAAACCTGAAGTGTGTCATTTGTGGCAGCTGAGTGAGAATATGAAGTATGATATTAATGACTATGTCTTTTTATCACTTAAAATAAGATTCATTGTGATTGAACTATGTAGAACAGGTAACCTGCATTTAAAAAAGGACTGCATTCACCTTTGTACCATTTAACTCTATTGTAGCATCACACTGGTACTGAAGCCCAGAGGGGACAAACTTAACAGCTGGTCTTAACTGGGCATTTTCATGTTTTTTTGGCCACTGGCACATGCTGGCTTTTCCTTCAACCTTATATCATGAAATTCAATCATCTTTTTGTTTTTTTCTCTGAAGAAAACTTTGTTTGGACTTAGTTGTCCAAAACCCAAATGCAGTTTGAATAGTTTAAGTATGTAACAGTAACTTGATAGTTTCTCTTTTAGCAGTCGTATTGTACCTTAGAGTATAGCTCCTTTAGTGTAAAGAAATTTATTTGGATCATTCAATATTATTATTTATGTAATTGATAATGACCATTTTTAAAATATTGTTATTCTACAACTTGTTTAAGCTGTATTCAGTTCTAATCCCTAAAAGTAAGTTGGCCATAATTTGCCATAATTTTTAATTGTAAACTTTTTGTGATTTAAAATGTATTTAAAATGAACTGTTGATGCTACAAGACTGTCCATCACAACACTGTTTTTTGGCTTTCTGTTGACTCTGTAAACTTACACCTCATTTGCATAATACCCAACAGCTGGCAAATGGATAGGGCTGCTACACCTGTCTGTCCACCTGTGTGTGCGTGTTTGATTGTGTGATTGTGTGCACAGGACAGTGCTTTACTTCTACCCACCTGTTCAAATGTTCTTGTGTTTGTCAACTGAGAAGATGATTATGTGCCTAGGATACCATGAATTATTTGAATATGGCTTATGGATGCAAATAAGGATTTGTTCGGCCTTTCTTTGTATGGGATGTGGGGTTTGACGAGTAATAGTAACTGAAAGTGATACTGATATTGTTAGAGTGAAGCATTTATAGCCTTCATTATCTTCTAAAGTAGTTACTAATCACAAACTATTAATTAAACTTTAGATTCGTCTTGTTTTGCAGTGACTAAAAAATAGGGCCGGGCATCATTAAAAATTTTGATTCTCGTAGCGATGCCTTCACTTCAACACAGGTTCCTTAACAATACTTTTTTCGGTATCATTTTTATAATATTAACTGTTACAAAAAGAAAATTGCTTTACATATCAAGAAATGAAGAGTTTTATTTTTCAGTTTTAGCATTCTTCCACTGAAAACATTTTCTTTTTTCTATTCTTTTTTTTTTTTTTTTGGCTTTTGTAGCTGTTATTTGACAGGGATAGACAGGAATGGGGGTCAGAGAGAGTGGGGGATGACATGCAGCAAAGGGTCTGAGGCGGGAATCAAACCTGGGCCGGCTGCCCTGAGGACCAGTAGCCTCTGTACATGGGGCGGCTGCTCAACCAGTTGTGCTAAACACCACCCCTGAAAGCAGTTTTCTAATTTTAAATATAAATGAGTTATTTGCAGTTTAAAAGAACAGTTGCAGACAAGTCACAAGTCAGTGGCTAGTGCTCACTGCTGTATACTAAGGTCCTTCAAATCTTACAGGCTTCACTGAGCAGAAAATCAGCAGGTCTGCTATCTCAGGTTTCTCATCCTCCTCACATCAGGGTGTTTAGGATGGGTAAAGAAAAATGTATAAAGCCTCCATTAATCAAATAAATTTGGAATTTTTATTAGGGCTGTTGAAATTAATGTGCTAATGCAAGAAGATTAATCTGTAAAATGAACACGTTAATTTTTTAAACAACGTTATTATTCATGCCATATTAAAAATCCCAATTTGGCTTTATCTCATTAAGAGACGGGTTTTTTGAGATACAGGATTCTGACAGTTTTTCAGCTTTATATTTAGAGAATGCTGCGGGATGACCATCTGATATATCACACAATTAAGCACTCGGTCGTCACTGGGGGTTGTGAACAGAAACGTATGTTATCGTGGGGGTCATTGTTCAAAAAGTTTGGGCACCACTGGTGTACACAGCTTAAGCTAGTGTTAGCATGGTGTTCGCTGTTCATCTTCAATATCTTTTTTGGAATTTCTATTCAACTTGTACCATTTGAAGCTACTTATCAGCAACTACCTCTCCAAACTCCACGCGTAATGAGATTGTTGGATTCTCTCCAAGTTTCGCTCCTCGTCACCACTCTGCATGCTGTGTTCAGGTGCGGACCCGATGCCTAGAGTATCCTGCCGCTGCAGCTCTTCTGGATGCGGTGATTCAGCTTGAATTAGGAAATTTTGAAGACACCAAATCTTGCAGACATTTTTTTGAACACTTGGATGACGCGCTATAATTGACAACACAGATTCACATGAAACCTATTAGTGGGTTAACCACGTAGGTGTTTTTCCTGCCACGTGTAATGTTGCAGCCAATGACGGACACCTTTTTCATATTTTTGAGCTTGCGTTTAAGCTTTATGGTACCGAAACCTGGCACTGAAAGACAAGTCATGTTTTGATACAGGGTGGTACCAAAGCATTTCGGTCAGTTTTGGGAAATTATACCATGGCCACGATGTAGGGATGGGCGATATAAACAGCCTACAGTAGAAACTATATACATTTGACCGAGGGTCGAGATTTTGACCATACCTGCTGCGATAACGCATGTTAATGATGACAACGTCAGAATTTCTAAATTGAAGCCTCATTAACGCCTTTAGGAGGTCAGCTGTGTTGGAGACTCTGCTGTCGGACATCTGCTCTGCACATGAATGCAACGTGCAGAGTGCGGCGCAACGATCGTGAGAGGGAAACCTACAGGCAGATAAACTTAAAAGACCACCCGACAAGCTACGTGTGGAGTCTGGAGTGAGGTAGCGGCCCAGTGGTAGCAGCTGATAAGCTTTAGATGTTACAAGCTGAATAAATGAATTGCAAACATGATGCTAAGCGCTACCATAGGCTGATAAAGTTGACACTGGTAAACATAGGCACTCAGGGCTGAGCACTCATGGAGAATACTGAGCAACCACCTCGGCTTGATGGCAAAGTTAAAGCATTTGCTGTTACTGGTGAACAAGATGTACAAGTTTAATCACAAGCAAAGAGCATAAACACTGATGTTCAATGTTCATATCTGCACTACTTATTTAAAAGTTTGAAATTTGTTGTTTTATGTTAACATAAGAAAAGTCCATAGTACTTAAATTGTTTTCTTTCTTTTTTCTTTCTTTTTTTTTCTTGCTGGTACTAACTTTTTAACTGTAAACTGCAGCTGGATAGAGTCCAGGAAAAATTTTCCCATGGGCACAATTAAAGCATATTTTATCTATCTTATCTAAGATAAGTGTTTGCACAATATGTGTTCTTAAAATGGCTTTCTATACTTTTTTGAGCTGTTTGTTCTGCTTCAGTGTGTCTAAATCTGAGTATATTCAGAAACAGCCATTCTGACATATACAGAAGAAAATAATATATCGCAATATATATAGTTACTCATACTTCAGATTATACCGCAATACAGATTTATGGCTGTATCGCCCAGCCCTACCATGATGCATGGTAGGAAAACGCTGAAAATGCAAAGCCAGAAGAGCATTCAAGAGCAACCACTTATGGGCCTTTTCCACAAGCACAGGTCAGCTCAACTCAACTAAACTCAACTCAATTCAACTTGGCTTGGTGGCTTTTCAATTACAATCCATTACCCCAACCACAAGTGGGCGGGGTAAGAGTGAAGCTGTTGCGACGTACTTAATTGTGCGACATAAAAGACAGCAGCAATAATGAATACTTCCTACCAGTAGGTGGCGGTAACGCATCTCATTAATTGTTAGCCAGCTGCCAGTAAAAACAGCAACAGAAGGAAAAGACTACAAAAAGTATGAGGACAAGTAAAATGGTAGGAACGGAACATCTGATTACTTGTGCTGTTTGTAGAAGCGACTATGTGGCGCAATTGGTATCAAGCTTGCCTTGCAATCCAAGAGTCCCTTTTCAGGCGAACAATATTCTTTTTTTTTTCTCCACAATCTTGTTGCAAATCTGAAATCACTCCCTCACGAGCTCATATCTATCTCTCCATCTATCTGCACTGGGACGCCGGTACATTGAAAATAAAACCTTCCAAATCTGAATCTTTTTATTTAACCTTTATTTAACCAGGAAAAGTCCCATTGAGATTAAAAACCTCTTTTACTAGGGAGTCCTGGCCAAGAGGCAGCAACCATAGAAATAAGCAGAATCTGAATCTATCTATCCATCTATCCCAAAAAAAAAAAAAAAAAAAATTGAATATTGTTCTCCTGGATTCAAACGGGACTTGAATCCAGGACTTACAGGTTACGAGGCAAGCTTGCAACCAATTGCGCCACATAAGTGCTTCCACAGGTAGCGCAAGTAATGATATGATCCGTCCCTCCCATCTTAATTTTCTTCGCTTTCTTCCTCTGTTGCTGTTTTTACCGGCGGCTGGCTAACAATTCATGAGGTGCGTTACCGCCGCTTACTTGTAGGGAGTGTGAACTATCGCTCATTTATTGATGTCACTCTCTGACTCTGACATCTGATTGGCTAACCCCCTGGCCAATAGGTGGCATGCAGTGAGATGACGTCAGACATAGCTCGCTTCAGCACACTCAGAACCTCGCCAGAGCAGGTACAGAAAATGTATCACCTCAGCACGGAAAACCCCCTGTGGAAAAGCCCAATAACCGAGGCGAGGTGAGGTGAGTTGAGGAGAAAAGTGATGGAGGAAAGGGGCATCAGAGGTGCACAAATTATAACAGTCTATAAACAAATACTTGCATGATAATAAGTTCAGATGTATTAATAATTTTTATTCTTCTGTACCTGACTGAAGCATGCCCAAAACATTGCAGAACCTCCTCTGAGAGGAAGTTTTTGTTCTTCTATTTTAAGTCAACACATCTTGCATGAAAAAGATCTGTAGCCTGCTATTTATTGCATTTCCAGGGATTATGGTAAACGTCTGATGCTGTGCAGGTGACATGCTCCAGATTAGGAATTCAGATTGATTCTTTAGAAAATAACTGTCTATGTGATATAATGAACATAATTTATTGTTAATTTAATGAAAAACTGGGACGTAGATCTTCTATTCTGTCATTTTGTGAAAAGGCCATTGGCCAACTTATTATAGGACAACAGGTTAAGAAACACAAGCAATTAAACTTTCCCTTTAGTTGTTTCACAACTGATTCACAGCCTTTCATTTGTCAGCATTTTGTTGTTTAGTGGTATATTTTTCTAAACAGTTTTTTTTTGTTTATTTTTGTTTTTGTTTTTTTCAATTTTTAAAAAGGAGCACCTTACTTAAACTTTTTTTCAAGCATCCCATGGGCTAGTAATGAAGCTTCATTTCTGCACCGGTGAAGCCTAGTTTGGTAATACTGATTGCTATTCCTCCTCTGTATATTAAATGATAGCATAATTGCAGGGGGAAGTATTGTGCATATAAAAGAAAAGACAAGAAGTAAAGGCTATACAGGATAGTAATAGAATCCATTGTATTCCATATAATATTTGGTTTGTACAGTATGTACTGCTGCTATACGGAAAAAATATATTTCCTGTTATGTGGTAACATTTAACTCTGATGAATGTTGATTACTTGAAACAGCACAGTAAAGGATCTAGATTCACAAGATAAGCTTACCCTTTAATGAGACACAGTTTATCCATTTTTCTAGAGTAAACAAAAAGGGCTGATGTTGAAAGCCAACTTTTAATTGCTGTTTTGGCCAGGAGGCTGATCCCCTTCTGTTAAAAATTTGAGGTGCCAGTAGAGAGATGTAAATGCATACAGTAGGTTGAAGACACTGAAGAAAAGACATGCATTAAATAAAAAGTTTGCAACTTTTGCTTTAGTGTTTGTCAGTGATTAAAGATTACTGGATAATATATACGCCAGAATGTGAAGAGAATGTTCTTGTATAATATGCAGCATTTTGTACTAATATATGAATACCATAATAGTATAGAATATTGTGAAAAAATAAGCTTATCCAAGTATCTTTGTGACTACAAGGTCACAAACATGACTTTCAGCATTTATAGACGACAGATTAAAAATGAGTTGGCTGCTTGCCACTTATCTGTTACCTCCATCTCTGGTCATGGCTGGCTGTTCTGTGTTTGCTGTGTTTGATTTTAGTTTGTTGACATTGTTGCTCTTGCTTTTTGTTCTCTCCAGCTGGATGGGGACACCATGTTCCTGGGTATGCCAGAAGCAGGCCTTGACTTCGCCTCGACCAATCAGGTTAGTGTTTATAATACAGGTTGTATGTTCATCTGTGTGAGCGAGACTGAGAAAGTATTCCCTCTGTGAAGCTGTCTATTTGATATTTTGTGGTGCAAAATTGTATTGAGCTATTTTCTAAATTATATGTTAACGTGTTTTAAACCGTCACTGATTGATAAAACTCAAAAGAATTAAAAATAAAAAAGCAGTTTGACAAGTTGCTACTCTTTTCCATCGTAAAAATCAGAGCAAAAATGCATGACAGTAATGTTGAGAGAGTGTGAGTCAGTTTGTGGTGACATAACAGCTCATATTCTGACTTTGGAACGTATCCAGATTGTGCATAATACAAACCAAATATAAGTCAGATATGCTGAAAATGCACAGCAAGTGACTTAATTTAATTTGCAAGTAAAATCCTGTTTTTGTGCTCTTAAGATTTTGGCAGGTAATGTCTTGACTTTCCTCCAATCCAAGTTAACTAAGTGTAAAGAAGCCAAATGTTAGAGTTTATGAATGTGTGTTGCTCTCTCATTTGTGCACGTGCAGAAAGTGAAAAACCTCTACATTAGGATTTAGTTAGAATTGCAGCAGGAAAAAAAAAAGAAAAAGAAAAGATAAAGACAGAAACTTGAGACAAACTGATAAACAAAAATGTTTTCCTAGGTTTTTTTCCCCATATACAGAAAAAAGTATTAAACACGTCAACATTTTTCTCAGAAAATATATTTCTGGCAGAGCTTCTAACATGAAATTTCTATCAAATGTCGGCAACAACCCAAGTAATGCACACATACAAAGAAATCCAGACATTTATGTCCGTAAATTAAATTGTGAAATATAGTGAAATGACACAGGGAATAAGTATTGAACACACTTACTGAAATTTATTTAATACTTAGTGCAAAAGCCTTTGTTGGTGATTCCAGCCTCAACACGCCTCCTGTATGGAGAAACCAGTGGAATACATTGCTCAGGTGTGATTTTGGCCCATCCTTCCACACAAACTGCCTTCAAATCTTCTGTGAACTCTGATCTTCAGTTCTTTCCAAAGATTTTCAATTGGACTCAATTAACTGGGCCATTCTAGCAGCTTTGTTTTCTTTTTCTTAAACCAGTTGAGTGTTTCCTTGGCTGTGTGCTTGGGATGGTTGTCTTTCTGAAAGATCCAGCCTCTTTTTAACTTCAGCAGCTGGCAGATGGCAGCAGATTCTGGTCCAGAATGTCTCTGCTTTTCTCCATTCATTCTTCCTTCGTACCACATGCTGAAAAACAGCCCCCCACCATGATGTTCCCACCTCCAAACTTCACTGTTGCTATGGTGTTTTGGGGTCAAGTGCGGTGCCATTTCTCCTCCAAACATGTTGAGTCTTACGTCATCCGAAGAGTTCACTTTTGGTATCTTCTGACCGGACTATGTTTTCCAGAATGTCATGGGTTTGTCCAGATGTGTTGCAAACTTCAAACGAGCATCAACATGCTTTTTCTTCAGAAATGGAGTCTTGCGTGGTGTGCATGCATGAAGGCCATGGCGGTTGAGTGCGTTACTTCTTGTTTTCTCCGAAACAAATGTACCTGCTGATTCCAGGTCTTTCTGAAGCTCTCCACGAGTGGTCCTGGGCTGTTGGAGAACCTTTCTGATAATTGTTTTGACTCCTCTGTCTTAAAACTCGTAAGGAGCACCTGGCCTTGGCCGGTTTATGACGATGCCGTGTTCTTTCCACTTCCAGATGATGGCCCCAATGGTGCTCACTGGAACTTTCAGAAGTTTAGAAATGCACCTGGAACCAATGCCTTCAGTGTGTTTGCAATAATGAGATTGCAGAGGTCTTTAGACAGCTCTTTGCTTTTACCCATCATGCAATGCTTGTTGTCTGACACCTTGGTGATGAGAAACCTTTTTAAAGGCATCGATCAGGACTAAACCAGCTGATATTACTTTGCACTGATAGGGGACAAGATTACTTTCTAAATACTGACAGACTTGGCTTTTTATATCTTTTTGCGCCTCCATTTCTTCATGTGTTCTATACTTATTCCCTGTGCCATTTCACTATTTTAGACTTGACTTCATTTATGGACATAAATGTTGGGATTTCTTTGTATGTGTGCATTACTTTGGTTGTTGCTGACATCTGGTGAAAATTTTGTGTCAATAGTTTGACTAGAAATGTATTTTCTGAGAATAATGTTGTGTTCAATACTTTTTTCCCCCGCTGTATATACACACACGAGGGCTGGACGATTATCCCAGTATATTTTTTTGTTTTACATATTTTTTTTTATAGTCCAATCTCGATTTTTTTTTTAGATTGTGTTCTTTTTAATACTGCTAGTCTCAAAGCATCTGTACTGAAAACTGCTCTGAGGTTCTGTACTGTGAAGAAACTGGAGAGATTAATTAGTTAGGGTGGCCTATATCACCAAAAAAGATATCACAACATTTAAGAAAAAAAAAAAAAAAAAGAAAGGAAATGCTACCATAACGATATCACAGATGGTATTGATGGCCACACAGGAAGTCACAGCCACAATAAAATCCTCCCTCCGTTTGCCCAACTTGAAATAAGAGGCACAGCAAAATAAAGCTTATATAAATTCTATGTAAATTTGAATTAAAAAAAAGCTTCTATAGTTAAGTTTGTTATTTTAATTAACATAATTTTTTGATAGTTTGAAGCTGGTACTCGCCAGGGCTGTACAGTGCGACATATATGTCACACGTGCTATGAAAAAAATATTTTTTTTACATAGCACTCATGCAACAGTTTTGGAAGCAGGTTGTTTTTTTATACGTGAAGGGAGGCGTGACAGCTGAAGTCATGCAGTGTCACTATGGTGGTTGTAGTCTATTGTAATAACTAAATGTTACCATGTCAGTGTAATCAGCCTTGTATCAAACAACAATTCCCACAATTCTTCATGTTAGTCGCCAGTCCACCGGTAGACGTACTGGAGTCTTTTAGAAACCGACGTAAACACACATATTGTTTACTCTTCTCTAACAGCGAGTGCTCCACTGTCTATGGTACTCCCGCACGCCTCTCCTTTTTTCACCAACACAGAGGCTTGGTCTGGAGACCTGCATTGGGACAGGACTCCTGCAGTACCCAACGCAAATCTTGCTGGAGTGGGCGGTTTCAGATGAAACAATGAGTCACGCGATTTTAGCAAATGATGGAGAGAACAACTGAGGTTAAAAACTGAGCCATTGTATTACGCTACTGCAGAGAAGACTCGCTGAGACGTCACTGTCTTTTAAGGTCTATTTGAACTCTGGCGGCGCGTGCAGACGCGGCGATCCAGCGCTCCTCGTGTTATTTTTTCTATCCAGAGCTGCAGCTTTGGGTCTCCCCTGTAAAGCAGCAGCCTTCTTTCCCCAAGGTTATCACGCTACTGGAGGGGGGCGACCTTGGGGAAAAACACAATAAGGCCTCTTGCTCGAGGGGGGGAAACCATTTATTTGGTTTAGAATAAACAAAGAAAAAAAATATAACCCCCCGATCTCTACGAGGTTTTAAGAGGGGCAAGGAGAATTGCAATTTCTTATTGAGAAAAGCTTACAGATGCGGGCATTAAAAAGTTCCGCCTTTCTCTGCCAGAAGTGGTTGAACGATTTCTCCCGCGAATACGTCATCACGCACGGTGTCCAAACTTGGCGTGTGGAAACATCCTTGTTCCAGGCATTCATTTATGCTCTAAAATCGTTTCCCCTGGGTACACAGGCGTTTCTCTGTGCGATTGAATCAGCAGATGAGTGGCTGGCAGTCGGTAGAAAGGGGAACTTTTCATGCCTGGATCTGTAAAAGTGGGATTTTCAACTTCTGCTTGCCTGATCTTAAAAATTCCAACTGTATGGGGTATAAGTTATCAGTGCAAGTCGTCATGATATCAGACTTATCAGAATGACATAATAATTTCCTGTTATCGTGCCGATAATTATTGTGCATCCCTAATACTAATATGAATTAATAATAGGTTATTCTGTTTGTATTTTCACTGACAAACACCTTTCAATGTATTTCTTATTGTGTTCTCATTGTACGCAATGCTGTTGTTTGTCAGTGTGATTTAAGTACTGATTTATGCTACTTTGGGTTCTAGAGATTTTAGAGACATCTTGTGCTGGTGCTACAACTTTTTGTTTTGTGCTATAAAACCTGCAACCTTTGAACCACCAGTGCTAGAAGCTACAAAAGTTACCGTACAGCCCTGCCAGCTGACCTGCTTTGATCTGTCATGTTTCCTTGTTCGCTTGTTAAAGGAGTGATGACATAGCAGTTAAAAACTAGTTTATGTTGTTGGCATTACTGCATATGTAAATACTCCAAAGAAAAAAACAGCATTTTTTACAGCGGAGTATTGTTTTGAAACGCCAGACCTCACTTCCTCAGTAATACAGTTGGGTCCGGTGATGATATGGAGCTTTACCCGGAGACCACGTTGACTTCATTTTGATTGGCTCACCTTATTTGGCTATGACCTTATTTGGAGAATCTAGGTCAAGCTGCGGTCGGAGTTTGCTAAAGGCTAACTGCTAGCAACATGGGCACTTCAGACAGTGTGAGCTACGTTTATCAGACAAGACAGCATTTAGAAAATAAATAAACTTACAGGTAATGACAAGGTTGTGGCCCCCTCCCTCAGTGTTACTGCAGAAGTTTTCTTTTAAATCCATTTGTTTGAAAATCCAGACCTGACTGCACAGAAGTTACTACTAGCTCCATACACGAAGCTGAATCAGACAGGGAGGGGACGGGGGGGGCGGACGGTGCATAAACCGTTAGGGGAGAGAGAGAGAGAGAGGGGGGGGGGGGGGGGGGGCGCTGTTTACTTGATAGTGTGCTCTTATTGGAGCAATTAAATTACGTAGAATGATAGAACTACGTAGAATGATAGCCCGCTGTCTGATTCAACTGTTTCTGAGCAGAGAGACAAAGCTGACAGACCATAAACAGGAACTTTGATTCTCACTCTGGACATTCACATGGCCTCATCAGTGCACAACAGATCATATTATACACCCAAAACCCCAGAAAAGTGAAATTTGATGTCATGGCACCTTGAAGTGGCACTCCAGTGTGATGTGCGGGTCACATGATATCACAATATTACATTTTCCACCCGTTTAAAAAAAAAATGTACAAGAATTGTCACGATTTGATATAAGGCATATGTGGCACACCCCTAATATAAACCTTTTATTGAAATGAAAGATGTGATTATGTAGGCTATAGAAAAGCAACCTCTGACATTACTACCACAAACATTATAGGCCTTGTTATCCTTAACACCAGGGAGTGTCATTCAAGTCTGTTTATATTTTGGAAAGCTCTGATGAAGAGGCTCTTCAACAACAGCTGCTCTGGGCACTTCAAGGCATCAGTGCAGCGGAGAAAATGACTCTGTTCTTTCTCTGATGAGAAAAATGATATTATTTTACATTAGACTTTTGTTGCTTCTTTCTTTGAAATAATTTGATCATGCCCCATTTTGTCTTTGAGCTCACCTTTAGCTATTTCAGTCTTATTTCCAGTCACATTCAACAAACTTCCTCCTCATTCTGTTGAACAAATCAATATCACTTACTGCACCCAGTCAGAGGCACCTAAAGCATTACAGTGTATTTCTATTTAGAAGCTCGCTCATGGCTCATACCAAAAGAGCTGCTGCAGTACTGAGTGCCTATCGACATGTGAAAGATTAAACCTTTGCCTTAAAAAGGGGATCCTCAAGAAGCTAATTTTACTTTTAATCAGGCCCTTCTTATGTTATTAAATTAATATATTAAATTAATATCTTGAGGAAATTCAGAAATTGGGATAGGTATTTTATGACTTAACAGAGTAAAAGGCTAAATTATCTACAACTTTAATGATTGTCAAAGTAATTATTAGCTCCCCTACCCAACATCTCAGTAGGACAGATCATGTCTGTTAACAGGCTGGTCATAGAAGATGGATGGAAATTTCCATTATAAGGCACAGCGTTGGTTACATAAAGTCAGATCTACATATAGGAGCAGCTTATGGAGTACATACAGCTGTCCTGTTGTGTCACTTCTGTGCTTAGCTGTTATTAGATTACTTGGCAACTGCTCTGGAGCTGTGCTATGCAGCAAAAGCTGTTTTCATATGACTGTGGCTCTAGCTGCATTCAGAATATAGTTTCTTGAAGCCAAACATTAGGGTGTGAGATGTGTGTTTGTTAGTGCAGAATTACCTCACCACCAAGGAAAGCCCATATTAATAAGAAGCACTACTACATTATTCATAAAGTACCATATAGAGAATATTGTGTGGCATAGAACTGAATGATTTGATGTTTTATTCATAGTGTTATTTTGTAAGAAGATAGGGAGTGGTGAGTGGAATAAGAATTTATGGCTTTACTTTTGAAGTACCATTGCTTCCATAAAGCCAGAGGTTGTTGTGATGAATGTGATCAATTTCAGTCCAGTCTGACCCTTATCCTTGTCATTTTCTGAGTTGTTAATGGAGTAGAAGTGATGGGATTGTGATACTGCAGAAACTGGAGCTGTAGGCATAAAAAACAGGGCTGCCACTGTTTTAAAGGCATAACAATACTGTTGTACATTTTTTGGTTTTCAATCCATAGACTTGATTTTGCATTTAGCCACATCCTGTACTGTAGGGTGTTTCTGTATTAGGTCAGTTTTAGTCTGCTCTGAAAAATTAATTAGTTCCATTGAAAAAAAAAAAGCAAAAGGGGGGGGGACCATAAAATGCTGTTAAATATGTATTCTTTTTTAAACATTTGGTGACAGAGATTTAGACCAAAACCTTGCCTCTTTAAAACCAGTGAGTGATTGACAAATCTTAATGATCCTACTTTATAAGATGAAGGCTATATTATTAACCTAAGCTGTAGGACAATGTTGTACAATCTTTCGTAAAGAACTGAAGTCCAAGGTTTCATGTTGATAATGCACATAAACATAATTCCAATTTGAAAAAAAAAACATTTTCAGAGAAAATATTTTTTTGTCAATACAAAAACAAAATTAAATTAAATTAAATGATAAAACTGTTTGAAGCTCTGTGAGGATAAAGCAGCTTTACTTTGGGCTAAATGTTAACATCAGTGTGCTAACATGCTAATGTTTAGCAGGTCTGAGGTTTACAATGTTCACCATCTTAGTTGAGCCTGTTATGGTATCATTTGCTTATTTGACCTCTAGACTGCATACTACCTCAGCTAGCCCACCCACCATCCTTCGCTGAAGCGAATGTTGCATTTCAGTTCACCTCAAAGCTGCCAGTTCAGCAACTTTTCAGATTTCCTTTTTTTTTAAATAATCAACAAATCTTGTAGTCTTTTCTTGTTAAGCAGGTGGAGACATTTTCAAAGAAACAAAAAGATGCACTTTTTTTTTTATTTTTACTTTTCTCTCTAACTCTGCTCAGTTTCATTGCCAATCTATCCCAAATTCACAACAGCTTTCTCATTCAAAAGTCAGTAATGGTAGATACGTGAATATGACACAGAAGTTTTTTTGTTCCTTATTCCTCTGTGAATTATTTATTTGTCAGATACTGTTTAAGCTTGTTACATACCCCGAGAGAAGCGAGGAAAAAAGTTAGTTTTGTGTAGTCAATACATATTTCACACAAGACGGTTTGTCCCCAACCAGGTACGTGTGGGGGGAAGGGTAGGGCGTGTGACTTCGTTAACCAGTGATTATACATTTACTTCGTCGTGGCAAGACGGGGTTGTGCATGTGCTGGTGTTCGTGTATTTCAACGCCACGTGTGTTGTATACATGTTTGCATTTTCTCACCACCTTGATCAGATGTTTATTAAAACTATCTGTTCAACCTCACATCTGCAGAAATGCATAAGTAACAACTTTGCTTCAGGTGTCTCTGCGTTAACCCCACCTGCCACAAATGTGTGATCAATCACACAATACTTCTCAGAGACCCATGAGACGAAACTTCTGCTCGGCCCAGGGGTCGAGAACAAGCTGAAGATGAAATGATGAAATGAAATGAAATGAAAAATACTTTATTCATCCCCGAAGGGAAATTCAGTATTGTAAAGCTCACTTTTTTTTTTTTTTTTTTTTTTTTATAAATAAACAAAAAGTCAGTTAGTCTTGTTCTTTAGGGTGTGGTTGCTGGCAGGAATGAATTCCTGTTCTCTCCGTCCTACAGCGAACTTGACGCAGCCTCCCACTGAACACACTCTGTTGATTCTTCACCGTGTTGTGGAGAGGATGGGAAGTGTCCTCCATCATCTTCATCAGCTTGTGCAGCATTCTTTTGAACGATAGCTCCAGCGGCTCCAGAGTTATCCCCAGCACAGAACCAGCTTTCTTGATCAGCTTGTTTAGTTTCTTCAAGTCTTGGTCTGATGCTGCTTCCAGCAGATGGCTGCAAAGCTAATTGCACTTTCTACCACAGACTTATAGAAGATATGCAACATCTTATTGCAGAATTAAATGATTTTAGCTTCCTTAAGAAGTAGAGTCTGCTCAGACCTTTCTTGTAGATGTAGTCACAGTTGCATTTCCAATCAAGTCTGTTGTCCAGCTGAACTCCAGGTATTTGTAGTTCTCTACCACCTCCACCTCCTCTTCCAGGATGTAGACAGGACTATGCTGCTTATTCTTGCTCCTCCGAAGTCAACAATCATCGCTTTAGTCTTGCTGGTATTTAAGATGAGCTGATTGTTACTGCACCATTTCACAAACTGATTGACAAGTTCCCTGTATTCACTTCTTGTCCATCACTAATACACCCACAAAGAGAGTCATAGAAATTGAGATGAAGGATAGAGGTTTGGAAGTTGAGGGAAGTGAAGGGAATGGGGGGGGCTTGGGGCGTCTCTCAACAAAAATATTGGGTATAGGAAGATGATGTCATTTTGTTCTTGTGGCCTCTGAAACAAGAAAAAAAGTTCTCGCTTGTTGCGGAGTATGTAACAAGCTTCAGGGATCAGACACTTTATGTTCATAGAAGCTGGTTCGGGTGGCTTTTTAAAAAATATTACTCATAATCGGTACAGTTTCTGCGCAGACTTACTGCTCTACTTAGTGATTATGGTGACAAGAAAGTCAGAAGCAATGACTTGATATAAATGAGTAAAAGTGCAGCGTTGTGTCGTTACAAAAAGAGCACGGGTATAGCACACTTCACCTCATTAATCTGACAAGCCTGTTTGTGGCACTGTGTCAAGGAAGTTTTTATGTGCCCGTTTGTCTTGCCTCGTTGCTGTACAGCACTCAAACTAACCTTTTCTTATCAGGGATTAGCTGCGAAGAAAACGAACAAGCAATTCATTCACAGCCTCTTGGTCGCCCTCTGAAAAGCACCTTGACTCTCATTTTATTTCTTTCGTTGCAAGTCTTTTTTTCTACCAGTTAAACTGTTCATTGCTGTAGATTTGAAACTGATATCACACACATAGCTATAAAAGTCTTGACTCATGCGTTGGAAACTGTGTGTCTCTGTGTGTGAGTTCTGCTTGGAGAATCTAGTTTTTGTCTCCCCCTTTCTCTTGTTTTGTCCTTGCTCCTCTTCACGGCCTTTTTGTTTGGCCCCTGACCTCTTCCTGGTCTCTGGACCCATTTCAGTCTTTGTTTGTCTTTGTGATTCTTCCCACAGTTTCGTGTGCCACAGCCCCCTCACCCTCTCAGCAAGGTGACGCCACCCAACCCACCCTCACAGCACTGGAGGAGGGATGCACACATGGGCGACATACACCGTCTACCCTGGGTAAATTCACACACACAGTCTCACACACATGCATGCATTTAAGCCAGACCAGCAGTGCTGTGGACCTACGGCTTTAACCAGAACAGCACCCTCCATAGGAAAGGAAGATAACAGCTTCATCTACTTAAATTTGTACAACAGAGATTTCCATTCATTTTTGTCATGTCAAAGCCTTCAACACCTATGATGCAACTAAGCCACGTAATGTGTAGAAGCCAAAAGATTTTAGCTTTTTCCTAACCTTCAGATTCGTTTTAATCTTTAGCTTGTCTGAAAATTTAAACATGTAAGAGGAATTTATTTTTGTTAGTGCATGTAGAAAAGGAATTGAGTCCAAAGTCTACAGCAATCAAAAGACCTACTGAATCGTGCGTTGTAAAATAGTTTATTCTTGTTCACGACAACTAACATTTGGTGCTCTTCAGTCAACAGCTAGTTTTCCTTTTCTTTCTAGTTATTTTTATCTCCATGAACTGCAGCATTATAATTGCATTTCTACATTTAAACAGCAATCGGGATGAAGCAAAGATTTTAGCACTTTAGCTTTCATTGCTTGCAGGTGGCACAAGAGTCAAAGTGTGCTTTGTCTATAGAGGACTAAATCAACTGCATCAAGTCTAACGTTTTCCATTACTGCAGTGTAAAATTCCATGTCCAGACAAATGTGGCTCAGGTTTGATCATTTAACTCCTTATTACTTGGCTTCCCCTTGTCAATTTCCAAGCGCTAGTTTGTGTTTTACGATACATTTCAAAGCACATCTGAATCACCTTGTATGTCATTATGGTGCAAACTTGTGTTTTCCATTGTGCACATTTTACCTGGTCTGAGCAGCAGACACTGATGCATAAATCCCATCCAATATGTTCAGCAGTGATTGATAAAAGAAATACCAAAGAAGTGCATCTGAGGAAAGCTAAAAACCACAAAACAAAACTGCCATTTACATTCTTGTGTCTGCATAAAAGTTAAGCTTTGTCTCATATGAAAGAGGTTTATTATTAGAAGCTTGACCTTCACCTGTGGTTTTTGTCTCTTTTTCATGGGCGCAGCAAACACTGAATTCAAAGAGACCAACTGCTTTGTTTTCTTGTTTATCTCAAGTGTGTCATCAATTTGCTGCCTGTAACATTTTATTTAAGATATCAGTTGCATGAAAACAAGACAAGACATTTATCCTCAGAGGTTATAATGATGTGTCTAATGCAGTTAAAAACTTCAGACATAGTAAATTAATTACTCTTTTTGAGTTGATGTAACAGTGGGCAACTCTGTTGGTTTAATATAATCACCGCTCATTCTCACTTATGTTCTGTAATTATTCTAAAAAATGAGCAAACTCATTTATTGTTTAGATGTTCCTATCTTATACATTTTGTCTTTCAAACTTGTAAACAACTTTTAAATTTATAAAGAAGAGAAAAAAAGAAGATACTGACACACTGCTTTTAGTGTCAGGAACTTTTTCAATAAAGGATTTCTTCATATCTCAGTTTTCTGTGTTTCCACTGCCATCAAAAATTAGACAAATTAGGCTGCGCTCACGCTGCAGGTTTTGTTGTTCAGTTCCAATTTCTTGTCGCGGTGATTCATTTCTTTACATGGTTTTTCACGTTGTAATCTGAATGCAACCACCATCAGATTCCATCACTCGCTGAAGTGACATGCATGCACAGAAGACGTGATGCTACATGCTGCATGCATTGCTTACAGAAGTTAATATGCAACGCGTGTCAGCATATGTGTACCAGATCAGGGTTTTATGTTTTTGCAGTCAGACAAAATTATATTCTTTGGTACAGAATTGTGACATCTGCCTCACTTCAATTATGTGAAAGTTTGAAAAAATATGACATGACCATACAGGGTGCAATGAAAAACATCTACCACATATAAAAGTAACCAGTTTCTGATTTGAAGGAAATAGAAATGATTTGTGTTGTTCTGTCTGTCATTAAGAAAAGATAAAGAAAAAAAGTTTTATATGAGTCACAGTCAGATTTGCCTGCACTTTGAAGGTAGTCTTAGACACTGATTAGTTGAAAAGTATTTCTCTTGCTACTGTCTTAGGATCAGTAGGTCTGTCTGTCAGAGTTACAAAACACAGAGCACTGATGCCACAGAGAAATCCTCTGAAAGGTTGGATGCAAATAAAAAAATGTTATCCACTTGATTCAATGGTGGTTCTCACAACTACTGATCACTCTGGTTGTTCAGCCACACCTTAAAGGCACTATACCTGATTTTGCATTTCATTTTTTTTTTTTTTTTTTTTTTTTTTTTTTTTCTACTTGTCCTGTCCAGCATTGAAGCAAGCAGAATGGAAATCTGATTGCTTTATTCTGTTGAACAGTTTTGCTTTATCAAGCGGAGCTTTATGAACATAAGGCTCCACTTGATATCATGTTTATTCATTTTATTTCTTTATTTAAACATTTGTCTATTACACCATTCCATTTCATACTGCTGGGCCTGACAAGGGAGAAATGAAAGTGAATAGAGGTAATGATAGAAAGTGAAACAGAGAGAGAGGAGTAAGGAAGAGGAAGAGAGAGAGAAGAGAAAACATGAATCCACTTACACAGTTCACTGGTACATCTGTACCGCGATCCCTAAACAACCAAGGTCTCTGTTGGAAAACAAAACAAGCAATCCCCTACAGGAGTACCTGCAGGTGGCTTAAATATCCTCAGATCATACAAACACACGCAGAACTACGCAGAGAAGAGGTACAACCTAGTCAGCGCAATGGGAAGTAGAGAAGAGGTACAACCTAGTCATCGCAATGGGAAGTAAAGAAGAGGTACGACCTAGTCATCGCAATGGGAAGCAGTGTCACAGTGTCAACATGCATAATAAAGGGTGCTCCGTGGTGATACAGTCATGCAGATGCAGCCTCGTCTCTGCAAGGAGGAGGAAGCCCGCAAGGCTCGCGACCCAGGCCCCCAGCAGCCACCCGGAGGCCCAGATCCCAGCTACCCCCCCCCAAAGAGCGGACATGCATCCCCCGAAGGGCGGCAAAAAGCGGCCCCAGCCGGAGCCCCCCGCAGTCTGGAGGCCCAGGCCCCAGCGGACCAAGACCAGCAGCTGCCGACCCCACCGGGCGCCGGGCGTCCCCCGGAGCGGAGACAGCGCCGGGCCCAGGGCCCAAGCGCCCAGGAGCAGCCACCCCCCCCCCCGGACCCGGGCGGCCCAACCGAAACCCAGGAGGACCGGACCCCCCAGACGACGCCCCCCCAGGGCAGGCCAGCCCCCACCCCAAAGTCCCTGATACACCTGACACCAGGGCGCCACCACCTCTCCCACCCCCTACCCCGCCACCACGCTCACACACACACTCCCCACACACCTACCCCAACACTGGGGCTGAAAGATATACCGTCACCGCCCGTCACCGATTTTGCACATTTTCAAACCATGAACGAGGTGAACGGTGTAGTTTGAACTGAAAGCCCCGCCCAACCACGAAATAACGTGCATGTTTCATACTCACGCACAAAGAAACTCCAGAGGAAACTCGCATCTTCCAGTGCATTTCTTGTTTTGGTTGCAGTAAATGGCTGCGAATCAGCTAAATGACATCTTCTGTCACTTAATTCATGAATCTGTATCTTACCGTAACTACAGTTATGTACACAGATGCACAATTATGATGTGTTATGATGTTATAGTCGACATTACAACATGACAACCTAAAAAGTATCTAACCGGCCACTTCGAGTGAAGGTAAAGCTTGGTAGTGCCAGCAGCCGAGGACATATAAAGTGTGACTAAGAAGAAAGTTATTAGAAAATACCTGTGTAGTTGGATTACAGCATGTTTCCAGTCCACATTCTGTCCAAGGCCGTCCAGCTGCTCTCTACCATCAGTACAATCCACTGAGATTTACACCAACTTTATTCCTTCTTTGGTCTTTCCCTTGTTTCGACTATCTCTCCTCCTCAGATTTGATGCTTTCAGGCTGTTTTGCTGGGGTATCGCGACTTTCCCTTCGATAGACGCCATGCGGTTCAAGTGCTGCCGTGCATGAGCTAGGGGAGGGTGCTCCTCGTAAGGAAACACTGTTAGTGGCTGGCTGTAAACCGGAACATCTGTAGAATGAACTCTATTGGCAGAGAAAAGCGTCACGACAGCGTTAGAAACTTAAACTAAAAAGGCCTGGATTCATGCATATGCACAATGAATGAGTCATTTATTTTCATGAAATTACCTATTTTACCACATATCATACTGTGTAGAGAGCATTTTTCTTAGAGAGTTTAGAATAAAATCAGGTACAGGACCTTTAAAGTAAAGAGATCTCATAAGTTACAGAGGAAACTTTCCACTAGATGACTGAGACAGTCTGGTTGAGATAAGGTGCTGGGAACACTGGACCAATCAGGGACAGGAAGGGATCAAAGCTACTTTGCTGAGGTAGACTGACGTTGACTAACAATGTAGGAACCGAAAATCAGAAAATCCACTATTTCTATACGCGTCACTGTCTGCTAATGTGCGGTATATTAAAGACCCACTCCAGTCCTTTCAAAACATTCTCGGTGGCCTTTAAATGCTGATTATGAAGTTTTAAGCCAAAATCATGAACATGCCATTTTCCAGGACTCTGTTTTTGCAGGGCGCCATTGAGTTATGGGCGGAGTTTTGTGCCACGTGTATCACTAAAACCAGGCTCAGGTGCATTCTCAGAATCAACTGCTCTGGCAGACATAAGTCTGAATTTGGATTTTTAATTATCACCAGTTAAAACTACATTTCTGGATATCTGATGATGAAAGCTTAAATCCAAGACTTGAAAATGATCAGTAACTTCATAAATAAGGAGGATAAAATGTGTTTTTATCAGGTTCACAACATTGACAAACACCTACTGTACATGTGTGGTTTCTTGGTTTCTTATAGCTGTGGCCAAAAAACCTTAACCATCGCTCTCTCTCAGCAAAATGTTTCAGTGGATTTTAAAAGCTGATATCAATATCTTTCTTCTTAGCATTTCAACCGCTACAGCACAAAGCCTATGTGTTGATCTGCCATGTCTACTCTTCAAGAGTCTGAAGGGGCAAAGAAGGGCAGAAGCTTTGTGATTGGCCACTGGCTTTGTGACAAGTGTAAGCCAGTTTGTCTGAGCCTTTCATTTTGGGCCTGCTTCTTGTTCATGATGATTTAAATGCAGAAATACTCAGAAATGCAATTTTGAGTTTATTTTTCTCAACATATGTCCTCTAGCATAAGAAATTTGTCACATGAACATGTAAACAACATGAAAAAGTTTGATTTCAATGAGTTTGATTGATTGATTGGTTATTGTTTTTACACTTATTGTTTTTGTTATGTTGTGTTCATGCTATATTGTTTGGAAGACAAAAAGAAAGAGAGAGAGAGAGACAGCTTACCGTATTACAATATTGAATTTCCCTCCTGGGATAAATTAAGTATTTTTCATTTCATTTATTCATCAGAGTGGGTCTTTAATACAGCAGATAAAAACTTAGAGGGAAATTGGCCATCATTTTGCAAACACCCAACAAAATTTTTTTTTACACACTTAAAATGACATTTTAAAAGTAGGAAATGAATTATAAATGTTTTGTTTTAGTGATGATTCATCCCTTATTACAGTCACATTTTATCACCCTTTTTTGTTTATTTTTTTATGTAAAAGCTAGCCGTGGTATGTCACATTACTCACATCCATGTGTGCTTTCCATATTGTATGAAATGGACATGGAGGGGTGAGAAAAGTATTTGTAATGTGAACACAACATGTGTGAAAAGACTTAATCCTGACTACATTAGTCTTTCTAGAAGCTCCCACTGCACAAGAACAGGCTATTGTACTGACATGAATGGAAAAGCAGAAAGAGAGCGAGAAAGAAGAGTAATTTATGCAGAAGTTGAAAAAATGATAGAGTAGGGAGAGGGAGGGAGAGTGAGAGGCAGACAGAAAACAGACATGCAGTATAATTTATGCAGAGCTTCATCATGACACTGTGTGGAAGACAGAGACCTTAAAAAACATTGCTGGACTTCTGGTTTTGTCAGCACCTCATAAACATTAAGTATGATCCTGACATCGAGGCACAGAAACATGTAGTTTGCCACCTGATTACAGGAATAAAGCAAAGCTGATTAAACAAGGCTCTACAATCCTCCACTGTTCTCCTGTCATCTTACCTTTTTTTTACATTATTTGCCATAAATAGGTTCCCATATGTTTTAACTTAATTAGTGTAATCCAAGAACACCCTTTTGTTTCCATCACAAGCAGTAATGCTTTATAAAGTAGTGTTTTATTGAATATTCTTCATGATCTCTCTTTCATAAAACCAATTCATGACCCAACTCTGAACAGATGTTATTTTCTTTTTCTTTGTGGAAAGTATTTTAATAATTTCTCAGTTCCTGGAAACTTATTGAAATGGTTGATGACTCATTTTTCACAATTAAATTGCTTACTCCATGTTGAAGTTTATCAGAGCTGATCAGTTGTTGTGGACAGCGGCTGATCAAGCCTTTGAAGCCGACTAATTAGTGCACTTTGGTCTTTTAGACAGTCCATAGCTTCTATTTCAGGAAGCTACAAATTTGTAGAGGCAACTAACTACTTGCTGTTCATGCAAACTTTGAAGATTTTTCCTCTCTTTTTTATAAAACAAAATACAAGAGTAGAATTAACCCTTTACCACTTTGGTATGCTATATTTATCCTTCCATACATCCATTTTTTATTCTTGTTTTATCCTGTTCAAGGTCTTGGAGGGGCTGGAGTCTGTCCCAGCTGCCATTGGGTGAGAGGTGGGGTACTCCCTGGAGAGATTAGTAGTCCATCACAGGGTATTATGTCATATATTAGATATGAACAGATGCATTTGTGTTTAAACTTAGCTGGAGTCAATATTTTAAACCTCAACATTTGTGCAACACAATCTGAGTAAAGCACATGTAGCTGAAAGATGACAAGGTAAACTATGCTAGCACTTGCAGCCGAAGCGTTTTAGATCTAACGAGCTGCGGAAACTGGAAATTATGCCATGCAAATGTTTGTGAAAACAGTACACAGCCCGCTATGCCGTATTTAATGACGCTCTCATTCCAATCCCCACTGACTCTAAAGGTGATCAGACTTTATTTAGTTGCTGGTCTGATATGCATTTTCTTTTTTTTGTTTCGCAGATTTTATTTAAAAGTGGTGAATCAATCAGCTTGAGTCGTGGTTCGCCACAGTGGCTGTGAATTATGTAGCTATCATATAACTCATCACTCAGCTCGCAAGTCATGCAACTTATAACGGAACGCTGCATGAGGGTCTGAGATAGAGCAGAAAAGAGTGAGACAGAATGAAAGAGTGAGAGATGAAAGAGAAATTGAGTATGAGATTAGAAGAGCAAATGCGCAAAAGAGGGGTGGAAGGAGAAGGATGGTAAGAGATGAAGAGCAAAAGAGGACGAGATGGAGAGACTGGTGTGGCTAGCCAAGCAGAAAAGGCTGTCAGTCTCTATAAAAGATCTCCTCTGTCAGATTAGTATGAGAAGGCTTCTCTAACACTGCCTCTCTTTCTCTTTTCCCTCTTGTGTTTCTCACTCCTCTCTTACAGGATTCTCTCACTCTGTTTCTTTTTCATGTTCCCCTCACGTGGCTTTCCACCCAGAAATATGTACTAGAATGCTCCAGGTTTTCTTTTTGCATGTCAAATTAGCACTGATTTATTTTTACACACAAAGATCTGCCTGTGTCTATTATTGCAGGCAAAATGGGTTTGTACGTATAAATTACTGTATTGTTCTGCTGCTGAATGAGCGAATATTTGTTAACAAGGCTTCCTTTTAAGACGGGGAATATCATTAGTGATAATTAGTCTGTGATAGGAGCTCAGGCTGAAGAAGAGTGACTACATGAAAAAACACGGAGCTGTAGTTCAGGCTGGATTAAGCTCACTGAGGTAATGGTAATGGGCAGTTTTTACAATCTCTCCCATCTATTAACTCTGACAGTAATGTTTCATGACACTTAAGCCTCTTATAGTCCTCTTTACATTTCTTATTGATTTTCTCCAAGTTGTCGTTTTGCTGAAGGCAACATTGCCCATCCTCCCAAGTGTGACTTTGTCCCACATCAGTCAGGGTTTGCCGAGGCGAACAGCAGTGTGTGTTTTTGGTTTGTAGATGACATGAACTTGTTTGAGTCACAAATTGCAAGTGTACAAGTTGCAACAACTTTTTTTTTTTCCTTTTCATTTTTGCTTATCCTTTTAGTCATACCAAGGGAACGGATTGTGCGATGATGACTTCAACATCCCGCCTATTACTCCCCCCACCTTGCCAGACCACATGCTGCCCCCTCACCTACCCAACGATTCTTCCTCTGGACCATACCACCCCATGGAGCCCCCCTCCAGCTCAGCTCACCACCCTTATCAGCTGCAGGGGATGGACCTACCTAGCATGCCTGGCAACCAGGATGGGGCTGCTATGTTGAACCAAGATGGTGGCACATTCAGCCCAGAAGGCGGCCCAATGACCAGTACTCTGTCTGTGGTGAGTTGTTTCAAATGTGTCTCACAATGTTAATATGACTGGATGGTACAGCAGTGCAGAGCGAAGAAGATGACTACTCGTAAGGACATAACACCAGAAAGCACGACTGTTTTCTAATCTATGACAAATGAGTATGTAAAGTGAAATAATTTGTCCTACACCCTGCCCACCCACATGTGGGTTTTCAACCATTCTTGCTAAGTCGAGTCACTTTTGGGGGTCAAAGTCTAAAACAGATGTTTGATCTTTAAGCCCTTAGATTCAGTTCACTAAAACAGAATTATGAATAGATTTGTATGAAAGATTTAGCAATTAGTAGTCTGATAACCGCTCCCTCTCTCAGTCTGGGGGAACATTTTAGGGTCCAGTGATTTTGCATGTCAAAGGTCACTCACTTTGAACTTTGAATGAAACAAAAGGAGGCTGTTACCTTGTGTATGTTTCTCAAAGGAGTTTGTGAAATTAGAAACCAGGTCATACTATTATTTACATGGAATTCAAAACCTCATCCTTAGCAAGTTTTTAATCCAAATGTGTTTATTCTTCACAATGCCATTCTGTACTACGGCTGCCACAAACGATTATTTTGACAATCCTCTAGTCACCAATTATTTTGTTGATTAGTTGGCTAATCAGATCATATAAAAATTGTAGCACTTTCTCATTGAATCGAATGGAAAAATTCGATTGGCTGGTAGTGTGTGAGTTTATTTAGGTCAATAAGCAATTCAAGAAAAGCTGACCAGACAGAAAGACAGACAAGTCAGCAAACGGTACAGTGGCAATTTTTAGAGGAAAAACTAAGCTAAAAAAGGAATAAACGATCAGACGATTATGATTATAAAATAGTCGCCACCTTTTTTTGATAGTGGCAGCTCTATTTTATACATTACCAAGGTACATTACTGGTTGCATCTAGGTTCTTCTGGGTTTATCTGATTCTTGGCCAGGCTGTTTGCCATCTTACTATAGACAGGGGATAAATATTAATACATATTTAACTCTGCTGATGGCAAAAGGAGTAGGCTGGCACTTTCAGAGCCAGAATCAGGAATATATGCATTTGGAGAATGGTATTTTCTTAACTAAAAGACTATCAATACCTCCTTTCATCTTGAATTACTGGGAGCATGCTTTCTTTTTTTTTAGATTTATTCATCTAACCAGTTGTTGTCACGTGTCACTCTAGGAAAGTAGCCTACAAGTTGTAGAATTAGTGCACACATTTTGGGCTAAGCCAGTTAGAGAAGATCTACTCCTTCTCTACCTGTGATTGGCTCTTCTCTTGTTATTCTCCTTCAATGACTGTAAGTTTAGGGGATGAACACACATACAGATAGATATGCAAGGAAAAAGGATTAAAGTTTGAAACTTTCAGTCATGAGCCTCGAAAGAGTTTATTGCTTCAAAGCTTCAGTGTGTAACGTTTAGAGGATATGTTTGTGGAAAAGCAGCTTAAAGTTCAGAAAAATATTTTTATTAATGCAGAACCACATGAAAATGAAAATAGTTTTGTTTTCATTACTTTAAATGCAGCAATTTATCTACAGTATAATTACCATGTTTCACCCATGTGTTACCATCTGGCCCTGGCCTTTGATCCAGCCTTCTATGTTTTTCACGGTAATGATACAGTCGTTTGGGTGTAGGAGATCTCATTACATCCTACAAACTGGACATGTAATTAATGTAATTTTGTCAGTAGATATTTAATATTTTAACAGTATTTTGCTCAGCTATTACTGTACTATTGTTGTGCAATGCTTACACTACTCACAAAAAGTTAGGGATATCTGGTTTTTTTGTATGATGTCAGAAATTGACCTAAAATCCACTACAACCTTTCCAGGTGAACTGAATTAGACTTTCTCTAAACTTTTCAGCGCACATGTACATTGTTCAATGGTTAAATATCTATTGCACATCACGCTGTTCTCCAAAAACCGAAAGTTGAATATCCCTAACTTTTTGTGAGTATTGTATTTGAACCCTTATTCAGCTTTCTCTCATTAAATATATCAAATAACTGTTTTTTTTTTCTTTTAAATTATGTATTTTTTTTTTTTTTTTTCATATTACACGTTGGAAGTTTTGTTAGTATAAAACTGTAATGCTCAGTAAGGACTGACGGTTGGGATTATAATAGGAAGCATCTGCTTCATGCTGTTGCTCCATGAATGCAGAAAAATAGTTAGCAGTATTTACAATGGAAAGATGAACTTTTTATTATCTGATTTTCTTTTCAGTGACAGTGAGTAACTCAGGACAGGGCCCTTCATCTGAGGTCAGAGATAAGCTTTAGGATAATATTTATAGAAGTGTTACTGTCACCATCTGAACTGTACATTGGAATACATCTGTCAGTTCTTGTTGGTCTCTAGGAAGACCTTTGCTGATATTTTTATTAGATTTGTTTTAGTCATTATTACAGCTGTTCAGTATATTCATCATGTTTTTCTTTTCTTTTTCTGGTGTATCAATCATTTCTGGATGAGTATAAAATGTGTGACATGTTTTTTCTCACATTGTTCCCTAGATAAGTAACAGCTTTACGTAGTTCTCCACATTAATGATTAACATGTCACATTTCTGTGATTACCAGAACTTTCCAAATACTTTTTTTGCTACTATTTTTTACCAACTGATCATTTAGATAATTGCATTGAGGAAGATAAATGTTATCCTTACTGGAACTCCAGTTGATCTAAACTTTGTGAAATAACCCAATGGAAGTTTGATGATAGGTTTAGCTTTCCAACTCTGTCATTTAGCCACTGGAGTCTTGAAATGTTGCAAACGCTCATTTTGAACATGGTGTACATTCAGACAAACAGCAGAAAATCTGTAGGACTAGTTAAGAACATTTCAGTCATTGTCTCTGAAATAATTGAAGTTGTGACCTCGTCGAGTTGATGCTCCAAGCAGAGGAAGCAGCACATTCAGCTAGATTTTATTCTACAAAGTCACACTTCATGGTGGACTATCAGTTTGTTTCTTGATCAAATGTACTTTGATTCACTTACTGGAAGCAAATTGAGAATCTCAGTGGGTTGTCAGATTTGAACTGACAGCCTGCGGGTATATTTTAACTGTATTCTTTCATATTGCATTCAGTGTAACCGTGTGAAATAGGATATTGCCCGGGGCAGTGTTATTTGAAGGCCAATCATAGCAGCTGGTCGGTCTGACATTTGCTTCATATTTTAAGTCTTCATTTCACAGTAAAGTGAAAATCTTGCTTTTAGCTGTGACATTCAGATGTGGCAGACTGTGTCATACAGTAAAGAAATGAAAGCTAAACCCGAGACTCGTACTTACTTCAACTGTCATAGAAACTGGCTGCTCAGAGCGGTGCCAGAGGTTTATAAGAGTCGGTATCTGTAATAAAGATTGCTCCTGTTTTTATTAAGAATGAAACTTTCTCACCTCCCACTCTTGATCTTTCAGTCCTTCTGTCTGTTTTCTTAATCTCTATATTAAATGTGCCTTGTGTAATATGAAGAGTCATTTTTGAAAACACAAGAGGCTTTCCATCTGACTTTAGCTAAATTAGAATGACTATTAAACACAACAATTGATTTTTTTCTTTTCTTCTTTTTTAACAGTTTTTAATTAAATTCAGATTTTCTTTCGTCTTGACTTTAGATGTGATTAACCTGTCTGTTAACTGCAGAACAATGGAGATCTTTATTTCATTGGCCTGAAGGCGAGGTCTTATTTCTCTGCTTCAGCCCTACTTTTTCTGTCTCCCTCCCTCTCTGTACCTCGCTTTTATATTTCCATGCTAACATACATTTACTGCCAGACCATGAATTATCGTTGCTTAGCAACCATGCCGGGCTCAGCCTAATCGGGGTGGGTAGAAAATGGGCTAGAAAGACTCAAGTCAAAGTGTGTGCGTGCTTTTCCTTCAGGAGCAGGACTATTCATTTGTAGTTAATACTGCTCTTTTTTTAATTTTTCTCCTGCTGCTGTCTGAATGGTGATGCCTGAAATGATTATTTTAGAGAGGCCTGTCCTCTTCTGTTAGTTAATTAGTATTTTTTTCAGTTTATCTTTTCTGATGTCTACATTTCTTTTTGTTTTCCTGCATTGTTGTCACAATATATCAGAAAATAAGTTTCTAGTTTCACTGTAGTCAGTTATTTTTTCCAACAGCTGCTTGTTTGAAACAGATTTGCTTAGTGAATTGAAATGTTTTATTTTAAAAGTCCCGGGGTAAAAACGCCTCCTTGGTGAAATTTCTAATTCAGCAATAAAATAAATAAAAATAGGAGGATGAATATTCCATGTTATAGTCAGGGTTTTACAATATTCAAAATGAGACTCCACCTCGTCTGGAGAATTTCTTGTTTTTTAGTCTTCGGTGGCAAACTGTCCGTTTAACAAAAATCCCTGCTTCATGGAATATCCCTTATAATTATCATCCACCCTCACATCACAGTCTCAGAGCAAAATTAAATGTGTCAGCTACAGAAAATACTGTCCCGATTAGATTTATTAATTTCCTGATCAGACAGTTTTTGTGCAATTTGACAAATACTGAATTACCAAGTTCTTAGACATCAAACCTTTTTTTCTTTTTTTCAATCTTCTGGACAATGCGCTGTACGATGTCTTATATTTTATTGGCAAAGCAATTAAAAAATAAAATATTTTCTACATCCATAATGAAAATAGTTGTTTGTTGCAGCTGTAGTCTGAATACTAGGTCTTTTGAATAGAAATATATTTTTTTCGTTTAAATGAGATTTAAACTGGTTTAAAAAGGTTCTCAAACATTGAATGCAATTAATTTCTCTTTTTCCTTGTTTCTAGGTCTTGGTGATGGTAATCACAATTAATCATACTGACATACTATTACCATGAATGTGCTCATTTAATAGAAAATTAACTACAATTTTAATGACAGCCTGAAAAAGTCACCCTGTGTTTATTATGACATTGATCTAAAACTGATGAACAGTTATAAAACTGATTATATTCTAAAAAAAAAAAGAAAGAAAGAAAAAAAATATATATGAAGTAAATTAAATGCTGACTATTATATGAGATAGAAAAGAAAAAAAAAACTTTAGACTGTTAGACTGATCAATTGATTTTAAAACAGGGTAGAAATGATGCACATAAATGTTTTTACTTTATTTTTTTTAACTATTAAAATTTAAGACAAAAACTCTTATTTTTTCTTTTGGATGATTGACAAAAACTGTTAAAGAAACCCCTAATTTATGATTCAGTTTCACTACTGATTCACTTCAACTGCTGCTTTAATTAATACTTGTCAAAACCTGCTAGGAATAGTCATTTAGGCAAACGATTTTTGGGGTCCTGTTCTCATGCAATCTCGGGTTACAAATTCATGTTTTTTTCACTAAAAGCAGGATCATAATCAGAATTTCACAGCTCTTTTCTCATGTTGAAACTCTTCGTAAACCACACTTGTTAAAATGTGAAGCCACCGTATGCAACTAGAGCTTTGACCCTGACATGAGTCAGTCATTACTCAAACTTAAGGGGTTCCCCCATCATCAGAATTTACCTTCCTCTATTCCCCACACCTCAATCTCCTCAAAGGGAAAATCTGAGTTAAACTTATTTTTGTAGCTATTTTAGGTCTCAAATGGTTTTAAATTGGTATTATCTTCTGTTGTCACGAGAGTCTGTGGTGTAACATTGTGCTCTCCTGTTCCAGTCCATGCCCTTCATTTTCCTTTAGTCTGTTTGTCATCCTGAGCCAGGTAATTTAAAATGGGTAACATATTTAGCCATAATCATTATCTGTCATATTTGCTCGGCAGTTTTAGTCAGTTTTATTTTATTAAAGGAGAAAAATTTTGATTTGTTCACATAAATACATCGTCAGTATCTCAGCTTCCTCTGGAAGGCTTTAATCCAGCTTTTAAATGTGTCAGAGAAAATGGCTTTTGAAAGTTTATGACCCCGAGCTTGTTTTTCTGTTTACTACTGCGGCATTTACTGAAGTCCTGACCCAGTCAACGCCAAACCACAAATAGTATTTATCAGCATTTCCACCAACATTTACATAAGTCTGAAACCCGTTCCCATGTTCGAGAAATGTCGCTTTGTGTTCCATCTAAATACCACAGCGGTGTTCAGAGGCTGCTGCCAGTAACCGAGTTCAGGTAACGTGTTCCCAAGAGGGGCACAGCAGAACCAGACCACATCCGTTATCATTTGATGCTTACTCAGGGGAAACTTTAATTTCATACTACCACCCATGTCACATCTTCACATTTGTGACGATTGGTGTGAGAGTTCCCACACTGAGGTTAACAAATGTTAACTTTTGTTTTCCAAAGAAGTGGACAAAACAACCCTGACTCACTTCTAGACTGCTCGCTTTTTGGCAATGCCACTTTAAACTGAACAAGAGACTGAAAATATGATTAGTATCTGGAGACACACATAAAAAATAAAGCTGTCCAAAGATGAACTTTCAAGTTGAATACGTAATGTTTAAGAATCTCAAATCAGCCAGACCAGTGGTCTGTGTTTTTCTTTTTTTCAATTTCTGTTTTTATGTCATCCCAGACACTACATAAAGTATGACAGTCCTGCGAAAATGTCTTTTGTGCAAGGCATTTTTATTTATATAGCACATTTTATACACAAAGGCAACTCAATGTGCTGAACATAAATTAAAGAAACATTTAAAAAAATGAAAAACAGATTAAAATAACGTTAAAAAGCAATCAGAAGATTGAAAGACTTCAAAAGATTCAGTTAAAGGCATAGGAAAAGAAATAAGTTTTTAACCTGGATGTAAAAAATCTCTACACTTTGGGAAAACATACTTTAACCCTTATTGGGAGTTTGTTTCAGTTTTTGCTGCATAACAGTAAAATGCATTTTCTCCATATTTTCTCTGGACTCTGGGTCCTACCAGCTGACCTGACCCGATGGATCTGAGAGTCCAACTTGGATTGTACTACATTACAGTAGTCTAGCCTACTGGAGATAAACGCATGGATAAGTTTCTTTGGTCTTTTTCGGACACAAACCCTTTAAGTCTACTGGTGTTTATTAGCTGATAGGATGTTTTTGTAACCGCTTTGATCTGACTGCTGAGATCTGAGATTTTACTCGGTCTATTGTTTTTGAATTCCAAGTTTCAACGGGTTTGCTGACCTTAAGCCTTTTCTCCTGATTACCAAACAATATAGGTTCAGTTTTATCTTTGTTTTACTGGAGGAAATTTTGACCCATCTAGCAGTTTACTTCTTCTAAACACTGACATAGGGGGTCTGTTGGGTTGCTGTCGTTGGTGATACAGCCACATAAACCTGTGTATCATCAGCACAGCTATGGCAATCTACCTTGGAGTTCTGGAGAATGCGGCAAAATGCATTTAACTTTAGTCTTTTTTTAGGGACTTTTAGTTCTCTTTACCCCCTGTAGTCACAGAAATATACCAATGCAGCATTTTTTCATTAATTACATGTATTATACATTAATTTAGTTAAATGGCGTTTCATTTAGATATTTTGATGTAATTTTGGATTCGTGCAATGTTCATCACATGGCTCTTATCATTAACCAAATTAATGAAAGCTTTTGTTAGGAAATAAAGACGCCACATAACATTAGCTACAGCAGCTGTAGTTCTCTCAGTATAGCTAAGTTAGCATTTAACATTATTAGAATTTACATTTAAAGCTACTTTGCCTTCAGCTATTTCATCAGACTCAAATGACCTCATGTCAGTATTAGCTAAATAATATGAACATGTGCTAAATAAAACGTATACATGTAAAATATTAATCCGAGTTACATCAGACTGATTTTTATCAGCAATGTTTTTAGAGTTTCACCTATAACTCCTCACTCCTTCATGCCTTTTAACTCCATCTTCTCTATTCGATTTGACTCAGAGGCATCATACCATACTGAAACAGAATAAATTGTCCTGCTTATGACAGAGCGGATACAATTTATTTAAAATACATTATGACAAAACATTAACATGGTGAGATTAATGCAAATGATGTATTTCATGTTATTTAAATTATAATGTTGTTTGTGCCTCAACTCAAGCATGTTGATATTGCTCCCCCATTGTTTATGCCCATTGTTTCAGACACATTTGTTTAGAAAGACGATGACACACGATGCATTTATGACGCAGGTGTGACAGTAAAAGTGTGGAGCGTGCTGTCTGGTCACTTTATATCCTGCAGTAAACATCCTTCTGATAAATAACTGAGGCCCTCAAGACAAAAAATAAACTAGTGTGTATTTGTTAAGTCGGCACCTGTGGACTCAACTTCTTCTCCAGATACGTAACCACTTCTCTGGAGTGTAGCAAATGGAGTTTAAAAAGCTCTATTGATGTACTTACACTTGAGTGGGAAATGGGAATTGATGTTTTAAATGACTTCTGATCCTCTTTTCCCTCAGTGCTGTATTGCCTGTTGCCACGGTTACTATCAGATTTCATTATTAGTGAATCCTGGACCGCTGCACACAGCAAAAAACCCTGCCAAGCATAGGCAGACTCTGTTTCAGGTTTAGCTCTGTTACATGAGCGTGTTATGTACCTCGGATACTTTTTCAGGCCAATGTGGAATCTAAGATTCAGACTTGATTTGAAAGCAAACTATAAGCTGTCTCAGTGACACTTGACAAAGGCTGTCATTTATTTTTTATGACCATTTGTTGGCTGTGGAAAAGGCAGTAAACAACACTGACTGACACAAAGGCGCATCACTAATGTAAACATATTAACCTGTCAGTTGTTTTGTTCACCACTGTATTTTACACATTATTTAGCCCAATTGTTTTGGCTTCATAATGAATTTAAGTCCAAGATTTGTCCTGTATTTAGTGTTGTTTTGGTCCATATAGGAAAGAATACTCTGATGTGCTACCAGACAGTGTGTTTGTATATCCAGTAGTTGTATCAATACTATCCACTTTTTCTTTTAGCCCTTTATTTGTCTTCTATAACCTCTGATGATCTCTTAATTTCCTGTTAGGAAAAATAAGTTGCTAACTTTGATCTGCTCTTTGGTGCTTAACAGGGAGAGTACGCCTGTCCATTATATACAGTCACTGATCCATTTTTTTATCCACAACTACTAAGATTAGTGGGGCACATTGCAAGAAAGTGTTTACCAGTTTCTTTTTAGTTTTTCAAGAAATGCTTTGTTATATTGATACTGACACGTTTTGTATCATGCTGTGAAAAATAGAAGCAGTAGATGGTCATTATCATGAGTGTATGTTAGACGTCCACTCTTTTACATGTATTTGATCTAAACAAACATCTTATGCACACAAGCTGATCAATTATGATTGTCAGTACAGCTAGGGAGTAGGGATGGGCGATATGGACTAAAAAATGTACCACAATAATGTCTGGGGTTTTTTTTTTGTTTGTTTGTTTTTTTTGTTTTTTTTAACACAGTAGCGATAAGTGACAACAAAAAAAATTCAGCCTAATCTTTGTATTATAAATCTATTACTACATTCTGTCTTGCGAGCCCTAAAATGATACGAGAAGCCACTAAACTAAGTAGTGGACCTTTATTGACACCAAACAAACAAGTCTGAAATATGAGAACAAATTTGACATTTTTTTCAAACGGTGGAAACGACAAAACTAACTATATGTAAATAACTGTAAAATACAACCTGATTAATTGACTTTATCTTTTTATCATGAGATGACAAATTATTACCATGGGGAATTTCTTTGATGATAGAGTACTTTATATTGTACACAATAACATATTGCCCATCCCTACCAGGGAGCATGTTGACGACAACTGTTGGAAGAAAATCTTAAAGGTGCCATGGCATAATTTCACTTTTCTGGGGTTTTGGTGTATAATATGATCTGTTGTGCACTGATGAGGCCATGTGAATGTCCAGAGTGAGAATCAAAGTTCCTGTTTATGGTCTGTCAGCTTTGTCTCTCTGCTCAGAAACAGTTGAATCAGACAGCAGGCTATCATCCTACGTAGTTCTATCATTCTACGTAATTTAATTGCTCCAATAAGAGCACACTATCAAGTAACAGCGCCCCCCCCCTCTCTCTCTCCTAACGGTCTATGCCCGTCCGCTCCCCCTCCCCCTCCCTGTCTGATTCAGCTGGCAGCTGCATGTATGGAGCTAGTAGTAACTTCTCTGCAGTCAGGTCTGGGTTTTCAAACAAATGGATTTAAAAGCAAACTTCTGCAGCAACACTGAGGGAGGCGACCACAACCTTGTCATTACCTGTAAGTTTATTTATTTTCTAAATGCTGTCTTGTCTGATAAACGTAGCTCACTATCTGAACTGCCCATGTTGCTAGCAGTTAGCCTTTAGCAAACTCCGACCGCAGCTTGACCTAGATTCTCCAAATAAGGTCATAGCCAAATAAGGTGTAGCCAATCAAAATGAAGTCAACGTGGTCTCCGGGTAAAGCTCCACATCATCACCGGACCCAACTGTATTACTGAGGACGTGAGGTCTGGCGTTTCAAAACAATACTCCGCTGTAAAAAAATGCTGTTTTTCTTTGGAGTATTTACATATGCAGTAATGCCAACAACATAAACTAGTTTTTAACTGTTATGTCATCACTCCTTTAACACTGCTTTGTTAGCACTCACTTTGTTAGGTTTTTTTGTGTGTGTGTGTGTGTGTCAGTTGCCTCAGCCTTTTTATTGTAGTTTCAAAATAACAACCTCATCAAGATTTGTGATAAACCCAAGACTCAACAAGACACTATATTTTGTCTTCAAGCCCCCTATCAAAAAGTAGTATACATGAAGTTTATTCTGTATTATTAAGTATGCCTAAGTATAAGTATACCAGTATGGATCAGTGTGAGCCTACAACACAACCCCGATATTCACATGAGCACAAAGCTGGTAGGGGTGAAATCATGCCTCGCATTTGAATAGCATCTGATGGACTGTGAGCCTCAAAAAACGTTTTCCAGCCTTTTTTATTTTTTTTCTCCGCCAGTCAGTCTTTGAAATAATGTTGAAATGTCGTCCATTAATGCCGACACTAGAAAAAGATATGAAGCAAACTAATGTCTGTTGGACTAAGCGATGCCCATCGTCTGCCCGCTGGTTAGACGAACCTACCTAATCTGATGATCAGTTTTCCGATCTTGTGATGTATTTGGTTTCATCAGGTAAGCCCTGTGTTCAAATCATTTATCCTTTATTGAATATTAATTTTCCCCCGGATTTTTAAGAAATGGTGGTATTTCTTTGCTGTACTTCTCAGGAGTTTACTCTCATCGATCAAGCCATAAGTTACCGGTGGCTAGAAGCTTATCGGTATTTAACTGGTGATGACTTTGTGCAGTGTTTATAACGCTGCAAATGCTTTTCTGCCAGTTTTTATGGCTTGTATTGTTATGTGGGAACATTGATGGCAGTAATCTGGATGAATGTGATCTTTAACAGTTGGTCCCGAGGAGACGGGAACGGCGGGCAGCGCTGTGATTCTGTACATCCACTGATTTCATGGTGTTATCTATCATCTGTCCAAAAACAGCTAGAGGATTTAAATAGTGAGACCAAAATTATTTTTTTTTATCAGTCACAAAGTGATCTGAACATACTGTTAGACGTTTCCATGGTTTCCAGTGTGAACTGTCAGCATTTATGGGCTTGATAGCCGCTAGCCACTTAGCACGTCCTTCGAGGCTTTTCCTGTTGTTTTGGGAACTGGAAAAAAAATCTCTTGTCCGTGTGGTAGTTTTGTTTATGGCAGCCATACACAGCGTGTCTTCTCTGTATTTCCAAAGTAGAATAAACAAAGATTGATGAGTAATGAAGCAGGTAATCAAATAGCTCCCCTATGCAAAGAAGCAATGTTTTCACCCCCTACCTAACCGGATGTGACGAATTTGGCAAAAATTCCCGGATGCTCGCGGTGATCCATACTAAGGAGCATGTTGTTGTAGTACACTAGAAAGTATACTAACTAGTTACTTCTTCGGACTAAATTGGAACATTTTAAGTTTTTAAAAGTATAGTGTAACTATACGTACATTTTAAGGTCAAAAGTACAAAAGTACACTTCCAAGTATACAAGTACACTCATCTACTACATATGCTACTAGTATACTATGGATATATTTCCCTGCATGTCAACAGTGCCATGATAGGAACTCAAACCCAGGTTTCTGGGACCATAGCCCACCTCTGTAACCTCTACACTACCTTTTTTTTGTTCATTTCACTACTTAACCTTTTGCTAAGTACACTTTTAAGTTTACCTAGCATATCAATTGTAGCGCGCTATTTATATTCTTGAAATGTAGCAGTGTAACAAGTTAACTCATGCAGTATATACACTCGAATGCAATGTATTTACAAAATCACAAGACAAAATGTTGTGAACAAGTTGGCATATTTATACAACATTTTAAAACAAAACATATGGTGTAGTTACACATACCTGCTTAAATCATTAAAGTTGTGCATTTAATAAACAAAGCTTCTCTCAGCTAATGTGTGTAGTGGGAAACATTTTTATCTGCAAAATTAAATGTGAGCACGAGTGATTGACTCGACCTGATTTTATACTTTGATAATGTTCACTATGTATAAGTACTTTGTGACAGAAAGAAGTAAAAAGAATGCTAAATTATAAGTGTTAGTATTTAAGTATAAATGTAAGTTGTAGTATTAATATAGTCTTAGAATTTTCCATATACTTTTAAGTATAAGCCAGGTGTACTTCCTCAGTTTTAGTATAGAATAAGTAAACTCATTGTACACTTGAATAAACTACTTTTTTGCTGAGGGAGACAGGAAATAGAACTAAATTGAATCATTTTAGACATGAGGTAAAAAGTGATGATGCGTCAATTCCCAAAATATTATATTTTGTACAATGAGATAGCAGCTTATTCTGGTAGACATCTATTTTCTGAACACGAGTACGATATGACTTCTTTAACTGATGTTGAATATTGAGCAGTATTGTAAATAGATAAATCAAAATCCAATAATTCTCAGCCATCGCTTTGTGTCTTTGTGCAGATGCAGCAGATGGTGAACTCAGATTCTCGGTTTGCCAGCAGCCAGCAACCAATTGAAGCAGCACTTGGACCCAGGAACCAATCAGGCATGAGTCAACAAAACCAGTTGTCTACGATCAACCAATCCCAGCTGGGCCTGCATAGGAACTCTGTTGCCCATAATTCTCCTTCACCTCCTGGAAGTAAATCTGCCACACCATCCCCACCCAGTTCAGCACATGAAGATGACACTGAAGATGGACTCAGGGTAAAAAAACACACACAAAGTAATACAAATGTACATAGACACAACTCCTCCGGTTTGTATGAGTCATTGTGTTCCTTCTCACAGAGCTGTAAGCAGTGAGATATATAGCTATCATATTTGTTCTGTTGTGTGAATGCATGTGTGCACATATGCATGTAGACAGTGGAGAAGCATAATGTTATGTGTCATAATAGACCCATTTTCTCTGCATATCAACTAGATAGAAATCAGCTCCCTCACTGTTAGCTGTCTCACTCAGACACAAGCACATTGCAACAACCTGACTCCTCATATTCTGGGGAAATGAAACCATTACTGCTGAATGATATTTACCAATTTTCTCAGAGGCTACAGATGGGTAACATTATAAGCCAGTGTACTAGTATACTGACTTCAAAACGAATGGGAAATAAAACCAAAATAGAGACCTTTTATACCTTCACTAGTCATTCCTGAGCATAAGACTGTCTTTGTAATTATATAGGTGATTTGACTATGAAGTCACTGTATGTAATTCATTCATACAAGCCACTAGCATTGAGCAAACACAAACAAATTGTGTATGCTAGAAGGTAGTCAAATGTTGTATCAGAGCTTAATGGATTAAGGGAATGTAGGTATCCATAAGAGCTGCAGCATTTGACAGAATAATAAAGATGAAATGTGAAATAGTAAAACAGATAGAAAATTATGCAACTAATTCAACAGAAATGCAGTTATAGTATAGCAATTGTAGAACTTCCAAAACTTCATGTGGAATCTGAAGTGGTAAAACAAATGGAGCTCATTTAAAGACAAACATTTCTGCGTGTAGGTGAGAAGATCCTGTATTGATCATGTTCAGATTGAATCTGAATACAGCTGATTAATTGTTAGCCTATGTCATAAGGCTGCTGTCAGTCAAATTTGATCAAATCTCATCGATTGAGAGTGATATATTTTACCGTATTCAAATGATAATGATATAAAGGAATTATTGTTGTAAAGTTTTAAATTAAATAACTAAAAAGTAATTCACAGCTAGTTTCCCATCACTTTGGTATTTTACAAAACACACATTAACATTTCAAACTATGTTGGATTAAATCAAGTATTGAACTCTGCAGCGTCTTTATTATTTAATTTCATGGGCTTCAGTATAATTGTTGTCAACAGACACTGTAAAGTTACACTAATCATGATTATGTTTTAAAATCTTCTATCGATATTTCCACAACTGTCATTCAGTCTTAATCTGGTATAACATTTAAACATGAAAATTGCCGAGACATTGGTGATGCAATGCAATTCTTTATTAAAAGCTTTGTGTATCATGGCCTTTTAGCTCAAATAAAAGATACAAATCTAGTACAGTATGATAATAATGTTTTGTGTTTTTTAAATAGACACACATTCCTTAAGACTAGCGTTAAGCTGGAATTGAGTAAAATATGTTTCATCAGTCTTACTGAACTGATGCAGTATCTGCTGCATCTTTCTTTCCCCCAGTCTGACAGAACAGATACTGATGTTTAATATTTTAAATGTTGGTAACACTTCATTTTACATGATTTCCTCAGAATTTCTTCTAAATTTCCAAAAAGAACTGGCAATTGAAACAAATCAGATGTTCAAAATTAGAGAGACTCATTGATTAGTTGGTTTTATGCAGCTTATCAAGACTAAGAAAAATTTCTGAAACAGATTTTATCCATTTAAACTTTGATAAATATAGTCATCTCATTCATTTCTTATTTATGACTACATTGTTTTCTCCTACTATTTCTCATATTTTGTACTAAATGTTGCATTTCTAATTGTTAAGCCAAAGGACTACACGACTTTCTGTGTTATCTCCAAAGTTTGACATGGCTAAGCTGTACAGTGGCGTTTGTTTAATCCATAAAGGCTACATACATTGATTTTATGATGTTTTTGGCTATGAGTCTTGATTAACCCAGCTAAAGCTGAAGAGATTGATGCTAACTGTTGTGGACGTGCTGCATTAGAAACAGTTAGTGAACTAAAGCATCATGGAGATGTGACCTTTTTATAGCGTCTGTCATTTTTAACCACTCAGAGAGACTCCATCAGTTCTGCTGACTGGTGGGGAGTTTCCATATGATTCATCTCTGTGGTCAACTAATTAACATCAAACAATAACAGATGAGGTCAAATGAAAGTCTTACACCTTTAACTGTTCTTCTGGATGATATCATCAAATACAGTATAAATCGTGTGCTTCTCACTTTATGTCATTTTCATACTTCAATCTGTTCTTTATGCATTCTACCAGACATGAACTTTCTACCAATATTGTTGTGTATATTATATATTGTATGTATTGTATACACTCACCGGCCACTTTATTAGGTGCACCTTGCTAGTACAGGGTTGGACCCCCTTCTGCCTTCAGAACTGCCTTAATCCGTCGTGACATAGGTTCAACAAGGTACTGGAAACATTCCTCAGAGATTTTGCTCCATATTGACATGACAGCATCACGCAGTTGCTGCAGATTTGTCGCCTGCACACCCATGATGCGAATGCCCTGTTCCACCACATCCCAAAGGTGCTATATTGGATTGAGATCTGGTGACTGTGGAGGTCATTTGATTACACTGAACTCATTGTTATGTTCAAGAAAGCAGTCTGAGATGATATGCGCTTTATACTGTACCATGGCACGTTATCCTGCTGGAAGTAGCCAACAGAGGATGCTACACTGTGGTCATACAGGGATGGACATGGTCAGCAACAATACTCAGGTAGGCTGTGGTGGTTAAACCATGCCATGTTGGTACTAAGGGGCCCAAAGTGTGCCAAATCTCTCCCACACCATTACACCACCAGCAGCAGCCTGAACCGTTGATACATGGCAGGATGGATCCATGCTTTCATGTTGTTGACACCAAATTCTGAGCCTACCATCAGAATTTCGTTGCAGAAATCGAGACTCATCAGACTTGGCAATATTTCTCCATCTTCTATTGTCCAGTTTTGGTGAGTCTGTGCAAATTGTAGCCTCAGTTTCCTGTTCTTAGCTGACAGAAGTGGCACCCGGTGTGGTCTTCTGCTGCTGTAGCACATCTGCTTCCAGGTTGGACGCGTTGTGATTTCAGAGATGCTCTTCTGCATACTTTGGTTGTAATGAGTGGTTATTTGAGTTACTCTTGCCTTTCTATCAGCTCGAACCAGTCTGGCCATTCTCCTCTGACCTCTGGCATCAACAATGCGTTTGTGCCCACAGAACTGCTACTCTCTGGATATTTACTCTTCTTCGGACCATTCTCTGTAAACCCTAGAGGTTTACAGAGGGATGTCCCAGGAGATCAGCAGTTTCTGAAATACTCAGACCAGCCCGTCTGGCACCAACAACCATGCCATGTTCAAAGTCACTTGAATCACCTTTCTTCCACATTCTGATGCTCGGTTTGAACTTTAGCAGATCGTCTTGACCATATCTACATGCCTAAATGCAATGAGTTGCTGCCATGTGATTGGCTGATTAGAAATTTGCGTTAATGAGCATTTGGACAGGTGTACCTAATAAAGTGGCCGGGTTGTGTGTATATATACATATATATATATATATATATATATTTTATATTGTGTGTGTGTGTGTATGTATATGTATCTATTGTCCACATTCTTCTAATTTTACTGTATAAATGTAGTTTGGTTTGGTTTAACTCCCACCATGCTTCTTTACAGGGAGAGAAGCGGCCAGCAACAGTGGACATATCCAAGAAACCCAAGACGCCAAAGAAAAAGAAGCGAAAGGATCCCAATGAGCCGGTAAAGCCAGTGTCAGCATATGCCCTGTTCTTCAGGGACACACAAGCCAACATCAAGGCCCAGAACCCCAATGCTACGTTCGGGGAAGTGTCAAAGATTGTGGCTTCCATGTGGGATGGCCTGGGAGAAGAACAGAAACAGGTAGGTCCTCAAAAGATCCTTGAGGCACTGAACCCTGGTGGAGAGAAAGATCATATTTTTCTAGACGTGACAATGACTAGATTTGTTACTGCATGTGCAATAAAACTCTCACGAGTATCAAATCACCTGTTTAACGACCTTAAACATGTAGGGTTGCTACAGACCTTTTTAATTTGATTTAATCGTCTATAAGCTTTAAACAACTACAGTGCTGCTTTTAAGTTAATGTGGAATCTTATGGCAATGTTTTTGAAAGAGGAAAGCCCTCAGAGCAGCAAGTTGTTTCGGTTTAAGGACATGTCCAGCTGATTTAAGACATCAGAAAGACCATTGTTAAATCATCAGTCAGCTGCCATCCTGACTGTTTATGGTTCGAGAACTTAGTCAGTGAAAAAGACGTATTGCAAAATCCCGCCTCCCACGCTGTAATTGGTCTGGTAATTTTTTTTTTTTACCAAGGTGGAAATCAGTTTCCAACTGAGGGAACCCAACCTGACTTGCAGCGTTAGTCAGGCTGGCGTGTCAGCCCATCTGTATGGAGCAGTGAGGACCATTAACAGAAATTGACTGATGCTTGACAAAAATTACGTAAACCATATATTTGATAAATAAAGTTTCTCTAATAACAAGCAAACTTTGTGCTAAAGTCATGATAGTGAATTGCAATTTTTTTCACTGCCATGTGTGAATCAGTTGGATTGATTGATATATTTCCACCATTGTTTACAGCCCCCACAGCATCAGTGTTTATGACTTTGGTGGTCCCATAATCAGTAATCAAGTTGATAAGCAGTACACATGTTAAGGATATTAATGTTAACTGAAATAAATGAATAAAAAAATGGATTACTTTAATTTTTTATCTTTTACAACAGTAACAGCAATTTCCATAGATTGTCCTGCACTTGGTTGATGTGTGAAACCTTTTTTCTATACCCTCAGCATTGCTTTTTGTTTAGCATCAGGTAACAAATTTCCTCATGATAACATGTTAAATTAACCATGGCCAACATTGTCCTCCATCTCCAGAATATTTGAGAATATTGTCAGGGAATTGCTTGTATCTTAACTGTGTCAGTGCATGTGCAGCCTCTCAGAACCATTAGCATTACTGCAGACTCTTTTCCCCGTGAGAGTAAACATGTTTATCCTGTTCAGTAAAACCATAAATTGAAGTAAACACTGGCTATGTGAGAAGGGCAGTGAATGGCAGCAGCATCTTTGTGACAAGATATCAACAGTTTTGCAGAGAGCACCAGATATAACAAAGCCATTGGGACTACCAGTCATTACTGAACAGGCAAAATTTCCACAAATGACATGTCAACTGAATGTGACAATGTTCACATTTAGAGAAGTTGCCATAGGTGTTCAGGGACTTCATTATTTCAGTTTGAGATAAACGTGTCAGCTGAAGGAATTAACTATGAGCACTGTGATTGTTATACCAGAATATTTTATTAATATAATAATGATTAAACACAGTGTTATTCTGTTATTTACACCTGTGGGTCACTTAACACTTATCATGGCTTTCAAATGCTGTAAGCAGGTTAACATCTTTATATTATAAATGTTAAATTATTTTAAATATATTTGTGTTTCAGGTGTACAAGAAGAAGACCGAAACAGCTAAAAAGGAGTATCTGAAACAACTGGCTGCTTACAGAGCTAGTCTAGTCTCACAGGTGCTACACACACACACACACACACACACACACACACCTGCTCAGCAGTATTCAAAAACAGCAAAATGTTGACATGAAACATACAAACTGATTTTATTAATTACTTTTTTGTTTGTTTTTGATTTTTCAGAGTTACAATGATCCATCAGAGATGAAGCCGCCCCACTCTTCATCCACATCCTCCTCTTCTACCTCAATGTTCACACCCAAACCTTCAGTTTACCCAGGTCACCCGGGTCAGCACTCTTCCTCCAGTTCCCTGGGCCACCCACATCCTCTTCCTCCCCCTCAGCACCCAGGCATGTACATGCCGTACCCTCACCCATCACACCCTTCTCATGCCTCAAGCCCTGGTCTCGGCCCACACCTGCCCCCTCCTCACCCCCATATTCACCCTCAACTCCAAGCTCTGTCCTCCAGGGGGACTGTGCCACGGGCCAGTGTCCCCCACCAGGGAGCCCTGTCCCTTGGGAATGTTGCAGCAGCATCTACCCCTCCTCTTCAGGTCAGCCCTCCCCTTCACAGCCAGGCACACCTGGGAGGGCTGCACAGTCCACACCATCAGCACCAGCAGCTTAGTGGACACTCACTGGGAATGACACCCCCACCTGCCATCACACAGGTCAGACTCCCTGAATACACGATCTAATAACTTTGATAGTTAATGATAATGTGCTTGTGCATTTTTTTTATTTCTTTATTTGTTTTATAATGTTGTTTATTCATAGTAGAGGACAAACTATTGGCCTCCGTTGTGAACAAGATGCTGCATCTCAAAGGGTTTTCCATTAATAAGTTGAAATTACAAACTTAAAATGTGACACACTACTAATTTGCATTTGAGCAAACTTGTTTGTAGTCACATCTATCAGATAACAGTAACTGTGAAATGTGTTGCATCGAGGCCTTCTAATTTAGCACATATTTTAGATCTGATAAACAGGTGCGTAAGGATTTTCCAATATGAATCAGAACATAATTTTAATGTTAGAGACACAGTTACAACAGAACACAATGGCCTAAATCAATGAAACCGTACCATAAACTGGCCAGTTGTAAATGTTATTGCAGCTTCTACACAGAGACTTCTGGTTTACAGCCATAGTAAAACCGACTTCCATGCTAGCAGTGTGCCAAGTTAGCACAGTCAGCACACCACTGAAATAATGTATCAGCCAACTGGCTCATTGTATAACATGCTCAGCCCTAGTGGTTAAAATGGTCCACCCAGTAATGTTGCTTGCACAGTAAATACTCATATAACATCTTTAAAGACCATTGCTGATCAATTCACAATGTACAGTCAAATCTGATGTTTACATTTGCAAATCATTTGGAAGCATTGATGCAACAGAGATTACATGACTCCTACAGTATGCATACACACACAGAGACATCCAATATTTACCAATAACTATCAGATAAAATGCACTGTGGTCATAGATCTGTTATGAAGTTGTAGTACATCACTGCGTCTCCACCGTGAGTCAAATGAAATTAGACAAATGAAGAGGAAATGTTTTTTTATCAACCTGAAGTTTAAAGGGGGTCAGGTCAACTTTTCAGCAGTGAAAAAGAGTCCGATGCACTGATAAGATGTGATGTTACTCTGTGTGCAGCCAGGTTTGTCTGGTACACAATAACACCAGATTTACAAATTGATAAATGCTGATTCATTAAGACGACTTGGTGTGAAATTTATTTGGTTCTATTTCTTTTGTTAGAGGTTTTGATGACGTTGATGTTGTTACATGATTTACATTCAAATGAATATTTATCTTGTGCTGGCCTTTGATGCAAATCTTTCTCCTAGTTCTGCTTTCTGAAGCTGCTGCCCTGCAGACTTGCAGCAGCCAAAGAGAAAAAATAGATTAAAGTCTGACTTTATTTTCCTAAGCCTTTGAACTAAAGATCAACTTTTATATCTGTGAGAGCCACTTGAGATACTTAGCAGCAACTTCAGCAAGTTACAAACCTGTGTTTGTACAGAGGATGTGATCAGTTTAATGGCTACAAGAGAAACTACAAATGAGGCAGAGCTTTCATTAGTGGGGAAGATTTTTGACATGTTCACATCAGACCTTCCCGCTTTGGCCCTCCCTCTTCTGACATCATTGCTGTTTTTTTAGGGGCATCCATATTTGGCTGATTCTACCTGTGATTGATGGGAAAATACTGTGCTGGATTCTTTCCCATCAGTTCTTTAAGGCTGGCCGACTTTTTATGTTATTAACTTAGTTAGTGTGAACACTTGATGCCTGTGTGGAAATTGGCCACTGCTCCTCTCTTTGGAAACTTTTCACTGTAGGTTATCAAGCCAACTCTTTCACAGACAACTCAGACAAAACCATTTCCTCGATATAAAGCATCCGAGAAAGCAAAACACACACACCAAAACTCAAAGATGGACGCTGCAGTGGGATTTCATCTTCAGATGAAAAATTATTGGTTGAGTTTGTTCAGACTGGCAGTTTTCTCTACCTCAGTTTGTCTCTGTTAACTAACTCTCAGTCAGCCTGTCAATCACCTCTCTGCTTCTTCATTTCTCACTGTTAAGATAGTTGGTTTAACAACGAAGACAGGAGGAAGAGCAGGATGAGTGGCTGAAATATACATTCGTGCTGATTCAAATGAGAGCCCACAAGGTTGAATAAATATGTCCTTCAGAATCGTTAAAATGGGGCCAGATTACCAGAGTCTCACTTTCATTTCTATATCTTTTTATAGTGCAGTTTTAATCCCTCATTCCCATAATCCCCTGTCTCTCTTCCATTTTGCATGTTTTTTAGTAACAGAGAAAATAAAAAAGTGAACAGGGGGAAGAGAAAAAAAAAGGAGAGGACCCAGTGACAGAGCTCCAAACTATTACTGGGTGAAGAGTGAGAACTGATGGGGGAAGGGAGGGAGGGAGAGACAAAGGAGGCAGATGGGGTTTTTGTGAAGAGTGAAGGAGAAGAATTTGCTCAACAATAGATGAATAGGTGAGGTAGAGGAGGAGAGGGGGAGGAGAGCGGGGGAGAACCCAACCACCTGCTGTCCTCCTCTTTCTCCTCTTTCACTCACAACACTCAGATTAACTTCCCTTTCAGTCCCTCTCTTTTTCTCTCCTCACACACACTCACGTCTACACTCTGTCACAGCACACACTCCTTTTTCCATTTCTCTCTTCTCTCTCGAGTATCTTAAGGTTAGAGACATGCTTACCTCCTTCTTCATCTCCTCCCTTACTTTCCATCTTCCTCCCCCCTCCAACCCTTCGCCTCGTCCTCCATCCTCACAGATGATAAAAACAGCAAGATACTCAGACCTGAGTAATTACAGCTGATGAACCTGCGTCTGATCCGTCCCTTTTCTCTGCTGTTATTCACATCCCTTCTCATCTGAAAGCGTTTTTGTGAAACTGTGAAAAGGCTCGTGTTTAAAAATCATCAGCTGTCTAAGAATAAACTCAGGTTGAACAAGGGCGTAAACAGGCCCCTGTTTAAGTCTGCATGTAAAGGATTGAACATTTTCACGTCATACAAACTTTTGAGATTAGTTTCTGATAAACTGCTTGAATAAAAGTATTGTCTGACACTTTGAAGCCACCCACAGACAAAAATATATATACATAAATGTTTAAATTTATCATTTAAAGCATCCATGGGTGGATGGGAAACCACTGCAGAATGCTTTTACATTGAGAAAAGACAAAAAACCAAAAGAAAATGTGTTCATTATGATTTATAAGCAGGTTTATACATGCATAAACCTACCGAGAGTGGTTCAGAGTATCTCAACTGTCTCCTGAAGTTTTGTGTCACAGCTGCTCCAACTGCTGACCGGGTTGATAAGCAGGCGCCAAACTAGAATAACTTGCTTTTTTTTTTTTTTTTTTTTTTTTTTTAACAGCAGCATGCACCTGTCCCTTTCAGCTCAGGCAGTATGTTTGTCCCATGTCTCAATCTGCTCACCCTTTTCTTCCTTAGTCCTGTGGAGGTGACTCATAGTTTTAATGCATCTGATTTAGAACAAAAAGTTTAATACAGTTTTAGAGGGAAAAAAAGTGGCATTTACCTTTATCATACCATGAAGTAGGCTTTGGTGGCTTTTTGAATTTTAGAAAAACACAGATTTTGTCTGTTTTCACAGCTCATGTTACTAGAATTAATGAAACATTCATTTACCACCAGAAAAGTTTTTTTTTCTTGTTCATTGTTTTTTTTTTTTCTGTTATTGTTATTCCAGGGCTACCCCCCTCTCTCCAGTCTGACTACCAGCCAATGGGAGGAGGCATGCTGAGTAGTGGAGCAGTGATGTCCTCATCAGTGGACTACCACCAACTGGGTCGACACACTCCGAACCAACACCCCTCTCTGGACTGGGGTGCTGATTACCATGGCAACGGGTAGGTATTAACATTGTTGTGCTCAGTGGTTGTAGATTACTACTCTGTACTGTTTACTTTTTGGCTTGGATTTAGGCGGAGGTGGTCATGTTCAAGCTAAAACAGAGCACAAAGTTTTTCTTGAAAGGCTAGCTTGAGTTATCTTTTTTTTTTTTTTTTGACAGACCAATTTTAAAAGCCTGTATTTCTCTATTATTTTCCCCTCTGAAGTACGACAAGGAACACGTGATAATAACACATTTTCTTAGATTAGTTATGACTAGGGATGTATATCGTTAGGATTTTATCGATACTGATACCAATATCGATACCCTTATCGATCGGTTTTATCGTTCTCTTATTGAACTATAACATAATTTAGAGTAAATAATAAAGACATTAAGATGTTAAGATCAGTGGTGGAGAATATTTGTTAGATGATGTTGAAGAAGCCTGGACATAAAAGTGTGTGAAGGACCGCTGGGAAAATAAGGGAATTGTGTCTGTCTTATTCCATCACTGTGATTATTTGACTGCGTAATGACTAAATAACTGCTTTACATAATAAAACTTGTACATTTAGGAAACAGCACCAAAGGTAGATTTCTGGGCACCAACACCCCACCATCAGGCTACGACCCTGCTTATTTATCTGTTTGTATTATTAGCTTGGTTCTCTTCCAAATGTAGTATAGATTTAAACTGCATTATTGTGCAAGTATGTGGAAGTGGTGTGTTGATATGAAGAGATTTTCTCCAAAGTGGTGCCATGAAACAAACATAGAGAGAGATGATGTCATTAACAGTCAGTGAAAAGTATGAAGAAAAGGCGACGGAGTTGCGTTATGAGAGGAAGGTTTCCTCAGTTTCTTCATGACTCCACACACATCTGAAGCAGCAGTTGATGCCACAAGCGTCATTTTTCTGCTTGCACTGCACTTTGTCACAGTTCGTTTTCGCAGAAATTTATAGGGAATTATGAGGATTTTCAGTTTTTTACCTACTTTATTATTTATGTGCATATTGAAAATGTGCACAAAGGCTGCTGCATGGAAGCACGCCTATCAAAATCATTCAGATGGTCCTCATGCAGGCGATAACGTTTACTAGAATTATAATGTACTCTGCAGGGTTTATCTATCAGTCATAAGTGTCCAGATGTCCAAAAAGAAAATGTGAATATCAGCTGAATACTTGCAGGACAGTTAGAACCATATGTAGTAAATGTGTGTACTGGTCACTCTTATCTCATGGTTTTGTTTCTGTCCTCACTTTGGCTCCTCCACTTTCGTTCCAGGGGTCTTCAGAGAGAGAAACCTCTGTATCTGAGCTAATCTCAGGACAAAATGTTACCAAACATCGACCCTGCTACTGCCACAACATGAACCTCCAGCCTCATGTGTCCGTCAGCCCAGGCCCGTCTGGTCCTACCTTAAACCCAGTGTGGACTCCAACAATAAATGGACTCGCAGTGGACTTTAAGACAAAATGTGAACTAAACTTGAGTTTGGCACTTAAAAAAAAAAAAAAAGGATTAAAAAAAAACCCAGGCAGGAATATTAAAGGAAGAATTTCTGGTTATTATTATTATCTCTTTAAAGTAGAACAGTGTTAAGAAGTGATGTAAACATCTGTTATTGGCTCTATCTTTTCTGCTGGTCACTTGCTGCAAGAAAAGAAAACATGTATACCAGCGAGGACAGGTGGGCAGGTCCTGTGCCGTGAACTACGCTGATAGATGTATATATTCCAACAATTGTCTAATTTTCTGTCTGGTCTGACATATTTCCTTTCTACTTACTCATTTTGTAAGGATGGTGTTAACCATCTGCTTCAAAAGTCTCTTGGGAGCATGTGTAAATTGTTGTAAAATAATTAAGTTGTCAAATGATTCTTTTTTTCAACATCATAATTGCTGTGTCCTTGTACAGCCAAAGCCAGAGGAGCACAGCATTTAAAGGATTATTAACCAAATACGAGTTAAAATGTGTTTTCCCACACTGACTCTTCAGTTACATGATGATCTGATGCCATATGGGCCCAAGTCCCACACGGAGGCAGAAAACTTGTGATGATTCTGAGTGTTTAACACAGCGATAATGACTGGATTGACACAGCTTTATTCAGCTAAAGACAAATAAGCAGGATGTGGAGCATCACCTGAGCCTGTTGCCTGTTTAACCAGGCGCTAATTCTCAAAAATTGTCCGAGATTAAAGAACTCTCATCTGATGTATTTTAGTCCCCTTAAATAATGAAATGTCAAACCTTTTTTTTTCCTTCTTTCTTTTTTTTTATTTTTGTTGGGGAAAAAGACAAAAGAAAAAAAAAAACTAAAAAAGAAATGCTCCTTTGTATGATGCCAGCTCCTCCTCCTGGCATATGTCTGCTGGTAATTTTGATTTGGATCCAAACTGTGTGTGAGTATGTGTGAAGTGTTAATGAGAAAGCTGAGTGGGTGATTGGGTTGCATGATCTCGTTTGTCAACTCTATTTCTCTCTGTACTCAGAGGTTATTTAAGAAACTATAAATGTTACTGATTTGGTTGTGTTTTTTGTTTTTGTTTTGTTTTTCTTATCAAATTAAGGTTTGTTTTAGTGTTAATAATAATACGGAGAGACATCTCTCCCCCCTCTCTCTCTCTCTCTCTCTTGCTCTGTATCTCTTTGTATTAATGTGGGGTTTTTTTGGCAGATAAAAGGACTCTGGGCCACAACGACCATGAAGATTTTCTTATTTTTAGATTCTAATGTGTTTGAGAATAAAGTCAGTGCTGCAGTAATGTGCAGTCGTTACTCCAAAACCTGTCTTTTGTGTTTATTTCTGAATATATAATACACATTAAAACTTTACAACTCCACACCACAGCATTCCTTCTGCCTTCGTGATAACCTTTCCTATTATGCAGGGTGCATTGTAATTGAAAAACAGATGCCTTTGAAGTCTGAAAATGTGTATTTTTAACCTCTGTTTGCTCAAACAGCAAATCTGAGTCAAAATTTATCAGCATAATGTTTTGCTGCAAAGCTGAACATGTGAGGTTTAAAAATATTCCCTCTTGTACTGTACAAGCATTTGAAATCCCTTTGAGCTTGCTTCCTTTTTACGATATTTGTAGTGTTTTTCACATCAGATACATCAGAGCTTGAAGTATAATTGCTGACACAAACAACACTGCCTCTGTTAAATGACAATTATAAGTGAAGAGCAGTAACACTTTTTAAACAGATTTATCAGGTGGTCAGAAACTATTAATACAAATGCTGCACTGCATATTCATTGTACATTGGAAAGAAATAAGACAAGTTATAACTTTGAAAAAAAATGTTGGCACTAACTTAAAAAAAAAAAAAAAAAAACATCTGCTAAAAGCATTGTTCCAGGTGTCTTTTGCATTTCCTGTTAATTAACATGATGCTATTATCAACAGGAGCCTCTGCAATGCATTCATTCTCATCATGATTATTGGTCATTGCTGTGATGAACACTAACAGGTGCAATGATTCATAATTAATTAAGCTATATTTGAGCTCTTACGTAGGGTAATAAGAGACTTTGCCAGAGCGGAGTGGAAACTAACAAATCATTCCTATTCAATTTCCAATTATTCAGAAGAAACAAGCTTCTGCTGGGTGTGGGGGCGAGTCAGAGCCATAATGAAAGCAGAACCTACCAGACATTTCTTCTTTTTCATTCAACGCCAACATTTCACACAAACGCTTACTGTCAGCTGCGTACTGACATGTTGGCAGTATATGGTGGGAAAGTCCAGTAACTGCAGTCATATTTCCACCTCGTCTGCTAACTGTGTCATTAGTTAAGTCTTCAGCCCTGATTGTTGAGATAAAACATCAGGCTTTACAAAGTATGAGGACTTTATTCTTGTCTATGCTGCATACATTTATCATTCTTATTATCAAGAATATTTTTTTCACTTAGTTGAATCTTTTGTTAATACAAAAAGTAATTGAATTTATGATCATACAGCCTCCTAAATATATGAAGCAGATTAGGTTTTTTTTTCCCCCTCTGCTGTAATTATATTTTGTGTCCTAAATGTCATTTTACCTCTGTCCCCATCATAAATCAAATTATCAGCTGCTGGAGAAAGAATGCTGCAAGTGTCTGTGGATACACACTGCCCCCTAAAGGCCAAAGGACTGAACTGCAACCAGTTCATTTATTTTCATCTTTTTTAAAATACTTATTTTGCTGCCTTCATTGGTACCCACATGTCTCCTTAAGAGTAGATTTTTTTGACATAGGATAAAATGTAATAAAGAGATGTTAACTGATCAGCAGGTTAACAAAAAAATGTGGCAAGAAGCCAAATAATTAAATTTGGGGGAAAGAGAATAGAGATATTAGACAAAATTTGGGATTGTTTGGGGTTGAAAAGTTGAAAAAATCTAGAAGAAGAAGGGGGGACGGGGGAGGGGGAAAAAAAGAGGAAAAAAAAAAAAAAAAAGAAGAGAAAAAAAAAAAAAAAAAAAAAAAAAGGGGAAAGAAACAAGAAAAAGAGGATATTATAAAAAAAAAAAAAAAAAAAAAGAAAAATGAAATAAAAAAAAAAAAAAAATAAAAAAAAAAGAAAGAAAAAAAAAATAAATCGGCTAAGGAAAAAAAAAGGGGGGAGAGGTATGAGGAAAAGAGATAAAGGAAAAGGAGGGGGAGAGGGAAAAAAGGAAAAAAAGGGAATAAGATAAAAGAGAATAGATCAGAAACTACCCCCCCTCCTCTATAAAAATAATAAACAGAAAGAAGAAAGCGTTTCACCCCTTTATCCATTACAAAAAAAAAAAAAAAACCAGAGAAAAGAGGTAACCACAGCCAACTAAAGGCAAAAACCCAATATTAAAAGAGGATTTGGATGAAAAAAAGGAAAAAAAGACCTTACTGAGATAATGCCAAATTCAGATTTCTAAAATAGCATCTGTAATAACTTTGTTTCTGGACAACCAACGGTAAAAGAAAACGGCTAAATGTAGGGTTTGAAAATATCAGAAACTTCATAAATATGGAGGATGAAGTGTTGACCACTGTGTCAAAGCACCCACATGCCCAATATCAGCTTCTCTAATGCCAAATTCTGATTTTTTTCGCGGCTTGAGTAATAATTTAGTTGTTAAGAACAGTGGTTCTCAAACTTTTTGATGCATTACCCCTAAGATAACACACTATGGTGTATGGTGCTTGTGTTTGCACCAAGATAATTATCACAAATTTAGATCTTTAATGTAGTGTGAGTAATAACTGTTGTTTATACATTATTACATTAGAATTTTTCCTGCTGATTTCAGATTAATCTCTTGGCAGCCTTAATAAATTCATAAATGTAGGCTTTTTTTTTTTTTTTTTTTTTTTTAAACAATGATCTGGCAACCCCCTGAACTTATCTTAATACTACCAGCTTGGGAGGGGCTGGTGTAGATCATCATAGTCTGCAGCTTCTCTGTGGCCGGTATGCAAGGAGGGCCCAGGTGGGATTTGATCCTTCAAACCCCTGGTTGAAAATCATGTGCGCCAACTGGTCTGCCAAACAGATCCTACTGTGGCCAAGTAGCCAGGGCACATGCTCACTTTGAGGTATAGTGACAGGCCCATCAAATATCATGTCCTTTTCAGTCTGATTTTTCCAAATTTCCAAATCCAAATTTTTCTACCACAAGCACCCTGTTGAAATTCACTAATGACATTATATCCTCATTTGATGCCAATATGAAAACGAATGCTTTATTTATTGACTTAGAGGGGAAGTTTGTTTTTTTTCAACTTGGACCTATTTTCTAGCAAGAAATACGTTCCTTTACTTACCCAGCCATTTTTTGTGTAGCTTGAATTCCCTCAGGAGATATTTAGATCCACTCGAGATCAGTGTATAAGTGATGTGGGCAACCTCGCGCAGCCTCTAAATAAGGCATCACATTTCTGCCACAAACTCCTTCATTTCACCAATGTTTTGTCACCAAACATTAGTCGGACCCCCTGTGAGCTCGAAGTGGCTTAAAGTGGCTTTTTTGTGGTAATCCGTCCTTATTTACAGACATTTTTACGGCAGCGGCTTTGATGACATCACTATTATGCGACACCATAGCAAGTAAATGCAAATGAATTCAAGTTACACCAAAACTGTCTGGGTGAGTAAATGGACGTATTTCTTGCTAGAAAATAGGTCCAAGTTGAAAAAAAGAAAAGAACTTCCCCTTTAACTTAAGCTTTTAATTTTGTTGACCATTACTTACTCCTAGACAAACTATATGCTATTGGTTTATCAAGACAAGCTGCTTTGGTTTAACTCATATTTTCATCAAAGACGTCAGTGTGTTGTTTATCAGGGAAACTTTTCAGATTTTAAGGTGGTAGACAAGGGTGTACCTCAAGGGTCCTCTTTAGGTCCTTTCTCATTTTCTATATTTAGAAATGATCTACCACAAATTTGTCTTAGTTCTGAAATTCACTTATATGCAGATGACACAAATTTATTCTTCCAGTTCTGATGTTTCCCATATCTAGCGCTCATTACAGTCTGATTTCAGCTTGGTCTAAAAATGGTTTATTCATAACATAATCTTACAGTAAGAGTATTATCAAGCTAATAAGAAAAAGTCTCATTGCATGTTATTTAACTTAGGCACGATAATCAATCAAATGAGCCTTCAATTAATTTTCTTGATGATTCACCAGTGGCTAAAGTTGATGAGTTTAAATATCTTAGTCTTCACCTTGACTCTCAACTGACATTTAGACCACATGTAGATTCACTTACAAAGAAAATTTCCTTTTGCTTGAAATCACTCTATGCCTCCATTAATTGTTTTACTCTACTGTACCTATCAGGAAGAGAATTACCCATTTGATACTTCCAATACTGGACTATGCTGATGTGGTCTACCAGAACACCTCTGATACAAATCTTAATCCTCTTAATGTTGTTTATCATAGTCTCTGTAGATTTGTACTGAGGTGTCCTTACAGAACACATCACTGTCAGATGTATAAAGCACTAAACTGGTTGATTAAATCAATAAGGCATCTTCATTGGCTCTAATTTATTTTCAACTGTTATCTTAATTATCCATCTTATTTAAACCAATTTTTAGTTCCATTTAGGTCCTCATATAACCTGAGGCATATCGATCATCTATTTTTTTGTGTTCCCAAAAATAAAATAAAAATTTAATCGTTCAGCATTTAAATTTAAAGCTCCACCAGACTGGAACAACTTACCTGTTTCAATCAGATCTATTACTTCTCTACAGGTCTTTAGGAGACTCACTTATTTACAAAAAAAACTTGTTCTTGTTTCTGATTGTGATGGCAATGTGGAGCACACAATGATGGTCTGGTAATTCTTTCTTTTATTTAAAGAAAAAACAATTTAAAAAAAACAACATTTTTTATTTTATTCTTTTTTGTATAAAAAATGGGGGGGGGGAAGATAATGGGTGGAAATAAATTAGATTAATTCATTTTTGTTATTTTTTTTTTTTAATAAAAAAAAATATTTTTTTATTGGTTGTTATTTTGGGGGGGGTGTGTAAAGGGGGGGGGGGGGGCAAAAAAGGGAAGGGGGCCCGGGGGGGATAATTTTTAGAAGGTCAGGGGGGAATAAGACTCTTCCACCTATTTGAAGAAGAGGGAGGAAGGGGTTAGATTTTTTTATTTTTTTTTTATTTTCTATTTAGTTTTTAGTTAAATATTTGGATAGTTAATTACTTAAGTTCTTTTTTTTTCAAGGTAAAGTATGGAATGGTAAGGATAAGATTAGTTTTTGTTTTGTTTTAGTTAGTTAAGTTCATGTCTCCTTTTAATTAAAAAGAAATGATGGATAAGTAATAATATTTCTCTTGTTTGTATGTTAGGGTAGTTATAATTTTATTTTTTGGTTTGGGTTGGTTTGGTTTGTTTTTTCTGTTCTCTGTCTGAGATATAATATAAAATTTAAATAAGAAATTTATTTCTTTCTTTTTCATATCTTCTTTTCTTCTCTGCCCCGCCCCCCTGATATTGTATTTATATTTATTTATTCATTTATTGTTGTATTCTTACAAAATGTTTTGCTTTATTCTCAATTTCAACTGAAACGATTGTTAGTGCACTGATCCAACATGATTGTTATTTAAATATGTCTATGTGCATGGGGATTCTGTATTCTTTTGTTATTGGCACATGTATTTCAACCCACTTGTACAGAGGGATGGGTTTATAGGGGGTGATTAGACTTGGAGAGCTTTGTTAGTTGGTGTGAATGCTGTATTGTTTATCTTAGTAGATTCTATTTTTAGCATTTGTGTAAATATTTGTGTCGAGGGCCCTCTCAAAAATGAGATGTTTCATCTCAAGAGGCTATCCTCTCAATAGATTTCAAATTACATCTCTGTCAGTATTTGGTTCTGATCCTCGACAGTCTGCTCAGCAGGCTCTCTATCTTGCCAAAGCTCTCAGGATCTAGGTTTCTCTTCATCACCCTCATTCTTCACAAGAGCAGCAGTGAATGGAACCCAAATGGTTTCAGTTTCCCTTTCCACCCACTGAGCTTTTCTCCCTTTAGACCAGTCCAGAGTTCCTCCAGTTTCTCCTCCATGTGGCATGGCCTTTGGTCCTGTGGCTACAAATCAGTCCTGCATTTTACAAGAACATCTTTTTAAAATCACCAGCATCTACTTTGAGTAAAGATTACCTTTACTTTTACTCTCACTGTTATGTGACATTAAAATGCTAAATCTTTTACTGTGCTTTTTACTCTTGTGAAAGCAAAAATTGGAAGAAGGAAACATATGAATCCTTAATCCACCCTATATATCCTCATTGTGTCACTAGATTTTCTGCACAAAACATTCACTTGATGTACTTATAGTTTAGATATTAATTCTTGGGGCAAATGTGGATCATTGCTATGGTGCAACTTTGATACAAGAAGTTATGATTCAGTTCAGGGAAAAAGAAAAGCAAGATCTCAAAATGTAATTAAAAAAAAAACTTTATGATGCTCTAAAGAAGTAAAAAATGAATTTTTGCATCCTGGTCCCATACAACAGAATTTGAATAACAAGTCATTTTTCACCCATTTTGCAAGCACTGTAAAAGCAATAAAATCCTGCAGCCTGGGTGTCAGAGATAGTAGTTATAACACACCAAGTCATTTTCCACATTATTACTCTGTATCCTTCCTGGTTTATTTGATGTCATTTCACACTGCTGTGACACACTGCTCTCTACCTTTACCCTCTAGTAGATGTCAGACTTTGTCTCACGATGAGATAAATAACATTCTTCACATCTTCCCTGAGCTTTGCCATCTCAACTCAGAGAATCAGTGTGACTAATAGACCAGTGTGACATCTCTTCCCATTGAGCTCATGTAGTTCCAGTGGTGAAATACAGTTAATATGATATTAAAGGCTGGGTGAGTGTAAACCTTACCCTCTGTGGGCTGCACTTACAGAGCAGCGGCATGATCGGTGAAACCCAACACACAACAAACAGCCGTCCTGGTGCTCGATTGGAAACCTAATCCAGCAGCAGCACACTGAAAACCCAGGAACTGGTTACAATCTGTATTGAGGTCAAAGTCACTGCTGGTGGAGAATTAATGTTTATTTTTAACTGCGGTTGAATTAAGTCACTTTTTAAGAGCTTTTGTATTTTAAAAATGTGAGAATTTTCCTTTTTTATGGTTTATAAAAGCAAAATAGCATGAAATATCTACACGCTCAGAAAGTTCCAAATAACACTTAGCAGAAGTTCATGACATCACTTTAACCGTTGTAGAGAAATGAAGGCATCCATTTTTTGTGTTATCATCATCATCATCATCATCGTCTGAGCTGCAGCACGTTCTGAATCTGGTGCAAAAATCCTAAACAAAAAGGGCATTTCAGATACAATGCTAGCGTATTTTCCTCTCCAGTGCGGTGGGCGGGCGGCTGGATGTCTTTTCAGGAAGAACCAGCCTCAGCTTCCTCCTAGGCGAGGAGCCGCCCTCCTCTGACAGGTACTCCTGCTGCAGCAGGGCAGGTCCTGGGGAGGATCCGCTCTGTGTGGGGATACTGAGAGCTGAAACACCTGATACAGACTCATCTGCTGCCTGCTTGCTCTCCCCAAACCCCCTGCGGTAGATCCCTCACATAGAGTCACGCCCCCAACTGGTATATTGACTCGTCCAGTCTCTTTCTGACTGTTATTGTTGGATATATTCTCCACTGTGGTGATTGGTTCAAGAGTCTGAGGAGCAACCCCTGATATTTCACCCTGACCTTGGTCAGTTAGACTCTCTTTGGGTGCTTGAGACTCAGTAGGCAGCTGAAGCTTTCCCTCCCCAGCCTTAATGTCTGGCTTTGGTGCTGCAATAAGAGAAGAGCTATCAGGAGGCGGCTGGTTCTTGGATAAAGGTTGGACGGGTGCTGAATTAACCGCTGGGTTTGCTAAATTCAAGGGAGGCCCTTCAGCTTGGGAGGTGTGAAAGGGAGCTGTGTGTATCAAAGGGTTAGTATGTGCAGTATTACCTAGAAGAGAGGAAACTGAAGGCATGAGCCCTCCTGCAGCTTGTCCGCTCAGGCTGTCAGTTGTACCTCTTGGAGTCATATTGGGCCCACTGAATGCTATGCCAGAAGTAATGGGATTAGTGGGACCTCCAGGGAGCAGAGAATGAGATCCCGAGGCCGTGGTGTTGAGCAAAACATTCCCTGCTTGAAGAGAAAGGTTGCTGCTGGTTAACTGTGAGCCGGCCGATCCAAGAAGGGAGAGGCTGGCAGTTTGATTCCTGTCAGTGGAAATTAAGGAGAAGGGATGCTGATAGGAAAGTTGAGCGCTGCCTGGTCCCAGTCCAGCTCCCTGATACTGAAAACCCTGCATACTTGCAGCCTGTGTGGAGGCGGGTTGGGCTGCAGAAGCGGTGCTGTCTGCAGGTTGGGAGCTTTCTGGTGAGTTTTCACCCTGCTCACCGTCCTGGCTGCCTTGCTCACTTTTTTTATGCTTACCAGAGGTTTTGCTTTTCCGTCCTCCTTCCTTTTCTTCCCTTTCTTTCTCTCCATCCTTCGCTGATCTGCCAGTCTTGGAGGATTTCTTTTTGCCAGATTTTCCTTTCCCTTCCTCCTCTTCCCTGTCTTTCCCATGCTTTCTTTTCTCTTTACTCTTCTTGGAGCTGCCTTTCTCCACGTGGCCCTGCTCAGCCTTTCTCCTTGGATGAACTTTGCTCTTTCGTAACGGGTTCAAGTTTAATTTAACCTTCAAGCGACTGGATTGGACTTTGTGTACCTTTTCTTTTCCTTTCTTCATGTCTCCAGTGGTCTTCATATCCTCCTCCAGCTTGTTCTCACCCTGACTGGTTCTGGAAATGTCCGGATCAAACGTAACATTTCTGGATTCTCTTTTCAGCTCCATGTTCTTTGTCTTGTCAAACTGGTGATGACCATTCCTCCTCCTGTCAGTGAGTTCATGTTGAAAAGGAAAGCCATCAAACAGAGAGGATTTTGTAGGATTTGAGTGAACCCCCCTTGTCTCGAACTCTGCTCTGGTGGTCTGTAGGTCCGGTGGCAGCTCTCGCAGTGTAAAGCCTTGTGCCCTCTGATCTTCGTCTCCATGTCAGCCCTGTGGTTGTCCACGTCTCTGCTAGTTTTGTAGGATGACAACGTTTCCATCCTCGAACTGGAAATTTCTCTTGGCAGGTGAGAGGAGGAGTTTGTGTTGATATGAGGATGAATGTTATGAGGTAGGTCCCTGCTTTGGGTTCTTTGCTGAAAACCTGCCTTCCCCCTCTCCTCCTCCATCATCATCATCACTCTCCTCTCTCGACTGTCCTCTGCCTCAATCCCTCCGTTCATCCAGTTGTCCCTTCTCATCGGGATTGGTCCATCAGCATTGCAGTGAAGGCACTGTGAATAACCACCGTTCTTATCAGCTCTGGGCCTAAACTGGCCGCCATATCCATCTGTCTTCACCTCCGACATCGCGCTTTCCTTGTTCCCCGGCCGACTGCCGTTAGCTTGCAAAAGAAAGTCCCTCGTCCTCTCACCACCATCAATGTGATTTACATGGTTAACCATGGCATTGCCCCTCTCTTCTGCTTTCAGTCTTTGGCTTTCTTTTCGTTTCTTTCTTCGAGATACTTGGTAATGGATCAGGACCACGAACAGGGTCAAACCAGCACCACCTGAAACACAAGACAGAAATGAATGGATTTTCAAATTCTCTGTTCTGTATTAAATTATTTTAGCTTTCTCTATGAGGAAACAAGATTAAGACTAATTGAAATCATTTTCAATGTTCACAACAATAAAGTCTGTGCGGAGTTTGTAACAAAACAGAAAACAATGATTAGTTTTAATGGACGTTATGATGTTTTAAGGCTGCAATCTAAAATTCAAGATTTCATTTTCAAATATTAAACTTCATATAAACAAGAAAGAGGGTGATAATTATGCCTTGTTTGCAGTTTTCTTGTCTAATATTACTTTGTCTTAAAGGAAAAGTACACCCACAGAATGATGTAACTTTATTTTCCACTTACCCTCATGGTGAGCAAGACTCTGGAGCCCTTTTTTAATAGCTCAAATCCAGCTGGAGATCTGGGAAGCTTCTCGTTTTCCCCCAACTTTCATATAATGGAATTTGCTGTGGCCCGAGCCAAAAACGTCCATAAAAGTCCACAAAAACTTGTCAGTATTTCTCCATACTGCTCGTCCAATGTAAGCCAGGTGTCCTGAGTGGGTAGCATCCAGAATTTACTCGAAACGACATCATTTAGTATATTTTTAGAGCCTAAACAGTAGTACATCTTACTTTTGCGAAGCGCGCATATGCGCGTTCATGAACCTACGGAAGCTTCGGCGTTCAGAGCCTACTCTGCCGATAATGCAAGCGTAGAAGAAGAAATTCACTGTTTACATTGTGCTAAGAGCGACAGAGCTGCAGACAAACCGGGACAAACACAAGAGTGGTTGGATATTGACTTAAAACAAAGAAAGAAAGAAAAAGAGAACGCGCGATCTCGTCTGCCGTGGCTTCCGTAGTTTCATGAACACGCAACACGGTGTGCTTGCAGGAGATGCGATGTAGAACTGTTTAGGCTCTAAAAATATACTAAATGGCGTCGTTACGAGTAAATTCTGGATGCTACCCACTCAGGACACTTGGATTACATTGGACGAGCAGTATGGAGGAATAGTGACAAGTTTTTGTGGACTTTTATGGACCTTTTTGGCTCGGACCCTGACGAACTCCATTATATGAAAGTTGGGGGGAAACGAGAAGCCTTCCTTATCGCCGGCTGCATTTGACATATTAAAAAAGTGCTCCAGAGTCTTGCTCACCATGAGGCTAAGTGGAAAATAAAGTTACATCATTCTGTGGGTGTACTATTCTTTTAAATAATTAGCTTATTTATCACAGTTCAGGTTCATTTGTTTTGGGTTTTTTTTTGTTTTGGTGTTTTGCATCTTTAAGTTTTTTGTTTTTTTACCTTGATAACAAGATGACAAAATGTAAATCTGATGGTTTAATGACTACAAATACACATTAGCATGCACAATTTCTGTTTCTTATGCCATAAATACAACTATTTTCTTCAAAAACCTTTCAAAGGGATCCACTGAAGATATAGTACCATGAACTACACAACTTTCTTAGATGTTTTCTAAAGTTTTCCACTCGTATTAGTTTTCTGCATCTTGTTCCGTGTTGAATGAGCTCCAAGTTTCTACGGCAAATGAGTGTAGTGTAGCATTCACTGTGCTTCATTTCTGCATTTAATTAGGTGGAGTTTTAATTTAGAGTTTCAAGACAGAGGAAAAGTAGCTCAGCACAAAACACAATGAAATTTGGGTTTGGTGGATTATTTCTTTGTAGTAACAAGGTTTCTCAAAGAAAATCCTGTTTAGTTCCCTTTTTTAAATGGTGCCATGTTTATTGTGGCTGTACATGGTTCTTCCACATGCTACTGAGGCCAATGTTTATTGGTTTAATATTTTGATATGTCTTGTTTCTTAAGACGTTAATCTTTTATTTCAATAAACGAACCCAGACGAACAAAACAAGCTGTTTGGTATTGAGTGAGAAGATTTAGCTCATTTTTTTATTATATATTCTTATTGTTATTGTAACCAAAATGATCAGTTATCGATATTATTGCAGTATTGGTGAAATCTGCTCAAAATGTTCTCATACACACACGAAGATCTTTTCACCAAGTTTCAATTTAAAAAAAAAATAGTAACAAGCACAATGGACTTTCTGTTGGCATAACATGTAGACATCAAACATATAAATGTGCATTAAAGATGCATCTATGACCATAAGAGGATACATGTTTTATGCAATATTGTAGATAAGAACCAAGAATACTTTTCTTCACATTCAGAGCTCAAGACTTGATCTAGTCTGACAGATTTCAGAAGAACTGGTCCAGAAAGGAAACTTTAACTGTTTCATGTACCTTAGTAGAAATCACATGTTCATATCACAGGAACACTACCACACTAAATGTGGCAGCAACATTAAAATATTACCATAAATAAATAAATAAATAAATAAGTTTCCTCCCAGCATCCTAAAAAAAATCCAGAATATATCCAGACTTCAGACCTTTTAGAAGGTAATAAATCTCCAGAGCTTCCACGCGGTGCCTTCCACCATGTTTTCAGAGGCCAAACCTGCAAACTGTGTCTGACGGACTGATGCTGCTTCCTGGCTATGAGCAGCATCACTGTGAGTTTGTCAAAGTATGATAATCACGGTTTTACGAGAATTAAAATCTGAAATGGTCACACTAATCATTAGGGAATTATATCCCGACTGATCTTTTTATCGATTATTGTTCCATCCTTAGTGCAGTGTCTGATTTATCAAAGAAATGAATGAAGACATCATCTGAGGAAGAGAGGGAAAAAGAAAAGAGATAAAGCAAGAAATAAGACAGGGGTCAACATAGGACTGACTTTTACTGTTTGGAGAGAACTCAGAGTACAAGTATGATGTAAGAAAGACGCTGAATTAGCCGACGTGAAGGGGGGCTTCATTTAGAAAACCTGCCAAAATTCTGTAGTGTCCTATTTTCTTTCACTTCGCTGCATCTAATTCTCACCGATGAAGCAGATGACAGCAGTGATGGCCAGATCTCGAGCATACAGCTGAGGTGTCACGCTGCCTCTTGTCTCTATCTGCACTGTGATGTTCTGGTTGGACGGGATGCAGTTGGCTTCAGTCAGTTCCAGGACTGTGGTTACAGCCGGGTTATCGACACTCACACATACCATCCTACGGCCATTATACAGGGTCTGAGAACAGCAAGGAGGGCAGTAGTTAGGCTCCAGTCAACTAATTTTGTATTGATTTAACAGATTTAACATTTTGCTCCCGGTCCTATAGTTGAAATACATATTTTGCCCCCAGTTTATTGAATTTTATTCATCTGGAGCTGGTGGAATACATTTGTTCATTCTGTATTGTTATTAATTATTGAAACGCAGCAGTTAATGAAACAAGGGAGGGTGCAGTGCTAGGTTTGAAAGGGTTTCATTGGACTCCTTCACCTTGTCAGGTTGCTGGATGAAGGTGGAGAGGACGGCGGCTAACTCCAGCAGCTCGCAGGAGCAGTTCCACGAGTTAAGGTCCAGGTTGAGGCTGGTCAGCCAGCTGAGGTAGGAAAAGGCCTCAGCAGGAGCAGAACTCAGACGGTTTCTGGACAGATCCAACGTCTTCAGACTCACCAACCCATCAAAACTGGGACCACAAGAGAACATTACGTCACCAATATTTCATGTTTGTCATTTTTCCCATTTTAAAAAGGCAGTTTAAGAGCAGAAAATTCAATTACACAGCAAAACAGGTCCTAACCTGTTTCTGTCCAGATGACTAATCAGATTATCAGACAGATCCAGATTCTCCAGCTCTCTGAGGTCATTCAGAGGTAAAGAACCAGAGTCCAAACTGGTGAGCAGGTTTCCTTCCAGTTTCAGGCTGAGCAGAGCCTTTGCCCCTTTAAACCAGCCACCCTGGATCTGCACAGCAACCAAGACACAATTTTTTCAGTTATTCAGTCCAATAATGGACTTTTAAAGCCATGACACACACTCCATGATTTATTCTCCATTTTCTTTCTTTAAAATAGAAAGCTTTTGAGAAATTTGACATCTGCTGTCCAGTCACTGACTATGACTCTTCTGTGAACAAATAGATGAATAAATCACAGAAGAGGCTACCAACATCTAAACTTCTCCTGCAGGTACCCACCATGCTGATGAGGTTATGGCCCAGGGCAAGAACCTCCAGCTGGGTTAAATTTATCAGAGCTCCACCTTGAAGAGCCTGGTTGGTGAGGAGGTTGTGGTCCAGCAGCAAAGTGTGGAGAAAAGGCAGGTTTCTGAAGGCCTCTTCACCAAGCTCTGAGATACGGTTGTGACTCAGACCTGAGCAACACAGGCAGATGTGGAGGTCAACATCTTTTAGCCGCTTTCTGCAGAACACAACACACATCCAGATTAATGTGTTCTGACCTATGACAGTAACGTTGTTAAGGTCCGACAGCGAGGCAGGCTGGACCGAAGAGATGGAGCCCTCGGTTAGAAGCAAAGCCTGAGTCGAATCTGGAGCATCTGGTCACACAAACACAAAAACACACACAATGCTGCTGTTGGGCAAAAAACCTCCTATGTCCAAAACTGTTACAGGAAGTGACAAAAAATGTGTAAAATCTGGACACAACAACATCCAGCCTTGAATTGAGTTTTTTACATTAAAGTCATATATTTTATTTTATTTATTAATTTGTTTACTTTTTGAATATTTTAACCAGATCAAGTTCACATGAAATACAGGGTTTTTGACTGATGTAAAATAGAGAGGTTTGTACCCGACAGCGGCGATAATATATACTTTTGTATTACGTAACACCAGAGGATCATTTAGTGACTCAACTGATGTTATTTTACTGGCAGAAATTTGTAAAATTTATAGGGATGCACGATTTTGGAATTTTGGCCGAAATCCGATATGCTGATATTTCAAAACTCATGTGGCGATAACCAATATTGACACCGATATCATAGCTAAAAAAAATAAGCAGTCATCGCAAACAGCAGTTTTGTTATCCATTTCTGACACTTTGAAAAATAGGGTGGAAAAAAATATTGATACACTGAAATGTCGCGATATTTTCATATGCCGATATCAAATTGATATTTAAAAACGCAGTATCGATCTATTTTACTTACAAAATCTCGTTAGATTTCATCATTCTTTTAAAAACTCTCGCAATATTTCCTCAATTCTCATGAGTTTCCGTCAGAAAAATAGATTGAAGCCGCGTTTTTAAATGTCAATGTGATATCAGCAGATAAAAATCGCGATATTTCTGTGTATCATATTTTTTCCCATCCATAGTCTTTAGAAGTTTTAAAGTCTGTAAAAAAGAAGTTTTTGAAGAAGAAGTAGTAGTTTTGGTTTTTTTTTTAACTTTACAAATAGCGGGCTGATCTGTGAAATATCGGTTAAATATCAGTGGGGTGGCCGATGTCTGATACTCAGTTTTAAGGCTGATTTTGGGCGATAAGGGGCCGATTATATTGTGCATCCCTAAAAATTTATAGTAAAATGAGTCTTATCAGTGCAGGTAATCTAGGTAGCAGCTTTAAGCAGAAATACCGATGATGTGTGCCAGTCTTTGACAGATGACAGCATCCTCAGAACAAACCACGCAGGAAGCAGGACATGATGGTGGAGGAGACGCATGCTGGGCTCTGATGACTGGCAGCAGCAACATCACTAAAACACCTGCAGACAAATTCAGAAACATTGCTTCCTGCTTCACACTGGCTCGGGTGAAATCTTTCTTACTATTACCAGAAGCAACCAAGACTTTATTAGAAAGATATTTAAAATGCTAACTATGATTAATCTTTTTTTAAAGTGATGTGAATACTTTTTCCATTGTACTCACTGGTCATGTTGTGTTACAATGGAGGCAACATGATGAGGAGGTAGCATCTCTTCAGTGGGGTTGTAACCCAATACAGCTTCCTCTGCATCACTATTATCATCTGTTTGGCCTGAAAAGACATTGATAAACACTAAAAAATTTAGATACTTAAAATCAAACATGCCACTGGGACAAAGTTTGGGCACATTTCTAATGGCAAGGCTAAGCTGCTATTTAGACAAGCAGTGTTAAATGGTTCAGCAATACACTAATGTTTGTGCTTGCATGTGTTGTCAGGGAAGATGGGGGGGGGGGGGGGGTGTCCCTGGAGGATGCTGACTGATGGATGACAGCCAGACATTGAGGCAGAATGAGGCCTCTCGTGTTTCTGCTAAAGCTCTCCCTTCTAATGGACTTTCCATTTATAAGCCGTCATTTTTGAGGAACTAATTTGAGTTTCGATATCTATGAACTAGAGTCGGTCATCAGAATGGCCACAAGAGGAAAACTGCATTACAAAGTGTGATACTGTTACATCCTGGCAACCTTTTATTCATCTCACAAGAATAGTATTTATTCTAGTAATTTAGGACGTATGAAAAGCAGCTTTATGCTCTGATGGCTTAAAGAGTGCTGCATACAGGGCTGCAGACATGCAGCATTGGGTCAAAATCATTTCTCATGAGGTGTGCCTCAAGTTTTCATTATTTAATTAGATTACAATCAACATCAGTTTAACACAGGTTATTCTAGACAGATGAATCAGAACATCTGCAGCTGTAGCATAATGGTGATAATAATAATAATAGCCGACATTAATTATGCCTTTCTATTTTCTTTTATTTTTTGTCAATGGCATATCTGTACATTTAGATCAGCTCCTGCGTGCTCCTCCTCTCCACACTGCTGCTGCTCTGAGATTGCTGTCCAGCCTGAAGTTGGCCCCCACCTCACAGAAAACTCAGTGGAAATAACCACGAATGTAGCACAAACTATTGATACTTTTTTTTTTTTTACTGTCAAAGAGAGCGCACTGCGTACGTAATATGGAATGGAATTAATGGTCCTTCATTGGATTCTTTGTAAATCAGGGCCTAAGCATCAACCTGGGTAAAGGTTGAGCTTTCTACATGTTCATGCTGTTAACCTCTTTGCTGCTGTTGTGGATGATATTGTTGCCACCATGTGGTTGTTTTATAGATTTCACAGTTTATGAGGGGTCTTCATCTCCTTTGTGTGATTGTTGTTCATTTTTTAAATCGTTTTGCACCTTGACATAGATTATCTCTTCTTATTTTGTTTTTGATTATTTATGTGTGTATTAGAGATGTCTGATATTATAGGCCTACCATAATTATCAGCAGATATTGCCATTAAAAGATAATATCAACAATATCTGGCATTGGTTTTTGCTTGATGACACATTTACACAGCATGCAAATATCATACATTAAACTGCTCAGCTACTTCTCCTCTCACTCAAAATGTCACATTATGAGAGATACAACCTCACAGCTGCCTGCATGTATCATTAATGGTTGGTAACGGAAATTAAGAGTTGAACAATATCAATATATCTTTTAAAAAGCCATTATCGAACATCCTTAGTGTGGATGCAACAAAATAATTTAAATTTAAAACTATTTTTTTTTTAATCCACCACCTCTCACTAAGTGATTCTTCTTTTGTAAAGTTAAATGGTATATTTTCTAGGGAACGATCAAAAGTAAACTGACAGACAACTGGAATCAAACTCCGGGAAGAAAGCTCAATGCAACAAAAGCAAACACACCTGTTATCGCTGACACACAACTTGGAGAGCTGTGTGAAGTGATACCTTCATGAAGTGATAACTTCATGAAGGTAATTATCATTGTCCTTCATATTCCTCCAGCTGATACTTCACCAAATATGTAAACTCAGTAGCAAACCTGCCACATATTAGCTGTAATCTACGGCAAGCTGAGAACAAATGAGGTTGGAAGAAATCTGAGCGGGAGGACCAGAAATGATTACTTACCAGGAAAAGAGATCTTAGGTTTTAAAGCTAATCTTTCTCAAGTAATATAAACATCAGAGACATCTTTTTAAAATGTAGGCTTTGCTTTAATCCACTTACAGCTGCTATTCTTTATGTTGTATTTGGGCTTTACAATAAAAAATTGTGTCAATGCACGCAGCTGAGGTGATGCAGGCTTAGTTTCCTGGTCAATTGTTTGTTACTGAACTTCTGCTGATGACTACTGTAGCAAAACTATTTCATTAGAGAGCCTTTTACTGAGCCTGTCCAGTGTCTCGCCTCATCTAATAAAGATGTGGTAAACAGTTGCTTCTGTCAAACACAACATAAAGGTTTTACTCTTGGACTCAGTTTAATCTTCCCACCCTGTAACCTGGGTTCAGTCTATTCACATAGTAATACTGTACCAAGAGTACATATCTTTGCTGGCCTCTTTGTAGTAACAGTAACTAGACAGTGATTCTAATATACAGAAATAATACGTCTACAGCTTCTTATCAGCTGCTTTTCTTTACTTCCTACATCAGGGAACAGCAACCACTGCAGGGCAGACGGCTTCCAGGCTCCAGGACAGGAGTTGGAGATCTCTGTCCTATGCCACTCATTTGATTTCCATTTAAGTGCTTATTTATATTTTTTGAATATCTACATCTATTTCAGAGTGCTTGGATCATAATAATCTGAGAACTGCTTACCTTTTAGACAGATCTGCCTCTGCTGATGACATGATTCACTCCAGCCACATACCTTCCCATAGGAGTGAGGATTAGCCCTGTTAGCTCATTTAAACTCGAGCCTTTGTCATTTACCGGTTGCTACAGCGCTGGAGCATGAGTCTGAGTGTGTCAAGCTTAGGTTACCTGGCTGTTTTCTGAACATGCTCAGTAGAGAAGACCGTAACCTGAGAAGCACAGATGTCATGTCTGACTCAGAAATGAGCATTGAATGTCACACCCAAAGCTGAAATGTTTGTTTTTTTTAATTGCCACAGAAATAATTGCAAGTATGAACCTTTTTTTTTTGTTTCTTTTAATTTGTTTTCATTCACAGTTTGCAGCTGATACAAATTCTTTTTAATTGAAGAATTTAAAATGTGCATAGTGGCAATTTTCTCAGGTGTCGTCTAAAGAAAAGACAGAAAAATAAGAACTGCTAGCAAACCCTGCTGTGGAACATCAGTGAGTGGAGTTAACTGCAGTTTTTTTACGGTTACATCGTCACATGGTCAGAACCATTTTCCCAGCAGCTCCAGGAGACTCGATGATGTCATGATGGGCCTTGGCGGCCTGGTCAAGCGGGTACAGGGAGCCGACAACCGGACGCAGCCAACCGGCTTCCATCCCTGCATACAGCAGCGCTGCACACTCCCTCCTCTCCTCCTGGAAGAAAAAAAAACACAGGAAGGAGAAAAATGACTCAAAGTAAATGGTTCAATGCAGGATTTATCTATGCATGATGCTATTGGAGTTAGCTCAGATCAATAATGTTATCAGATGCTACAGTTTATAACATGTAAAAATCCTGTAGGTGGACAGATCATGGCAAATCACCAGTGTAGAAGAGAAAAGGGACACTCCAATGATGCTGCTCTCTTTGGCCATTGTGTCTCTGGGATTGATTTCTATGGGACCTCTGGAGCCAACGACCTACATTAGGAGGGCAAACAGAAGCAGATCTATTAACTTCTTGCGAGTGCTTTAAGTGGAATTTAAGTGGAAACAGAAACATTAAGCTCCAGTTTAGAGATGAGGCTGCGCAGTTCTGAGCTCCAGACTGACCGTAACACGCCCTCCATGGGCCAGCATCTGGAGGTCTTTGCTGAGGTTGACGTTTGACAGCATCTCCACTATCACATCAACACCTCGGCCCTCTGTGGCCTCCTGAAGCACAAAAAAGCACATAATGTTATTCATACTGTTTTCCTCTAAGTGCTGGAATATGGAAACTGCTAAATTAAAAAATAAATAGTTAATTAAAAATGGCTCAATAAACAAATTAATATGTAGGTAAATTATACAAAAAAATATTTGATATGTTTAAAAAAACTAAATTCAAATACTACAGCTGAGTAAAGAAGGAGAAAGTGCAGCCTTGCCACGGCTGGAAAATTGTTACTAGGCAGCACAACTGCGCTCAACGGTACAATGGTGTGATATGTGAATACCATGATCATGTTGGTGTATCCCTCCTCTCTGTGATTAAAAGCCAGGTGAGCTCCATTACTGAGAACCAGCTTCATCCCCTCAGGTGTCCCTGCTGTCCCCAGCACCCTGAGACCCAGCGCACGGGACAACTGGGACGCTGCAACGCCCACCTGTTGATGGAGGAAAAACGTTTGCTATGAGAACAATATCCAATCTTGTGTGAAGATTTACCATCCCAAATATCTGACTAACACAAAGTAAGTTAATGATAGACAAAGCAGGATAAATCAGTGATGTAAAAACAGATGTGTGATTATATGTGCAGCTGTTTTTCTGACCTGAAACAGCTAGGCTAGAAAGGTGTCACAAAAGCAAAAGGCTTACTTTATTCCATCTTTGTCAACATAAGTTGATTTTTTCAAATTTGCATCTTTAATTTATTTTTGCAAAGCCAAAAGCTAGAAAAGCTGGTACATAACTGTCATGTCAGCTCCATTTCACTGTTGGGAGTTGATAATAAAGGCGTTAATAAAGAAAGAGCTGCTTTCCAGTACAGAGGGCATTCTGGCTAATTTCATTCTGCAATATTTTGGCAAAACTGGCCTGAGTGTATGCATAAGTCTGTCTCTGTGCCTTTGGCATTACTGGTAATTATTATGTTTCATGCTGCAAACAGACAACCGTTCAACCTGGTACAGTCTTGGTTAAGATGCTGAAAACTGTCTCCTACACCGAAAGCTCAACAATAAAGTGTAGTATTGCACAGATGTATGTGTCTGGAAATCCTCTCTGTTATGGTTCACAAAGCTGGTCTCACCCCTCCACTGGCACCATGGATGAGGACGGTCTCTCCAGCTTTGGCACGAGCTCTGCAAAACACAAAACAGCAAATTAGAGCATAAATAAACATGATAAAGACAAACATTTGTAAGTTAAAAAAACATGTAATGAGAGGCTTCAGTTTGCAGTTTACGGAGGTTGTGCCGACATTATTGTCGAAACAAGACTTCCATTTATTTTAATTCAAGACTGAGTTAATAAATGGGTTGATATATTAATATAAAAATGATTTGCATTCTGACTGATTCTGGGAGGGGGGAAGAGGATGAAAGTTTCTTTATATGATGCTGTAAATTACCTCCCACCAGAGGGTAGTGTTAACTATTTTACAGCTACAAGGTGACTCTGTTTATGGCTTCCTCTTATTCTAATCCAAAAATGTTAACACTGTTCTCTGGTTCAGTCATTACATGAAATGTTGTCTTGGTAAGACTGTTATTTGTAAACTTTTTTTAGGTGAGACACACACTTTGCATATGTACTTTTGAGTTTTTGAGGTCATATAGAGTATTCTTTGCCTTGAATTCACATAAAAATGAATAAAGAGAGATCATGCATTTTGATCTGACTGACATGCTGGACTGAATAAAGCCAAAGGATTTCTGCAGGGCTCATTAAATCAACAGCAAGACACAATCTAATATAATGCCACAGCAAGACCAGCTCTGAGTCAATAACAGCAACTATGGCCAGTAGAAATGAACGGTTGGGTTAAACAGTGAAAATGATGAATTCATGTTACAGTAGTTCATCTTTTTTGCTAAACTGACTACTTCCTCATTATGAAGTGGTGACTCCTGTTTTCTTTCTTTTTCCCAGGAACAGAGGTGGAGTGAACGCTTGTCTATGCTACTTAACCCCAGATCGGGGGGAGGAGAGAAAAAAGAGCCGGGTTACTCTCACCCGCCACTTTGTAAGGTCCACAAAGGAGGTTGGACCTCCTCTTGCCCTCAGAACCACTTTAGTTCTTGGTTTCATAGATGAAGCAATGTGTTGGAACATTCCTTTAGAGATTTTGCTCCATATTGATATGATAGCATCACATTTGTCCGCTGCAGATCCATGATGAGAATCTCCCGTTCCACCACGTCCCAAACTGCGCTGTTGGATTAGGATCTGGTGGACTGTGAAGGTCACTGGAGTACAGTGAGCTCATCCTGTTTAAGACACCAGTTGGAGATGATTTGAGCTTTGTGACACGGTGCATTGTTTTACTGGAAGGAGCCATCGGAAGATGGATACTGGTCAGCAACAATACTCAGGCTTTGGTGTTTAAATTAATGATTCCTAATTGGTGCTAAAGGGCCTAAAGTGTGCAGAGAAAATGCCCTCCATCCCCTTTCACCACCAGCATCCCAAACAAACCAGGATGGATGCATGTTTTCATGTTATTTCCTCCAAATTCTTATCCAGCTGAATGCTGCAGCTGAAACTGAGACTCATCAGACCAGACAAGATTTTTCCATCTTCTTTTGTCCAGTTTCAGTGAGCCTGAGTTGTAGCCTCAGTTTCCTGTTCCTAATTGGCGCCGTGGCACCCAGTGTGGCCTTCTGCTGGATGTTGTGCCTTCTCAGGCGGTATTCTGCATAACTTGATGTAACCGGTGGTTTGAGTTATTATTGCCTTTCTATCATCCCCAACCAGTCCGTCCATTGTCCTCTGACACCAACAAGGCCTTTTCATCCAATCAGATGTTACACTCATTAATCTCCCTCCTGGAAAGGTGTGGTCTTACTTGTGAACCAGAGCTCTGTAAGCAGTGAAGTATGGTATGGCTATGGCAGCTCCCTGCGGGAAGTCTAAAGCATCGGGCAGCTTGTGAACGCTGTCGTCAGCAGCAACAGCATACTCTGCATAACCTCCGGACTCAGTGGCTGTGGTGAAAACCCGATCACCTGTCTGGAAAACAAAAACGCACACTGTATATGTACCTGGGATTTATTTAGCAATTTACTCGATACTAATTATGCCAATATCAGCTGATCTAAATATGGATAATTTGGATTTTAAGGCCGTTTACCTTTATTGCAATCACTCCCTCCCCAACAGTTTCCACCACTCCAGCTACATCGGTGCCCGGAGTGTACGGCAGAGGGGGTTTCCGGGCATAAGAGCCGGAGCGGATGTAAGTCTCCACAGGGTTCACTCCACAGGCGAGGACACGGATCAGCACCTGCAACACAAAGTGGTTTACAACACAGACAAAATAGCAGGTAGCAGAATTTTTTCCTCCCAGCAGAAAAAATACGGTTTTAAGGAGATATAATATTAAATAAGAGTATAAAAGAGAAATTAGAGCACTGGATTCTAAGCTATATCTAAACCAGACCAGTGCAGCAGCTGAAAATGCTCTTGTTTATGTTGTAATACTCACAGCAGAGCAAAGTGGATAATTCTACTGCTTTATGCGTTTGGATTTAAGATTGAAACATGGCTTTACAGGAGTTGTAGAATCTGAGTTTGCTACTAACACTCTTGAACGTCACTGCATTTCTGCATTTACATACTATATGAAACATATAAGCTATTATGTATAAACACCTACTTGCACAGCAGGTATCAAACAAAATGTTTTTCATTGCTGTTATGTACAGTACTGTATATAAATACAGAAAAATACTTTGAAAATTTCAGTGTATGTATGGTAAGTCCATATATGTCTTTTGCTATCCAATACTGCTTTAAAATACAAGACAAATGCACATTTTCTTTCTTTCTTTTTTCCTAAAAAGGGTTTTGCACAAATACACCGTTCTTTAGATCTGTGATTCCCAACCCTGGTCCTCAAGGCACACTATCCTAAAGACTTTCCATTTTGCCTGGCTAAGACACAGCTGATTCAAATCAAATGGATTTCTGACGAGCTCTGCACCAGTCCTTAATGTGAGTCACCTGCGTTTCAACAGGGCAACATGGAAAGTCTTCAGGATTGTGTGCATTGAGGACCAGGGGTGGGAATCACTGCTTTAGATTTCTGAGTGTGTGTGTGAGCGATTGCCTCTGAATTATCATCTGCTGCTTTCGTCTCCTGATGAGGACAGCACACTCACACTTTGCTTAAAGCAAACCTAACCAATCTTGCATTTCAGAAAGCACAGCAAAATTATCTGAATTTAAACAGTCCTGCCTCACTCCAAAGATCCCCCCCCCCCCATTCCCTCTGCCTCCTAATGAGGAAAAAAAGGTCTGACAGGCAGGTCCCTTGGTCAATCCGAGGCGTGGGCCCCATTGCAAGGATTGGTTGGAGTTTTCATTGAAAATTTTGAGATTGGAATAATATTCTATTTTGATTAATGGTGGGTCTGTCTTGTATTTCAGAGTCCCATTACCTCATTAATAGCATTTTACCATATTAAAAAAGTAGTGCAACAATGCAGCATCGGTAAGGGTTCCTTTAAAGCAGTGGTGGGGAACCCTGGTCCTCCAGGGCCGCTGTTCCTTCAGGGTTTCCATGTGTCCCTACTCCAGGTGTGTCCTACACACCTGATTCAAATCAAATGGATATAACAGCCTATCAAGTTCTGCACAAGTGACACACTGATTTGAATCAGGTGTGTAGGAGCAGGGACACATGGAAGACCTGCAGGATGAAGGCCAAGGTTCCCCACAATGGGTGAAGTGAGACACCTTGTAACTTTTAAGTACAGTTTTTATAAAAGTTTTTTTCCTTTTACTCATAAGTCAACTCTGTAACATTCAAAGAAATTTAATGAAAACGGCCCTTGAGGATCCCTGTTATGAGACCTGATGCAGCTGCACTTATTCCGTGCACATTGCTGTTTATTTCAGTAGCTTTCGTTGATTTGTTGTGGCGAAACATTCACCTTTGAACTGTGATCCACTCAGCAATGTGTCCAGCACGTCTCACCTGTCTGTGTCCAGGCTGAGGGACAGGAACATCTGAGCATAGCTTCAGGACTGACGGAGCTCCAAACTCACTGACTCGGATGGCTCTCATCAGCCTGCTGCTCGACATGTCTGCAGTCGCGGGCTGCACTGCAGACGAGAGGCAGTTTTACGATAACCAAGTCCAAAGCCTGTAATGTAGTCGGTTATCTTCTTCTTTTTACAACTTCAGAGCCGTGGCGCATTACTGCCCTCCCGTGTGCATGCGGAGAATTTTCTTTTTTTTTTATTGAACAAGTTATCAAACAAATCCGAGGCAAATAATCAGAGACAAAAACTGCAAAATGGACGCATTATATATATATATATATATGTTATATATATATATATATATATATATATATATATATATATATATATATATATATATATATATATATATATATATATATATATATATATATATAAAAACAAAATACACACATATAAAGGAACGTAGGTGTGTCAAACTAAACCGGGGCATTCAGAAAACATTTAGCTTAAATACTTCTCAAATAGTGACAACAGAATCGGTCTCTGCCAGACACGTGACTTTTGTTGCTAAGACGCCATTTTAGGTGTATTAAAGTCAGCGGTCCGTTTATCAAACAAGCGTGGAAATGAGCGCACATCTGATCATATAAATGATCTTATTATTGTAGCCACGTGTGATTCATAAAAGTTCCTTTCTGACCAAACAATCGAATCTACGTCAGAAATCCCTCGTTATCCAGCTGCTTCTTCCCTGAAGCAGCAGTGCAGACAGGCGGAGGCTGGTCCAAGCCTGACCCGGACTGTCGGATCTGAGCCTGACCCGCACGGACAGAAGAAAAAATAACTTTCATTAGCTAAGCTAAGAAACAGTCTGCTGACTAAGCACTTATAGACTATAACTTTAGAGTACAGATTACTTAATAGAAACGACGGATCGCCTCCTGTCTTCTGTCTCCAGGAGCTGCAGGTGTCATACCAGCCAGATGATCTTAACAGCAGAGTGTTATAACTTCTGATGAAGGCGACAACTGACCGCCAACAATTTCAAGATAAATCAGACTTTATTATCTCACTGTTGATGTCTGAATAAAGAAAAGAAAGCTCGGCTGCTTGTAAGAAGACGGACAGTCGGGCTGCAGAAAGGCGCAGGTGCATCGGACCAGCGGGAAACGCTGCTTTAGACTCAGAGAAAGTTTGCAACACAACCCTGACCTGTGTGGAGCTGTACAGCGATGCTGTAACTTGTCAAGACTTTATTGACAAGTTAAATAACAGAAATACTAGTTTATAAACATTATGAGCAGCCGGAAGGGCAGACGCGCTGGTAACTGCAGCTCCCAGGACACGGAGTTGAGTGGAGGAGATCCGTTTCTATAAATTAATCTATACATTAACGTTGTGTAAGTGTTCATTCGGTAGACTGTTTCTTAGTTTAACTGATGAAAGTTATCGTTTATGTTCCTGTCCGGGTCAGGCTCAGGTCCGACCAGCACCCATCTGTCAGCGCTGCTGCTGCTTCAGGAGAAACAGCTGGATGACGGTGCATTTCTGACCATATTCTGTTGTTTGGTCAGACACGAACATTTTATAAATCACACATGGATTCAGTCTTAAGATCATTTTTATGATCAGATGTGCGCTCATTTCCACACCGGTTTGACCACTGACAGTTTTACGCCTGAAATGGCGTCAAGCGCTGGTTACTGCTGGTTAAGCAACAAATGTTACGTCACTCGGCGGAGACCGTATCAAGCCGACTCATTCTCCGTCAATTTCAAGGATTTAGAAAGTGAGTTTACCTCATTTTTCCAATGTGCAAAGTTTGGTTTTGTTTTTAAAAATCTGCATTTGTGAATAAAGAACTTACCTGGATGCGGAGAATTAATTTAATGAGCTAAAAGACTCCGCAAATTAATAAAATTTTTACCTTCTTGGTTATTTTTAGATGTCAATTATCACCTCCTAAGATACTCCCCTGTATTACTTTTTTAATTACATTTCTCCTCAGTAGGTCTTTCCCCACGTTACTTGTAGCTAACAGACAAGAATAACATGTGAATCATACTTTCTGATACTGTTAGAAGGTATCTACTTTGGTTTTAAAAGAGAAAAGAAAAATAATTATATTCATTGCATTTATTTTCTTTTGACATAATGTATTCATTGAGAAAAAACAAGAAAAGGAAAAGAAAGCATATTCATAGCATTTTGTCTCATGACATAATGTATTTTTTATTCATCATCATTATTATCCTTTGCAAATGGGCCACAAAGTTACATGATTGCAGCTTGACCTGTCGGTGAATGTGAAAAAAATCTAAAATGAACAAATGATTAACATAAATTGAATAAATGTTTACCATTTTGAACGTAGCTATTTAATTTTTAACTGTTATCTATTTATATTCCATCAACCAGCAATTATCCTTTTAAATAATTGCTGTATTTTCTAAAGCGTTTTAAACTTTTTAGAATAGAATCGATCGTATCATGACTCGAATATTTCTGTCTTAATTCATTACGTCACATCCGTTTACGCAACGCTGTCTTCAACGTGAGGAGATGCACAACGAGCCGGTGGAAAACAGACTGAACGGTCCATCCACATGACTAGGAAATCGTGAAATCCGCTCGGAGCGCGTTGCCGAACAGTAGCGGATGATAGGAGTGACCGGAGCAGTGCAGCTTTTCTCCTGACTAAACGCTCAGTGGTCTCATAATGTTGTTTTAACATCCAGAAACCGTTCAGCAATGTTTCTCAGCATGAGAGGAGTTCCTGTCTTTCCAACAGCCAGACACGCTGACGGGACATCGTGATCCTCACAGTCTTGAATCAGCTCTCTTCACTGTTGGGCTTTACTTTGTGTGGATAAGAAATGGCAACAAAAAGCAGGTTTTTGCTGCAGAGACTCCTCGGTGGGCTCAGAGCTCCCTCTGTCAGGTATCAGAAGTTAACGCTGACCTCAAGTGGAGGACTCCTCCAGCTGACAGCTCCGCTCAGGCACCTGAGCTGCTCCAGCACACTGTACAAACCTGCCTCTGCCTCCACAGGTACTCTGCACTGATTAGATAAAAAAAAAAACTACTGCAGCTCATTGTTTTTGGTTGTCTGGCTGCAGGACCAATAACTGAAGACCATTTTCTTCTTGTGTTATTTCCATCTCAAGTGTAATCTGTGTTTTGTTGCCAGGTCCGAGCAGTCTGTCATGCAGGAGTCACACCTGTGGGGAGCTGAGGTCAGCTCACGTAGGAGAAAAGGTCACTCTGTGTGGCTGGGTCCAATACCTCAGGTATTATTCTATTATCGTCATTTATAGACCAAGATGCAATTAACTCAGGAGTGTCACCCCCTGGCCCTCAAAGGCTGCTACCCTGCAGATTTTCAGTGTTTACCTGCTCCAACACACCTGACTGAGATGAATGGGTCATTGTGAAGAACTTGACAAGAAGCGGCTGGACTCATTTGATTTGAATCCTGTGAGTTGAAGCTGGGAAACAAAAACCTGCAGGACAGCGGTCCTTGAGGATCTGAGTTAGACACCACTGACTTAACTGATCAGTGTGGGAGTTCATTAGCTGTCAAATGATGATCTGCATTGTGTGTAGTGTACTCCCAGTGATTAATGGGCCAAGACTTCACGCTCCGTGAGCTCCAGTTTGAATAAAGATGATTTTTGAAACAGTAAATTGGTAGATGGTTTAAAGCTGCTTTGGCTGATAGGTCCCATGTTTTGGGTCCCCCCAATAATCTTAAACCCAGCCCAAGCACACGATTGGCTACTACTACTACTACTTTCAGTACAAGTAGACGACAAGAACTGCAGTGGTTTTGTCCCAAACATTTCAGATTAGTGGATTCAAGTCAAACTCAGTCCCATCCAAAGATTAGGCTGCACATTCAACAGAAATGAATCAGCAACCACCGAAACCATTATGCAATTATTTGTAAAATTTTGTCATTAGTAAATGCCAAGTCATTTAATGTATCTTTCTGGTATGTTGACCATCCAACTGGTAAAAAAAAAAAAAAAACACACATATTCTACAGATTATTTCATAATGGAAAAAATGATCCACCACCCTATTTCATGAATGCAGAGGTATTTCACAAGGTAAGGAAGAACTACTGGGACTAGAACACCTCTAGAAAAAGTCCCAGCAAGCCGTGGTTGTCTGATGGTCTGACGGATATTGCTGCTAGCAGCTCTGTGGTACCAGAGTTCATGATCACAGCATGCCCATCCTTCTACAGAATGGACAGAAAACTAAAGCAGGGATCAAACTCTACCAGAGTTGCAGTTTTGACTATTTTTTTTATGATCTTCAACAGACAGGACCTGTTTGTCATCTTACGAGATTTCAGTGGTTTGACACAAGTTCTAATTCCTCAGGAAGAGGTAAGAAAGTCGAACAATGAAAGCAATCAGGAATAATAAAGATGTAATATTGTTAACAATAACAGAAAGCTATTGAGGTTAATGTGAAACTTACTTTTGTGCAGAAGATGAATTACTGCTTGCAGAAATAAATGTAAATCTTTGCTGTGAATCACATAACATTTGATTTTTCTGTTTTTAGTCTGCAAGGCACTTAAAATCAGTGCTGTGTGGTCTCACAGTCGAGTCAGTCGTCAAGGTTACAGGAACAGTCAGAAAACGACCGGCAGGGCAGGAGAACAAGGTTTGTGTGTGAAGATGGATGATAATGGTTGTAAAAGAAGCCTCTCTAAATGTTATAATAAAATTAAGCTCTGATAAAATTTCCCTAAATGTGTCCCTGAATCTTAAGAGAAATAGAGACAGCTGAACCCTTTCTGGTCTGTGTGGATATAAGGAATGATGTCCCCTCCCCCAGTTGTTACTCTTCAAAGCTCGAAAAGTATCCCCTTTCAGGATACATTTAATTTTTCCATGAGGTTCCTGATGTTTTTTTTTTTTTATAGTGGGATCCACCAATATCACATATTTTCAAACTGAATGCACGTACATGCATTTGAGTACTTGCTTATCTTACTTCAAATAGCACCAGTAGAAGTGTGAACTGAATCCACAAATACCCAGTGTATCCTTGCTTCCCACTGTGACAAGACACCTACATGCTCAAAATTAGTTTCTCTTGCTGAGATAAAGCTGAATTCGGATTTTTAAATCCGAATTCAGCACCAAAATAACTTTGTTTCTGGGCACTGTGGTGAAAACTTGAATCTAAAGCTTGAAAATGATCAGATCTTCATGAATAAGGAGGAGGGAGTGGGTTTTGGCGGATCCGGTTCACCACTCCGACAAAACGCCTTCACGTGCAAAATCAGCTTCTCGCTGATATAAAGCCAAATTCAATTTTTTTTAATGACACGAGTAATAACCTAGTTGTTAATGCGTTATTTTGATGATGTATGTATCAGCTGCACGTTAGTAGCAGAATATTTTTGGCAGTAACCATATTGTTGACTGCCCCACCGTGCACCAATACAGTTGTGCTTGAAAGTTTACATTTCCCTTCATTGAAGAAAAAAAAAAGAGTTGAAATTGACAAAAGTTACAATAAATAAAAATTTTATGAACATCATGACACTGATTTTGTATTGTGGTTCAACAGAAATATAAAAAAAAACAAACAAACAAAAAATAAAACAAGCAAACAAGCATGATGGAGTTCCTGAGCTAAAATTGTTGAGCAGCATTTTGGGGCAATCCCTGCAATCAGGTGTTTTCTGTAATGTTCAATAAGCCTTCTACACATGTTGACCTTTAATTTGTCAGGGACTGTTTTTTTATTATTATTATTTTTATAAAAAAAATTCTAAATCAATTTATTTCATTGAATTATAATTTAGTAATTTTTTTTATTTTTATTACTTTTTCAGTTTTGTGTTATTTGAATTACTATGGAGAATTCAGCCTTTTCTTTAATGGGAGGGTATGTAAACTTTCAAGCACAACTGTATACGGTATATGCACGAGCACAGGACCTGTGAAGTCGCAGTAGACACCTGAAAGGGGCTTTCAGGCGCTCCCCTGAAAGCCCCTTTGTAATTCTAACCTCGGTTCTGGCCTTTGTGGGATGTAACCTGGAAGTTTAATGTAGGAGTTGTTTTTTTGTTTTTGTTTTTTCCATTTTAATTGAATAGGGATGTAACGATTACCAGTAAAATGATTAATCGTGATAAAGTTCCCCACGATTAGTAATACTGTTCATATTTTTAATTATCGTTACAACCATGATTGATTTCTTTCACTTTGAAAAACTTCCAGTGATGCTGCTCATTGGCTGGAAAAGTGGCAGCAGACCCGGTTTGCAATGTTTGATTTATAAAAACATGGCAGAAGGCAACAAAGGCGCCCATGTGGACAGTACTCTGGAGAATTTTCCCCCTTTAAAAAGGGCAAAGTAGACTTCTAGACCCATTTTGGATGTTTTTAATGATACTGGGGAGCGATTTCAATAATACCATGATAATAATGATAACCATGATCATTTTTGTCACAATAACCGTGATATGAAATTTTCATATCGTTTCATCTCTAATGTTTAATTACATATAGTTTTAGCAGCTCTCTGAATCTTTTCTTTGTGTTGAACACATTTCTCGTCTCTGGCAGCATCTAAATCAAAATGAATTAGTTTTTAGAAATCAGCTCCCATTACAGTGTGACGAGAATCCCTCTCAGTTTATAGAAATGCCAAGACAGTGTTTTTATGTAACAGTTGGTTAAAAGTTTAGTTGGAGAAAATAATATTTCTCATACTCCGGGTTTACACCAGACCCCCGGGATGAAAACCACTGGTCCATAACCACCACGTCACCATATGTGGAAACATCATTAGTTTATCAGACGCATCCTGAAACTTCATTGAGATGCTCTGTCCTCTTCTTCTTCTGTCCTGTTCACAACAGAAGCTGCCAACTGGAGAAATAGAGGTCCTGGCTGAAGACGTGGATGTTTTCAATGTGTGCCAGAAGCTGCCTTTTGAAATTAAAGAATTTGTCAAAGTAAGCGAGTCAAGCGATTCGTACTCTCATGGGCACAGGCGGGCACATTTCACTGATCGTTTGTAATAATTATTGGGTCTGATTGTGTCTTTTTGCTGGATTGTACAGAAGTCGGAGTCGTTGCGGATGCAGTATCGCTACCTGGACCTGAGGTCGCCTCAGATGCAGACGAACCTCCGACTCAGATCTCAGCTGGTGATGAAGATGAGAGAGTATCTCTGCAATGTCCACGGTATGGACGGGGAGGCTCTTTGTTTTGGGTTACAGACGCTTTTTTTTTTTTTCTTTAACTTTTCCTGTCCAGCATCGTAGCAAGCAAAATGATCATCTGGCTGCAATGTTGTGATGAACAGATTTGTTTTGCCAAATGGAGCTTCATGAATGGAAGACTCCTCTTGATAATCTGAATTTAAAGATTTTATTTAATTTTATTGACTGCTTGTTAATGATTGCATTTTACGCAATATTTCTGCACCTGCACAGAAGCTTAACAGAGACCATGCCACGGTCTTTGCTGGAAAATAAAGCTGAAAAACAGAGGATTTTCTTAACTGGGAGCAGAATTCAGTCCCAGATTTATGTGATCTGCCCTGATTCTGGCTTTTTGTCTTCTGCTTTGTAGGTTTTGTGGATGTAGAAACACCGACCTTGTTCAAAAGAACACCAGGGGTAAGACCTGGTTTTCCTGACTAACAGGCTCTTTCATCTCGTTGTCATATATCACATATGAATAACTTCTCTGTAAAATAATACACCTGCATGCGTTTCAGGGAGCCAAAGAGTTTGTGGTTCCCTCCAGAGAGCCGGGCTTGTTTTACTCTCTGCCCCAGAGTCCTCAGCAGTTTAAACAGCTCCTCATGGTGGCTGGTGTAGACAGGTGGGTGCAGGCTGAATGTGTTTGCTCACACTGTTTTCAGACTACAACAGTATAAAGCCTATGCACATGATTGATTTCCACCACGAACATCAGTGTACATTTACCATAAACTGTAAATGTCCACATTAGTCAGCTTGTTTTTGTGTCTGGTTATAGTCCCACTGTGGCTGAAAGCTTCTGCATTTTAGCGGACACTTGAGTGTGGAAAACTGAAAACAAGGAGACGATAAAACTCATCCAGCATCTTGTGTGGCAGGTACTTCCAGATGGCTCGGTGCTACAGGGATGAGGGCTCCAAACCAGACAGGCAGCCCGAGTTCACACAGGTGGGATGGAGCAAGGAGATGGCATTACTACAAATCATGGCATGATAGGGCCTTAACCTGTCTTGTTGAAAATGGAGGTGCCACATGATTATTTCTACTGAAAAATTATACATTTCATTTATAGAGCCTTACAAGAAATTCATAGTCTCTTTACAAGTTAAAATAACAAATCAAAGTACCGTATTTTCCGGACTATTTCATAGTCTAGCGGCTTGTGCAACTTATAGTCCAGTGCAACTTAAATATCAAATTATATACAACTTAACACATTTTTAAGTATCAGTACATATTGACTGACATGAACCAAGGAGTAAATATTACCGTCTAATGTCAAATGAGGGTGCTCTAGGCTTGTGACGACTATTTTCTGCTCCAAGGGCAAAAATCCCAAAATAGCCTCATAATAATAAATTGTATTTATAATGCACTTTACATTAAAAAAATCTCAAAGTGCTACAGGGTAAAAACATAATAAAAAAAAAACAGGCAGACAAAAACAAACAAAACAATCAGGCAAATGCCTTTTTAAAAAAAGGTAGGTTTTGAAATTGCGTTTAAAAGCTTCCACGGTCTGTGGAGCCCGCAGATGGCCTGGGAGGGCATTCCACAGTCTGGGGGAGGAACCGATCCCGGGAGAGTGGTTGTTTGGTTTAGGGGAAGCGAGGGGGGGGATGGGGGGGGGGGGGGAGGGTGGGGGGGGGGGGGTAAGAGGGGAGGGGGGCGGGGGGGGGGGGGTGGGGGGGGGCGCGAGTTTGGGGAAAAAAGGGGTTGCGGGGAAAAACAAAAAATTTTTATAATGAGTGGTTGGAGTCTGAAAATCACCCTATTTTGAATAAATAAATATGACCTATAGTCCGGTGCGACTTATCTTTGGTTTTGTCCTGTTCATGATGCATTTTTTGACTGATGCAACTTATACTCAGGAGCAACTTATAGTCCGGAAAATATGGTAAATGGATACAAAACAAAAGCAGTCCAAGTGAAATACAAAGTAATAATATGTTACAAAGCAGTTTAAGGAGGGATCTACTCACTAGTTTTTTTTCTCCAGGATTATTAACCAACTCCATGAGGATTTTACTCCTCGCCTCATCACATCTCTGCATTCATCAGTAGTGTAGTTCCTCTTACTTTTACTGCAGCTGCTGTTTCAGACCTAGTCAGAGATTTTAGTTGGACTATATTTTAAAAGATTTTACACTTTGTTTGACTTTTTTCTAAACTAACAGTAGCATATCCTCTGACAATCTCTTCCAGGTGGACATAGAGATGTCTTTCGTGGACCAGGCAGGCATCATGGCCCTGGTGGAGGGTCTCTTGCAGTACTCCTGGCCCCCAGAGAAAGGTCCCATTACCATTCCTTTCCAGACGATGACGTATGAGGAGGCTATGAGGGACTATGGTGTGGACAAACCTGATACCAGATTTGGTATGAAGGTGAGTCTTTTCTTAGGGGTCAAGGACACCAGTCCTTTTGTGTAATAAAAAGAACTGAAGCTTTCATGTGACTGTAATTACACTTAATGTTGTATTTTGATTACTATGAGTGGAATAGTGTACAGAGACATAAGTTTGAACATTAATTTATAAAAACCATCCCTTTTTTTTTTTCTCACGGTTGTATATTATGGAGAATCAAAGTACAGGTTCATCCATTTCTTCTGGTTTTGCTGCATAGCTTATTTTTGCTCAGGAGCATCTAATGACGCAGGTACCACAATACACTCGTCCCTTTTTGTCTGAAGGTCCAGCTGAGGCTGTCCTTGCTCTGATTGGTCAGCTCCACTCTGACATAAGATGCTTTGTAGGAGTTTATTGATGCAAATATAGAGTATATAGAGTTTTTCTTGCTGAATTTGTGCCATCAATGGGAACAAGATCAGAAAACAACTGTTTTAAATTCAACAATTGATGAGAAATATTAATTTGCCGTCTGTGTGAAGGTTCAACAAACCCCTTATATATATATATATATATATATATATATATATATATATGTATATTTGTAATGATATGTCTTATTGGGGTGTTAAAATTTTCAACCAGCCATTATGCACTTAACTCTGCTGAGGGCCGAGCTGGTCATGTACTGACTCTGAGGAAAGAGCTATTTGTGTAATGGTTGAAAAACAGTAGGTATCGCACCAGAACCTGCAGCAGACTCTATCTTGCAGACAAACTGTCAAAACCAAAAGAGCTCAAAGGTTATAAATCCTTGTATCCAGGTAAAACCTCAGATTCAGGCTGTGTGCATCTCCTTATTTGGGTCTTTTTAACTTAAGAAAACATGTTATTTACCAAAAAAAAAAAAAAAGGCTGTGTGTGATTTAATTAAGATTTTAAAATATATTTGGATTATGAAAACACTACAACTTAGTTTCTTTGTAATCCAGTCATCTGGAGTTATTGTTGAGTCTATTCAGACCTCAATTAGCATAAAGCTTACTGTTAACTTCAGAAATGTTACTAGTCAGGAGAGAAAATGTATCTTTTTTTGTCTTTCTGTCTAAATTATTGCCTGTTTTCTTGTTTTAATCTTTCCAGCTGATCAACCTCAGTGAAGTTTTCTTGTCAACACAAATTGAATTCCTTAGATCAGCTCTCAGCCAATCAGATGGCTCCATACAGGCCCTGTGTGTCCCCAGTGGAGCGGTAAGAGTGAAAATGATTTCTTCTAGCACAAAATGTTGTAAAATTTTAATCAAGCTGACATTCACGATCACAGTCTGATACAATACTGATACCCTAAAAATTAGGGATGCACGATATAATCGGTCCCTGATTGGTATCGACCTATATCGGCCTTAAAACTGAGTATGGGCTTTATGCACAGCTCCAGTACTTCCTGAACTTAATACTGCACCTTTGTTTCCTATCTTTCATGATTGGATGAACTGATTAATCCAGGTGTGTCTGATCTCAGCAAATGGTCAGACACACCTGGATTAATCAGTTCATCCAATCGTGAAAGACAGGAAACAAAGGTGCAGCATTAAGTTCAGGAAGTAGTGGAGATGTGCATAAAGCCTATTGGACATCGGCCACCCCACTGATATTTAACCGATATTTAACGAATCAGTTTCCAAAATCTAAAAAAATACAGAAACTACTTCTTCTTCTTCTTCTTCAAAACGTCTTTTTTACAGACCTTAAAACTTCTAAAGACAACTTTTAGGATGTTTTTTGTGAACAGAGTTTATAAGTGGTCATTTGTGTAAATAACAAAATATCGCTTGTTTGGGTTTTTCTCTCTCTTCTCAGAGAGAAGAAAATCCAGGTCATTCTAGGATATAATGCACATATTCTATTATTTTTGTTTGAACAACTGTCATTACGTTTGACTTGTTATATATAACACAAGTTGAGGTATTTTTCTAATTTTGCACAAGGAATGAATATTACATACACATGTAACATTACACATTCAGCTTTAATATTGGTATCGATATCGGTCATTAGCCACATGAGTTTTAAAATATCGGCTATTGGGCAAAATTCCAATATCATGCATCCCTACTAAAAATAACAATTATGTGCTTTTATTAAACTGTTCTGGCCTTGTTTGTTTCAAATCATCTCTGGTGTGTGTTTGATGGCAGAATCTTTTCACTGGGAAGGATTTAGAAGAGCTGAAACAAACAGCCCAGACTAAGTTTGGACAGGTAATGTGTCTCTCCTCTTTTCTTTTCTCTTTCTTTCTTTTCTTTATCGAAATCATCAAGATTTTGTGGATGCAGTTGGATGGAATTCAGATTAAAATGTAGCTTTGTCCTGACTGGGCCACCAGAGCACAAAACATCTTCCATGTCCTCCTGGCCAAAACTAGAGCCCTGTATCACCTGTAAAAATCCAAGCATCAACTCTGAAGCATGTTTGACTCAGAACCAGAGAAGATGCACTGAGGTTTATTTAAAGAGTCTTTTTTTTTTGTTCTTCATCATATGAAGGATCTGAGCCTGGTGCTGGTCAGAGCAGACGGGACATTAAAGTCTCCCCTGAAGAAGCTGCTATCCATCTCTGTCACAGATGACCTGCTGAGGAGGACTGAAGCCAAACCGGGAGACCTGCTGCTCATAGCGGCCGGCTCCCTCCACACCGTGGTAAGACACTGAGATGGGGACTGGTTCTGGTTGATGGACAACACAGCAGGGGAAAAAGTATTTAGTTTGTACTGTCTTCTTTTGTCCTCCTTTTCTGCGCAGCGACCATTACTGGGTAATCTTCGGCTGCAATGTGCACAGCTCCTAGAGTCCCGAGGCCTTACGGTCCGCGACCCTTCGGCCTTCCACTTTCTGTGGGTTGTGGACTTCCCTCTTTTCTTGCCTAAAGAGGACGAGCCGGAGGAGCTAGAGTCAGCCCATCATCCGTTTACGGCTGCGCTGCCGGAAGACACACACTTACTCTTCACAGAGCCACACAAGGTACTCGCGCTGAATCTTTTAGACTCATTTAAAATGTGTGGAAATAGATAATAAGATAATATGGGCTGCTTAAAGAATCTTCTAAGGCAGTACCTGTACTTCACAGGTGCGAGGTCAACACTATGACCTGGTTTTGAACGGCTGTGAGATCGGCGGAGGCTCCATTCGCATCCACAAGACCTCAGAACAGCTTCATGTCTTGAAGAATATCCTCAAAGTCAGTGATGATACAGAATCCAGCCTCTCTGCATTAGTGTTTCAGGCTCTCAACTATTAAAAGTAAGAAGTTTGATATTTTACCTGAGCACAAAATGTATTTTTTTTTTGTTTGTTTTTTTTAATTGCAGGAGGATCCTGATCTTCTCTCCCACCTGCTGGAGGCTTTGGATTCAGGTGCACCACCTCATGGAGGCATTGCCCTCGGTAAAGTTCACCAAGTTCAGGATTAACTTAAATCACACAGCTTTTGAAATCTGCAAAGTTATAAAGTGGTAGTGAAACATTACGTTATGATACCACTAGAACGTCTTAATTAATTAATTTAAAAATGAAAAAAAAAAGAAAATGAACTACATTGAGTCACCTTATGCCTCATCTAGGTTTGGATCGACTGGTCTCCATTATGGTTGGTGCACCCAGCATCCGTGATGTCATTGCTTTCCCCAAGTCGTTCCGCGGTCATGACCTCATGAGCCACGCACCCGACTCTGTATCTGACGAGGACCTGAAGCCTTACCACATTTCTGTCAACTGGCCAACAGAGCAAGGAGGGGGAGAAAAGAAGTGAGGAGATGAGAGAGCTTTTTGACAACAAGACTCGTTGCAGATGTCTGTAACCATGACAACGGAGGAAAGTTGAGACAGGATGAGGCCAATGTAAGGAAGTGAAGACTGTAGCATCCCTGCCACCTGGCGGACCAGATCTTAAGGAGGGGATGTTGTGACTCCATCCCACGACTGGTTGTTCAAAATGAGAGCAAAAAAATATATCAGATATTAAAATCTGAAACACAGGTTTAAACAAAGAGGAAAACTTTTTACAAAGTCTCTCCAGTAAGAAAGATTTTTGTGGTTAAACTGATCTGTGATCCTCACATTATACTTTTATGAAATAAAGTTTTATTTAAAACATTTATTTTGAAGATTTAACCTCAAAGTTTTTGTCTTTTGTCTGGGAGCTTGTTCCACCTCAACAAGAATAAAATTGTTGAGAAAAGTTGTCTTTTTCTGGAACGCAAAATAAGTTTAAACACGCTGGGAAGGTTTTTATTCAGTATGTTCAAGGTGGAAAAAACTCACTTATTCATGAACCTGCCATGGAGTGCAGATACAAAACAGTAACCAGATGAAATGTGTGACATTTTTGACAGAATGATTGTCACAAAACAAATGATTGTCCACTGCTGTCGTATCACCAGGAAGTCCAGTTTCTTTAGGCAAGGCAAGTTTATTTGAACAGCACATTTCATGTACAGAACAATTCAAAGTGCTTTACATAAAACATTATAAGCAAAAGGGGGAAAAAAAGTGAAAAATTAGAAGCATGATTTAAAATGAAAAACAAAAGAGAAGTCTGCCTATTTCCCTTCTTTTTTACTCCTTTATACTCAAGTCAACGGAAACACCGTTAAAAAAAATAAAATAAACCTGGTGCTAGTTTCTGTTCTGCAAATTATCTGCATTTGTTAATTTTACATGGTGGTCACATAGAATGAAGAGTTTAGTTTATTCTAAGTATTTGGGCAATGCATCAACATGAACTTAAAAAGATGTGTAGAAATTGCTACTTTTTTTTCCCCTCCTTTATTGCACTTTACAAAGTAGGGCAGTCTACTCTGAAGAATAAAGAAATTGCTCATATAACAGAAGATTGCTGAAGGAAAAAATTTACTGAGTGAGTAATAAAGGCAAACTTGCCAGTGTTTGTTTTCTCCAGACTGAAAGACAAAGGCTCAGCACTGCAGCAAAGAGGCAAAATGCTGCCGTTAGAAGATGAGCTGTGATGTGGAATATTTTTGTAGTGTTCAATTAAGTTAAGCCTTATCCTGCTATTTTGTATTTCCATAATTCAAGCTGATAAAATTGTGAATTTCATACAGGACTTAGGAAATTATAGTGATACAGAAGATGTGACCTAAGTTTACTCTTTAAATAGATGTAGTGCACCGATGAGTACCGTATGTGTACCCTGCCAACTGTCTACCGCAAATTGGCTTTTAATACTTAATTTAGTACCGTCAGTTTTTGCAGGAAGACAATTATAAAATCAAAACAGACATATTGATTTTGGAGTCTTCCTTCAGACAAGAAAAAGTCCATCAAAGGCCAAATGCACAATAAGGAGTAGTTAAGGTGACAGAAATGATAAAGGGACTAAAAGCAAACACGTTTTAAACAGACTATGAAAATGTTTATAGACTGTTACAGTTATTTAATAAAGAGGACAGTATGACCAAGGGAGCTTCCTCATGGGGGGTTCTGATTAGGAATAGAAAATTGCTGTCATGAAATACTCGTGGCACACAGATTTAAAAGTTAAAGAAGGAAAGAGACAAAGAAGAAATATGAGAAAAAGTTAAAGCTCTTGCAAAAAATGGGGAAATCAAATTAATATAGATATTTAATAATATTTAATTTGATTTTCACTATTCCTTTTATTATTTTGTTTTTTAATGCACAAAAAGAATAAACCCAAATAAGAAACTACAATCCCTCCCCTTTTTACGCCCTACATTTTCATTAAACCTAATAAAATACAAGCGTGCAGGTCTGGTACTACTACTACTACTTCTCCCCGCATTTATTTAAAGGCAACAAGCGAGCTGTATTAGTTTCAGAGTTGAGTAAACCTGCATTCACGTAAAAAAAAAAAAAAAAAAAAAAGAAAAAAATGCAAATGATTAGTAAAACAAATTCTTGCAGGGTTATGACATTTTATAGGCAATTTTATTTTAAAATCACGTAGGCTAATTTATGGAATAAAATTTATAGTTGTCATAAAATCTGTATTAAAATGAGAAACTCTAAAACCATTATAAAGAGTTTTATTTGTACATCAAAAAAATTATTTAAAAAAGAATATAAACAGGAAGAAGGTCTTTTCGAGAACGCACTACTTTCCCGTGTGGAGACAGATGAAGGGGAACGGATCTCGACGTAGCACCACGACTGCTACTGCAGCGTAACCCGGAAGTAGAGGAACAGTAGTGACGTTTGTACGTCAGGAGGAAAAATGACTGAACACAGATGTGATTGTTCTGTCTTACCTTCGACAGCCGTGAACATTTGGCTCATATCGACGGGTTTACGGCGAGACTAGGGAGCAGTGGAGTTATCCAGGAAACGGGATGTCGTTTCAAACAGAAACAACTGTCGGTTATTCGGTTAATTTCTTCTGTTGGACGACGCTAAACGGCTAGCCAGCTGATCAAATTTAGCCAGTGTGTAGGTTGACAGCTTCATTTTATCGTATTTCGGCTGTTATCTGTATGGCCACCGATACACCCATCAGAAAGATACAGATCAGGTGTGAAGCAACACACTAAAGGCTTTTCCCTCTCGGCGGTTGGGAGAGCCACGTCAGCCATCTCTCTGCCTTGTTACTTGTGAGCACTTCAAGGCTTTTACTTGTGAGTCGTGCTCTTGTTTTTAGCAAACAAACTCCATGGCTCCAATGGGAATTCGGCTGTCACCGCTTGGTGTGGCGGTATTCTGTCTGCTTGGAGTCGGTGTCATCTACCACTTGTATGCCGGGGTCATCTCCAACCATCTGGCTGCTTTCAGGTTAGATTGGTCTGTTATGGTATTAAGTGGTATAATTTGACCTTGCCTCTCACGGGGGGGACAATAACTGTCCGCAAATACAGTGTGTATTTTTGAAGGTTTGTTTAAGGCTGGAAAGTGGGTCGTCACAACTTAATATGCTACAGTGAAGTTTAGGACCAAGATAACGCTGCAGGATGGAGTGTCAGAATGACCCAGAAGTTTTGCATTGTACTATGTTTAATTTCAGGCTACCTGGATTAGAAAAATGTTCAGAACTTGTGACCAAAAAAAAAAAAAAAAAAAGCTTTATTATATAACATAATTTTCTGCTTCAAGTTACCAGAGGAAATCCCCAAGAATGGTATAAAATCTTGTTGAGGCTGATGTGTAATTAAGTGTTGTAAATGACTGGGGCCAGTCTGATTGTAGTTGTAATCATGCAGGTAAAACATTGGCTCCTCAATATTTCCCTTGAGTCAATAGGATTTAGATTATCGCATCCTATTGAATGTTTGTGGTGGGGTTATCAGCTGCTGACGTGGATGTTGAATTTCATATAGAGTATTGATTGTCAACATTAAGAGGTTGGCCTTCCTATTGATTGAAAAGGAAGTCTTGAAAAACCCTGGCTGCAGCCCCAAAACTATTACTGTTATTTGGATTTCAGTATTTGAGGAAATACTGCGTCCTTGTATCTGCCTGACAAAATGATGCTTTGATTGTTAGATGATTATAAGCACAGCAAATACATAATCATTGATAGAATAGGGTGTCTTCAGAACTTGCCTGCTCATTCACCATCTAAAAACTTTTGTTTAGTATTGTTAGGCTGATATGGTTTGCTTTAAAGAAATGTTGAACCTTTTCTTCCCATCTGAGGTAAATTTATTTTGTGCCTTTGTGTCTGTAGACAGAGGAGAAGGGTGGATCTGAGAGACCTTCTGGCTGTCTCGGTGGAGGCTGCAGTGCTGGGCGGTAAAGAGGTAAAAACAACCCCTTTTTAGAGTTAATCAAATCAAACTTCATTTTAATAAATGAGTCAATGAAAAATACCTTTTAGTTTTTTTATTTATCTGTTTTTACTAAATGAATTCACAAACCTGTTCTGACTTTTTTTTTTTTAAATGGATGTTTGACCAGTCTCTTAAAGTAACAGCATACTCTAATTCAGACACCTCACTGTTCCTTTAGGGATGTCCTACTGGGTTTTACTGTCCTGAAGGTTTTAGATGCTTTCCTGCTCTTACACACCTGATTCAATTTAAAGGGATCTCCTCAATAATTTGTCATTTTCTGCCTAAACGTTTTTAATGACCTTGTAATCAGAGGCAGGTGTGTGGTTTTTTTTTTTTGGGGGGGGGGGGGTGGCTTCAACTTTGAGGGTTTTTTTTTTTTTTTTTTTTTTTTTAAATACACAGATTTTTAATCTTCCTGAGCCCATGGAATAATTTTACACAACAGAACTTAACTCTTTGTTTCTTTTATTTAACAGGAACTTGATTTATACCTTGACCTCTATCAGCGAGTAGAATTTTAAATTTTTGTTCCTTCTCTGTAGGTGAAGCGAGTGCGTGATGAGAATAGTCTAAAGGAAAAGTCAAAGGGAAAGACGAGGGAGGGAGCCAGTGAGCTTCTGACTATGGGTGACCTGCAGTCGCATAGAAAGATGTTTAACCTTCTAAGGAACACATTCCCAGATATCACAGTGAGTAACTCCACTACAGTTTTTTCATGTTGCACTTGGCTTTGTTATTTTTTGTTGTCTGGTGGAAACTAAAAGAATGTTACTGTTGTACAGTTTGAAAGAGGAAAAATCCCAGTTGAAACCAGTAATCCTAGACCTTAATGACAAACTAGAGATTGTCATGAACTGGCAACAAAGTTTTACAATCTTCTAGAAGTGGACCTTGAAAAAGGCTACTAGATGTTACTGAAATAGTTGCTCCATTTAGATTTGACTAGAAAGGTTGGAAATAGTTACGAGTACAAATATTAAGTTCACAATACGGTCACAGCATAGAACGCACAGTCATTTCTGCATGTCTGTTCAGGTTAACAGTGAGGAACATGACAACAAACTGGATGCAGTAACCTGGAGCCGGGACATTCCAGCAGATATTTTAGAGAAGATCGGAAGGGGCAAGGAGGTCCCTGCTGAGGGCATCACTGTGTGGATTGATCCTCTAGATGCTACTCAGGAGTACACAGGTGGGAAGTTAAGCCACCTACGTTTTTATTATTTTCAAGCTGTCCAGATGACTTTCTGATTGGTGGAAGTGATGTCATTCCCCACAGCACTGAGTTGGCTCATAAAATGCTCATCATGCCTTCTTTTTTCCTTTGGACTTAATTTAAAAAGAGGGCATGTGTTCGTGTGGCATATCACTCTACCTTAGTTATGCTTGGGTTTGATGATCCATTACATGATGTTTAATCTGAACGTGCAAGACCAATTAAAGCAATGTTTCTCAATCCTGGTCCTCGGGGACCCCTGTCCTGCTGGTTTTCAAGTGTTCCTCTTAAAGGCCTCCTTCTACTGAACCCGTTTCTTGCCTCTGAAATACGGAGGGTTTCCCCTTGTTTCTTCACATGCTGCTTGTAGCGTTGCATTCCCCAGTCGGCTGGCTCTCATCACAGAAACAATACGAAGAGAAGAGCGATCGGGACAGCCTTGCACTTCTACGTAACATTGAAATGCGTTCCCGTGGGGTTTCTATCTGTCATTGGAAGGCAGGTAACCCTCCACTACACACTAGAAGTAAAGACGGCACGAATGTAACTTCGGAGTTGCAGCTAATTAGTAACTGTTTGTTAGCATGGCGGAACAAACTTGTTTGTGGCTCTATTTCCTGTCTGTAGCGAAATAAGAGCGGAGGGCGGAGCTTCCTTCATACACTGACGGGAGCCAGCCAATCAGACGGAAATTCATGAGAAGGACCCGGAAAAGCGCCGTTGGACCACAAGCCTCTCTTCTAGTATACAAATACAGCTGGATACTAAGCAACCAGAAGGTTTTTTAAACAGAAACGATGCAGAATGCATTCAATGATAATGGAGAACACAGAAATATTAATGAAATGACCACGGAAGTACAACTTTAACACACCTGACTCAGATGAAAGGCTCGTGCGGCTTGCAAAGAAGTTGATGAGCTGTTGAGTTGATCTGAATCAGGTGTGGATGAGTTGATCTGAATCAGGTGTTGTGGAGTTGGAAACCTGGAATACATGCAGGGCAGGGGGCCCTGAGGACCAGGATTGAGAAACCCTGAATTAAAGCAATTAATATTTAAAGAGGGGGTATCATGTCATTATTGGGCACATAATTATCTCTTATGGCACAACCAAATAACTGTTACCTTCAGTAATTTTGAAAATACAGTATACATTAAAAAAAAAAGCAACTTGAAATGTGACATCACTACATGTCTGTATCTGACGCCTTAAAATTTCACTGCTTCCCCTTTAAGATGCCTCCTGCTGTTTCCGACACGCCCACTCCACTCATAACATTACTCTCATGCTCTGGTGGAGGTGGAGGTCTATTGGAGGTGCTTTGTGGGAGTAGCCGTTCTGGCAGCCATGTTGGTTTCCACAGGGATTCAGGGATTTTGCAAATATGCGTGAATGAGTCAAAATAACCCCCAGGGCATGTTTTACAGGGAGGGAATGACATGATAAAATAATAAAAAGATCAAAAAAGTCAAATTTGCATGTTACACCCACACCAAACACTTTCTGTAACCTCATTTCTGTCTTCACAGAGAACTTGGTGAAGTATGTCACCACGATGGTGTGCGTAGCTCTAGATGGAAAACCAATCATTGGGGTTATACATCAGCCATTTACAGGGTTCACTGGTAAGTTTGGGATTTAACTTAATTACTTCTAAGATGAATGCCTCCATTTATGAATTTTAGATTTATCTAAAGGACCCACCATTATTATCAAAATGAGTTATAGATTTTTTTTCCCCTTCTGCATACCCTCGTTTTAGAGTTTATGTGCATCTCGTAATGTGTCTTTTGTTGTACAAATTTTTCCAGTTTCCCTTAATCTACATTTTGGTTAATAGAAACTATAAAACTGTTTTCATTAAAGTAGACGAGATTTGGCTAACAATATAACTTGAACTTCCTCCCCGTCTCTGCTCTCTGTGTCATTGTCAGCCTGGGCGTTTGTAGGTCAGGGATCAAATGTGCAACCCCGGTCGTCCTACAGTGTCAGTCCTCCTAAAGTGATAGTGTCGCGCTCCCACTCTGGAAAAGTAAAAAATTTCATTCTTGATGCTTTTGGAAACAGTACAACAACAATCGAGGCAGGAGGAGCTGGTGAGTGGCGAATTCTGCAACATTTGTTACCATTCATCAGTTCACACTGAAAGAAAGTATCTGCCACCATGATTAACACATTAAAATAACTTGTGGAAATACAGTTTCCAGGAAATTTACACATTAATTATTGGACATTTTTGTTCCCATTTTACTCATGATGAATGTGTTGAAACTGTAATTTAACTGTAGCCGCACCATTGGAATGGGATTTTGATTTAGGTGCATGCTTAGTTTTTTCCTAAAGACACAGTTTGTCAGATTTTAAGTTTTTGGTGGTTTGTTGACAGATTTCTGACCCCTCGTGGATATTTTTTTGGCCTTCTTCACAAGCAAATGTGGAAACCATATTGCAGCCTTAAGTTGTTCCTATAGTTTTTCCTTGAAATGAACAGACATCCATGCCAGGCTGTCTGTTAAAGTGTGGGGGGGTTATTATTATATATATATATATATATATATATATATATATATATATTTTTATATATATATATATATATATTTTATTGGGGTGTCCAAATAGGGTGTAGACTGGGCGACTGAGTAGTGAATGCGAGATGCAAGAAAACATGAGTAGGAGGGTGCTGAATGTGATTTTACAAATATTATTGTCTAAATATATGTTTGGTCTTTAGAGCGAATATGTTGGGGATAGGAAGATGGCAGGAGGCGGGTTTAAAGAGTGCGACTGAGGAGGGCTGAGACTAGACAAAGCGCGTATGACAAGTAGCAGAGACAAGATGAAGGACTCTGTAATATATATCGATGTAGTTTTTCACTAATTTAAGATAGCTGTAAGGTGGAAACAGTTTAAGACATGAACACGCTACAGACCCGGCGTAATGCTTAAGATGGATAGCTGGCTTGCTGGAGGATTATTAGATTATATAGGAAAGAACGCGTTTTTAAGAACCATAATTTGAATATGAAGCTGCGGCTGTGTCAGACTCCCAGAGCGCGCTTTTTTTGTCTGAACTGGACCGCCGTCTTGGTAGTGTTGGGGGGGGGAGGGGGTGCAAGAGAGTGCTGCTAGAGGGGTGGTGGGGCCCCCCCCAGAACAGATTCTCCTGTCAGGCTTTCTGTTAAAGGGAGGAGTTTTCTGCTGCGCAGATTCTAACTTTTACTTTGTTTTAATAATATATAATTTTATTTTTGTGTGTGTGTGTGTGTGTATATTATATATATATATAGTATAGGTTATTCTATTATATCTATATATATATGACATTTACCGCGCAAGGACTGTAAATACCATTTTAATTTTATTTCTTGATTTTAAATTTTTGAGAAAAAAAAAAAAAAAAAAAAAAAAAAAAAAAAAAAAAAATTAAATTAATTTATTGAGGGGTTCTTCTCTTTCTTTGGAAGAGGAAAAAAAGGATGAAGAAGAAAAAGGAAAAAAAAAAAAAAAAAAAAAATTGAAAATAATGGCAAAAGGCAAAAGAATTAAGAATGACGAAGAAAGATTATAAAAGAAAATCGGATATATATATATATATACCCACTACTCACAAAAAGTTAAGGATATTTGTCTTTTTGTATGATGTCAGAATGAATCTAAAATCCACTACAACCTTTCTAGGTGAACTGAATCAAACTTTCTCTAAACTTTTCTATGCACATGTACATTGTTCAATGGTTAAATATTTATTCTGCATCATTCTGTTCTCCAAAAACCAAAGGTTGATTATCCCTAACTTGCTAAGGTAGTGTGAGAGGCAATCAGTCTTTTCAGTCATGGTCTCATTTAGTGTGTCTTTCTCCTAGGATACAAAGTCCTGTCACTGTTGGAGATGCCTTCCAGTGATGCAGATGTTATGGACCAAGCGGATGTTTACGTTCACATCACTTTTATCAAAAAATGGGACATCTGCGCTGGTGCAGCAGTACTGAATGCGCTGGGTAATATCATCTACTTTTATAATTTTCTTCTCTGATTTTCCCCCATTATGATTATGAGTGAGGGTCCTTTTATTACTGTAGGGCTGGACAATTAATCGAATTTTAATCATGATGTCAATTTTGCCTTTTTAAAATCATAAAAACACTGTAATCAAAGAAAAACGATTAATCCTGAAGTGAACAGACTGGTATAAGAAGCAAACTGCAGTGAGTAGCGAACAGGAATGCATGTAGACTGAGTATTCATTTTTATTTATTATTTTAAATAAAATTCTTGTTTTACTCCTTTATTTGTTTCTAATTTAGTTTTTGTTTGTTTTTTTTGTTATATTTGAAGTTGAGTTTTGGTGGTTTAATAAACACTTTTTATAAAATCAATGAATAATCGTGTAATTAATCGTGATTTTAATATCAGTCAAAATAATAGTGATTATAATTTTTTCCATAATCGTCCAGCCCTACCTTTTATTAAACTTTGCTTACAAGTTACATTCGTGTGTTTAGACAAAAATCTAGACAGAATGAACAAATAACTGAGACCTTACATGCAGTAACCTAAATGCACATATTGGGTCGTTGGGATGTTTAACTCTACGTGCAGGTATGACACATTTTTATGGAGCTGACTATCATTTTCATGTGTTTTTAGGAGGCTACATGACCACTCTGAAGGGAGAGGACATTGATTACAGTGGAACTCCACTAAACAAAGAAGGACTGGTGGCCAGTGTTGGTGTGGATCACAAGGCTATACTAGAGAAACTGCCAAACTGGGACCCTGAGAAGCACTGAAAGACACAAACACAGAGCCATTGGAGCTGAGTCATGTTGTGGTAAGGGTGACGCTTGGCAGCCCTTCACTGTAACCAAGATATAGCTATAAACATTACCAAGCCTGCATGGTTGCATCTTTGTTGGACACCAAACATCAACCAGTCAGCTGGATTGGAACATCTAACAGCTCCACAAGCCACTGAGCCAAACTGTGGGGCCAAGAGGGCTGGCACAATGGCTCTGAATGCACACTCCTCTTCATGCATACATCTTTCAGCTTGAAGAAATGGTACATCCTCCACTCCGTCAGTGTTCACGCAGAAACATGCTCAGTGGACATCAATGATGAGTTCCCTCCTTTCAGCTGCAAAACGACAAGTGGACGAAAATGTGAATTATTAAACTGAGGAGCACAAAAACTAGAGTTCCAGCATCTCAAGTTCCATCTTCATCACATGGTCTTCCACAAAAACACTAAGCTACGGCACAGACTGGCTTCACTCGGCGAACATGGAAATGAGCTTGTCCTAGATCTTGAATCGAGCACCTCCTATTGAGGCTGGACAGAAACTCTAAACTGATGTAATACGAGGTAACTGCCAACTCAGAGGACATGGCATTAAAAGGAAAAAAGAAAAAGAAAACTTCAACTAATTAAGATCAGAGCAAAGTCACCTAAACTCTCATTCTAGTAAATTCCCTTGTATGTTTAGGTTCAACTCGAGGTAAAAAGTTTTTGATTTTTTAAAAACATTATTTTCTTGGTCAAACATGGGCCAGAAGGATCAGACCGCAAGTTAATGACTTAGCTAAAATCTTCTTTTAGCTAAACAGGCAAATAAGTCAATCTAATTATGGTAAAAGGGGAAAAATGAGAGAAGACATTTTTTTAATTTAACTGAGAGAAACTTGGATTAGACCAGACATGCCACCTTTTTTCCTGATATGTGAAGAGGTTTAAACATGAATGAAGCACAAATCAACCGAGATTTTTTTTTTAAAGTGAAAGAAAAGAAGCAGCAAAGTTGAGGAAACACTGTAGGTTTGACTTCGGTGTACAAGCTGGGATTGAAAATGAGGTCATGTCTGTATTGACCCTTAACCCAGACCTTGAATTGGCTAGAATCACCTGAAACATGAAGGGCTGCAGTAGGGCTGGGCGATAACTCAATATCGATATATACTGTATCGATCAACAGAGGTTTTTCAATAGAAAAAAAGAGTTCGATATAGAAGCACAGTTTTCCGCTGTAGCCTATCAGGTAGCATGATACCACAGTCACTCCTTCCGCCACACCAATCACAAACGCAGACCCAGGCAAAGGCTGAACTGGAATTCAGTGTTATGCCCCTTTCAGACTTGCACTGGAAAGCAGTAATATTGCAAACTCTGTCTTTTATAACGCCTGCATTCAGACATGCGTACCGGTCTTTTACCTCAGAGATGTAGCGGACATGTACCAGCTGGTCTACATGTCACAAGAGCAGAAATGTTGCAGCACGTTGTTTTGGCTGAAAGCACAAGAAAATGTTGCGGACAGAGTTGAAGGGAGAGCAGGGCTGTGCTGACTTTTCCGCAACATTTCCTGATGTCTGAAAGCGCCCGGGACGCGATAAGTCTGCAAGGAAGCGGCATGTTTGAAAAGACGAGTGTTTAAAGAGTGGATGGACTTTACCGCTCATGTTCCACAATGCAAGTCTGAAAGCGGCTTTAGTGTGATCTTTATTATAAGCAGGTCATTCAGCAAAAGCTTAAATGGCCAGGGCTGCACCTAAAATAGCTTTTAATTTGATAATGGCTTTTTAAAATATATATACTGTATGTATATATATATCAATATTGATCGATACAGATTTTTTTTTTATTGATGATCTTTTTTTCTATATTGTCCAGCCAGAGGCTGCAGGTCCTGGTTCAGTAAATAGCAAAGTCTCAAGTCACCCGCCCTCCCCTCAGCCTCACCTCCTCTCCGATGTTGGCTATATTGCATTTCTTTGTGACTGGGAGGTCCTGCGGATCCAGACTAGACTGGGCAGCCACGTGGTTTCAGTGTAATGAGGTTATTATACATGTACAGTTTCATTCAGTGCTTTACAGCTCACCATCAGAGAGCCATTTGTGTTTCCATGTTCTAACAGCGAACTTGATGAGCTTCAGTTACATCTCGTCCTCCTTTTCTAATGTACTGTGCACATCCACACCTGGAAAACTGATACTGGAGTGCACATTGTTGAAGTGTACTTGCATGGTTTGGAATTAGGTTAACCTTTGATCCTCTAAAACGTCATCTTAGTGAAAATCTTAATGAACTTGTTTCCTCTGACTACTATCTGTGTGTATTGTGTCTGCAATAACTGAGTCAGTCTGTCTGAACTGAGACTTGTAAGTCAGTGAAGTTGGGCTTTACTTTTGCAGTGAAACTGTATGAGGTTGTATGAAAAATATGCCAGCAGAGAGCCCACGTCCGTGTCTTGAAGATGCAAATGACTTTTTAAATATTTATTTTGTCTTGGCACCCTGTGTGTTAACATTTTATGGATTAAAATTGCATCAAGGTTAAAATTTAAATATTGGGACAACTTTTCTGCCACAGGCTAAAAATGGTCGCATGCTGGAGGAATAAACTGGAATTAATGGTGATGATACTGAGATGCAGTTAAAACTGGAAATAATATACAGGTTAAAGCTCGGGCCCCTCGTGCTAAATTTCAGTTTTATGATTCAGGTGCCTTTTGATTTGAACATTGGGAATTCAGGTTGCTATGGTAACCGTGGTTGATATGACACAACACAGAGATTTATCTTTTTTTACGAGATGTAAATGAAATGAACGCTATTGTACGCTCCACCATGGCTCCCCTGCCTGTGTACTCAGACTGTGTCTGCCCTTAATGTGGCTTTTGGAAATACAAATTTATATATAAAAGATGTTATTAAGACTTGTAGTGTTCAGATCAAACTAAAGCAACACAAGTATTTAAAAAAAAAAAGAAGTGTTTTAAAAAATAAACATTAAATCAGGCTGGTGGAGTTAGAAGTGGACTAAACAGACTTCTGTTGCCTGCAACTTGTCTCTCTCGTTGAAGCTTGAGGCCACACTCCTCCAAAACTCCAACCAAGCTGCCAGGAAGTTGAGAGAAATTCCAGCATTCAGTTCTTGGAGTCCATTGCTACACTTTTGTAGCACTCTTTGAACGATAAACTGCTATTTAATGAAGTCTTGATTGTAGTTGTAACCACAGATTGGACTAAAGGGCACCATATGTGCATCTCAGCGTTGAGCATCAGTGGAATCAACATGGCTGATTCACCAAGTTGTATTGATCTGCCCTCTTGTAGATATTTTATGAAGTTACAATAATCAGGGGTGGATGGCTTCTGATGGCAGTGAGAATGTACAGTTTACTGCTGATAGTGACACACAGAATCTTGCCAAATCTTATTAAAACAGCTGTTTATTAGAATCTGTTTAGAGTTAGTCAGCAGTCATCTGCTATGGCCTCAAGACGAGTGTTGAGCAGCATCACAGGCCAGATGTTGGAATTTGAATGTCATGTTGCCCATTTAAGCATTTGTGCTTAATTTGTACTCATATCCCCGTCTCTACCTCTCAAGCAAGGTTTAACTTGTTCTCCTTTCAGTGTGATTCCCATTTTTATTGAAATAATAAACACAAAGCGATGGAGTAGATGATAGCTTTAATAATCAAGAGATTGAAATAAGTTACAGCAGCCACTGTAGAAATTATTTTAACTATCAATGTCTCTATAAATGTGGGGTAAAGGCTGAAATTATGCAGATGGATAAGCAATGGTGAGATTAAAGTGACTACTTTTGCCTGTAACCAGCATATGAGGCAATAATATTTGCAACATTTCTTTCAGTTTGGAAGTGAACTGGTACAGAGTTTCAGAAAACACGCCTGTCTCCTAAGTTGGTTAAGTAAAACATGACAAAGTTGTCCAAAGCAAGAAGTGAAGTTCACTGACTACGCTTACAGACTTTGAACTGAATATCATTCTGTTTGTTAGTTTGATAATCAACTTGTACAGCTGCTCTGTCACTCATCTTGCTTCTGCTGTGAATTTCCAATAAAGTGTGTGTGTGCATGATGGTATGGGCTCTGTCTAGTTTGGTCTTTTTCTCCCAGGGACAAGACGTGCTGCATCAGCATCTCTATAATAATACAACAACTTTCCAGATTTACTAACATAAGAACCTCTTGCAGAGGAAAATATAATCCATTGTGGGATGGCTGTTTGTTTTTACAACATTTTTATCTAATGTAATTGTAATTGCTCACACTAACGGAAAAAGACACCTGCTCACAAATTATTTAATCAGATTTATTTTTCAAAAAAGAAATGAGAATAAAAGTTCACCAAATAGAGGCAAATATGCTAAAAAGTTTTTAAAGTAGTGTCTGTTATCTCAATGCTTCCTCTGCACCCTGCTGTGATGTTTTTAGACTTTTTATGCGAAGCACTTTGACTTGTCCTGTACATGAAATGTGGTATGCAAATAAATGGTTAGTCTTAAAAGAAAATGCATAGAATGGTTTAATGTTTTCTCTCTGCATAAAGTTGTTCTTCAGTAGTCGCCGTTACAATCTCCTCTTCAGTCTCCAGATAAGCTTAGCAAACTCCTGTTCAGATTGCTAAGCTCATCTTCAGAAGTTTGCATGAGACAGTCAGCACAGTCTGTTTTAGAGTATTTCCTGGCCAGGTCTACAGGCCTCACCCCTCTGAAGGTCTCGGCCTCTGTGTCAGCTCCCAGTTCAAGCAGAGTCCTCACTGTATCCAGGTGACCCCAACCAGCAGCAAGGTGCAGAGCTGTATAACCTGGTGAACAACAGTAATAACATGATGATGGTAGTTGAGTACATTCACCTGCAAACATACTGTTTATCAGCTGCGTTCACACTTTGCATATTATCTGGTGGTTGTATAAACTGGACCAGAAATGGGAGAGTTCACAGTTGGGGTTGAAAATGCTTCAGTAAGCTCACTCTCACCTGGACAAGGGGGATAACTGAGTTTTAAACCCGTGTCCATTGCATAGGACATGTTTTCCGATGTAAACCAATAAATTTGATCAGTGCCAGGCAGGTCATTGATGGGTAGAACCAACCAATCACAAGGCATTGAAGAAGCTCTGACCTTATCTGAGTGATGTGCAGAGCCAACAGAGCCGTGGCTCAACGACGAGAGAGAGAGTAATCACACTTTTAAACTTCAAAATACTATTTTAGATTCATGGTAGCTTTACCCCTTCGCATTAGTTATAACCTAGCCTAACATTTTTTTTTTTTTTAAAAGATCAGATTTATTGTCTGGTCCCAGGCTAAGATAGAAACACAGAACATAATCAGTTGTATCTTAATTGATTATCATTTGACAATAATCATAATCAAATCCGTAGTGGACATCAGGTCTGTGAGACACTAGAAGGTGCTGTGCATGGCTGGGTGATTTTATAACGTTTCGTGGCTAATTTATTATTTGGAAATGAGCCTGTTATCTATTTAAAATTCATGCCAGTCATGTTTAAGAATACACAGTGTGACATCTTGCAGATGTAGGCTACCTCTTTAACAGCATTCACACAATAATGAGTTGACAAAACGAACCAACAGAACAAACTAAATAAACCTATTTCTATTCGTGGGAAGAGTAAAAACCAGTGGGATTAAAATAAATAAATAAAAATACATAGTCCAGAAATGCCACACTCGGGGAAGAATGTTCAAGGAGAAAATCGACTTTAATTCACTCTGTGTCATGGGCCAGTTTAAAATCCACGAACCTACGCTTTTCCACTCACCCCTGACCGTCCGCTCGTTAACTTGGGCTCCGTGTGTGACTAGTTCTCGGACGATGGCGCTCCTTCCTAACATGGAGGCGATTAACAAGACGTTTCTTCCAGCCTCGTCCTTTTGTCCAAACAAACCGACCCGCTCCAAGTCTTCTGTGTTGTCTGTACTTTCAACTTTACCGTGAAGAACCTGTTTTAAAGTTTCTAATTCATTTGACTGGATGTACTTGAATATTTCTTCTGTTTCTAGCTCCATGTCGCCCGCCTCAGCTGGCCATGTTGGGTCTAAGAGTTGCCATGGCTACCCAGCTCCACACAGCGGTTCCATGGTGTAATGGTTAGCACTCTGGACTCTGAATCCAGCGATCCGAGTTCAAATCTCGGTGGGACCTGATTTTGACATGTCAAGTTCTTAATTGTGGATATAAAACTGTCTTTAAATTCAAATAAGTTTATTCAGAATTTCGTAAATATACTCACATGTACACCTTGATAAAACAACATACTATAGCTAATTTGAAGCAACAAAATATCACACTTTTTCTATCATGATGCTTACAAATTAATCATAAAAGTAAAATAATTATTGCTCCTGTAGTATTACCTTCATTCTCATCTGTAGTGATAAAAAAAATAGCCTATATCTAAATTTTCTGGGTTGGCCCCAGACTCTGTACCCCCCCTTTAAGATTGGTTTATTCTCATCTAGTTCTTCGCTTTTAATACAGCTGTGGATCATCTGTGTCTTTTCTAATTCTGATGTGATTTTATTCAATTTCTCATGGTATACTGATTTTGCATTGATTTTGGAATTGTTTTGTTGTTTAAATGTGCTATAAATACATATAGATATATAAATATGAAGTCTAGGGAAGTAAAGTTTGATTTGAGTGCATTATGTGTAAAAAGTTCTTGAGTTAATAGAGAACCAGCAAGTTTAGAAGACAGCTTTATCAGCTGCACGTATGGCTGCAGCTGATCACATCCTGTCACCACATTTTATGAGGCCGACTGTGCGTTCAGACCAAGAGCGACTAAAGCTGTAAAATCGCCGGAAGTCATTCACTTTCAATGGACAGGAGCGACAAGAGCGAATAAAGCGACAGAAGCGACGAGCTACAAAAGTTGAGCGATTAGAGCGACTAAACAAAGTTAAAAATAGTTTAACTTTATGAAAATTGGCTATGACACGTTTCGGCTGTAAAACCCTGACAACCAATTAGAATGTTTGGCCTGAGTGTTGCAAGTCACACCCCGTCTCCTACGGCTGCAGTAAGCTACAGAGGCCCAACTTTTTGCAGGTTTCTAATAGCGTCTGAGCCCCAAACGCGACACTTGCCTGCTAATCGAGCACCTAGCATGCTATGTGAATGGGACGATATCATTTATAAATATGGAAAGTACTATGTTATAATAATAATAATTGACAGGGATAAAAATACATATTTCCCTTTTGTCCCTCGTCTTGACATTTAGTTTGAGAGTGAGAGATGAATGAGTGAAGATCTGCAGATGCAGATCAGTGAAGATGATGTACTTAATTAAGCTACAACATTATTGTGTTTGGGGTGTAATTTAATCAGTTATGTCCAGACCGTTGTTTTTCAGTAGGAGACGGATTTCTGGTTAATCACAGGCTACAACTTGTCAAAGCACAAGGCAGCAATCACGAAAAGCCAAAGCTCTACTAATGGTAAAAAGCATACGGTCTTTTTAAAAGGATATGCAAAACTGAACGTGATGTCATAAGCGACTTGAGCGACAAAAGCGAACAGATTTTTTGTAGCAGCTATTTTTATGAGCGACAAAAGCTATTTTACAGCTTTAGTCGCTCTTGGTCTGAACGCACAGTGAGGATATACAATAGTCATGTTAAAATAATCATAACACCACCAGATGAGACAACTGATGTTATAGCCAGGCTGAACACCAATAATGTTTTTTTCCTATTTATCAATTAAGTTAGTCAAATCTTTGCTAAATAGTGGCTAAAGTCATAAAAGATCACCCTAAATAATCAATCTTTGATGAAAAACATCTTTGACTTCTTGCTTTGACAACACTGGCCTTACTTGTTTTATATGAGACAATCACTTGAGTTGTAACAAGCAGTTCATTATATAAAAAGGTATACATTCTTTAATAAACTGAAAACTTGAATTACTTTAGGATTTATTATTCTAGCAAAGACGTCAAGATTTCCCTCAAGTCTTGCACTTAAATACAATCAGCACCAGTTTCATTTTCAATGACTTCATTGTCTACAAGCTGTACACAAGGAAGTTGCCTGCCTTTGTAATCCTAATGGATACAACAAAATAGTTTATATTAGAAAAACAAAAACCTTTAGCATTTGTTTAGATGATGTACTTTCAAAAAACAGATATAAAAGAAAATCAGTAAAAAAAAAAGCCATTGTTTGAATTGTTCCAGGAAATCAACAGTGTGAGTGCCATCTAGTGGTGATTGTTCAACCCTACATAGGTCACCAGTATGAAACTGGACTGCTCACTAGGTGCTGATAAAGCTGGAGAAGTTTAGAGTTGAAGATGGCAAATTGGATTTTACTCATGAGGAGATTCACACAGTGTTCAAATATGCAGCTCAGAAATAAACTGCCCCCCAAAAAATAAAGGTAACAATCATTAGCATTAAGACAGTCCCACTTCTGGGATCTCAATCTGTCCAGTTAGGAAGTAACACTGTGATTTCACCTGCTGTTGTACAAATTGAACAAACAGGTAGAAATGAGGCGATTAGCAAGACAACCCCTAAACTATCGGTCCTGCATTTCCCTGCTTTTTGCCACTGCTTCATCATTAGAGGTAACATGAGGCAGTGCAGCCTACAGAAGTTGCTTAGGTAGTGCAGCTTATCCAGGATGGCACATCAGTGCTCGCTGTGGCAGCGTTTGCTGTGTTGAGAGCATGAAGGACATACCAGGAGACGTGAAGGAGGCGATGGGAAGACAACCCAGCAGCAGGATCGTGTCAGAACTCTCTTGACATCACTTTTTGTCGTGTGGCTTCATGCGTTTGGCCTGCCTGCAGCCGAGATCTGACTCGTACTGAAAATGTGGGTAGCATCATGAAGAGGAGGATCAGACAACAGAGCACTGCACAGCTGAAACGTTTTCAGAAAAAATGGGAAGAGATTTTTACTCAAACCACTAAATGACTGTCCTCAAATATCAAATGATTAGAGGTTGTAATGAAAAGGTGGTAAACATGCCCCTGCCCCAACAATTTGAATCGTGGCACTGATTTTGAATTTAGATGATTTAAAATTCTCCTTATTTCACAGAAAGTCATCAGGATGGGGGAAAGGGACAACAGCAAACAGTTCTTGTTATTTCACTCATTTTAGTTTGCATTTCAGTCAGACACTGCTGTATGTTTCAACATTTTCTTTGAATCTGAAACTTATTGTGGTAGAATTTATCATTCATTTGTTAAATCCAGCCTTTTTTAACAGCAAAGTGAAGGTGAAATAACCTGCATGTGTTTTCTAGGCAACCCTGCTTTCACACACCTGAATCAAATGAAAGGCTCGTTAACAGGCTTGCAGAGAACTTGAAGAGGAAGTTCCTTCACCTGAATCAGGTGAACACATCAAAGACACCCAGCACAGCGGGTCCTGAGGACCAGAGTTGAGAAACACTGCGTTAATGTGAGCGTGAAGGACTCTGGCACAAGAATTACCTCATCAGCATCAGACAGCTTGTGTTGTTCCGCTTATCCGAGATTGGGTCACGGGGGGGCAGCTGCCTAAGCAGGGAAGCCCAGACTTGTCAGGCATTCATTCAGAAACATGGCATTAAAGAGAGAGGAGAGAAACTTTATAAATTCGGAGATGGAGGTTCTGCTGACTGAGAGATCTGAGCAGCAGAGCTGAAGGAGGTAAAAGCCGAGCAGTGAAGAAGAAATCACAAGCTGTAAATGCCGTGTGTTGGTTGCACTGTTACAGAAGTAAAAATAAAACTTATTTGATCAGAATATGGTATACAGTAGACGTCTAACAAGGGCAACACAGTCCTTGAAAACTAGCCTACTGATGGAGGCCAAGAGGTGCAATATATGATGGAAATGTTTAATACCCAAACATTCCACATTTTATGTAGTAACGAAGCCGAGGCGTCATGAACTGACTGCATGTCTGACCATTAGAAGAGTTGCAGCGACTGTAGCTGAAACTCCTTTCTGAACTTTCCATAATTTTCTGTTTGAGATGTTATTTCAATTTTATAGCAGCTTGATCTCACCTGGAGCGAACTGGACCGTAGATCAAACTGGAAATGCAAAACTGGACAGAACAGACTGAATGTCTGCACCATAATGTTGTGCATCTTCTACAAGTCTGATTTGATCAAGGGACCATTATACTTTTATATCTATCATATTTAATTTGTGGGTAAATGTAATATTCAAATAAGAAGTTGAAAACATCTTAATTCAAATTCTTCATTGAACTTAAACTGTAATGGTCCAAAATAATGTAAATATATGCATGTGCTGCTATTGTGTCCAGAGGAAGCACAAAAACAATGCACGCTTCACTTTGTCAGTTATCTTGCAAATGCAAGAATACACAGCGCACAGCACTTTTTAAAACCTACTCACCCAAGCATCAGCTGAAATTCTCTCCCTTGCGATGTCTACACGAGTACCGTCTCGAGGCTGCAGGGCAGGGTGTGTCAGGGCGCGTCTAGGCACGTCAGGGCAGTGACGTCTATACGGATCATGTAAAGTAATTAAATTATTATTTCATTTTATTTATTGTTTTTGGCCTCGCCAATATACTTTCACTCAACAAAACACTTAAAAAAAAAGAAAAAAAGAAAAAGAAAAAGGACACAATAGGGCACTCATCAAGGGCCAAAGGGAGGTGTGCTCCAGCTGAGTCATCTCCTTTGGTCGCCCCTTTGTGGGCGGGGCTTCTGTTGATATGGGCGGGGCGTGTCTATGGCTACACGGGAGACAACTGGTATTGTGACGTCATACTTCCTCTACTACGTCACATGACATGCCATATCTTAGCCCTTATGTGAGAGGTTATGGACCACATTCGTCACTTCTGAAGAGCTACTGCGAAAGGAAGTCCTTCAATCTCTTTGCTAGAAGAAAATTAAAAACAATAAGAAAAAGAGCACAATGGAGCATTTAAAACAGGAAATCGTTTCTATTACAGAAGACGATCTTATTCATATTGTAAGTCGGCATTTAGCTAAAGTTTCGGCAGCCCAGTGGGCCTTTCTTGCCACAGGAAAAATGAACTCAGAAATTGAGTTCATTCTTGCTGGTCTGTTAGCAGAGGTGATTCAAACCATATCTACTGTGATCTTAAAAGTCATGCTTCCCAAGATTGAAGAGCGATCTCAGTCAGATGATTCAACTTTTCCTGCCATTAAAACAGATCTTGGAGATTCAATTTGCAAGAGTTTCTCAACATATCTGAATGTACCTCGTGAGGATACAGATTTCGAGTTAGATACAGATGCTCAAAAACTAAATGAAATAGCAGAGGTGGAAATAGAAAGAAAAGTTACTTCTCTGCTTTCAGAAGCAATGAACCCGTCAGAACTACCTTCTAAACCTGCAGTTTATGTTTGTCCCTTGATGGGAGATATCAGATGTCTTTTCGGCATGGTTCATCGTGCTGGCAAATGTCTGCAAAATTGCCTTAGCAGACGCCTGAAAAAAATCCTCAAGAAAAAGCGCAGAATCGAGTCGGCCTACAGTTGTCTCACAATCACCTGACAGCAATAAATCAATAATCTCTGTTAAACTAGCAACAGAGACAATAAGTGACATATTAGACAAAAAGTCCGACAGAAAAGCACAAAATGTTGGTGAGGAAAATGTGCAAACCTCTTTATCTATCCGTGCCACTCCTTCGGCACAAAGTGCGGCTGCGGAAATTGTCAGCACTATTTTAGATAACATGGAAAGCTCTGAGCCTGTGGTCCCCGATTCTCCTGGATTCTGCAGCGTTTCACCTAAAGCTCGTTTTAATTTAGCAATAGTCGCTGATCAAATCAAAACATTTTTTGCAAGTTCGTGCTGTAAAAGATCAGAAACCATTCCGGAAATTACAGCAAAAAAGCGCAGCCATCCCTCGGAATTTGTGAAAAAACATTTTAGCAAGATGAAGGCAGAACTAAAGAAGTCCTTTAAGACTCAAAATGAGAAGTTTGTTGTGAATATCAATCGCGACGCAAGGTCCTCACAACTTCCAGACTCATCTGTCTTACTAGGGAGTATGCCAGAATCTCCCAAGGCTGAACTCTCGCGTTCACCTGGGACACGCCAGAAAAGATTGATTACTGTAATGAAAGAGGCAAATTCGCAGGTAACTTTTGACACTTTCAAAACCGATCTGAAAAACTTCTTATCTCAGACCAATCAGTCAGAGGAAATAGAAAATATGGACAACCTGACGCTTTGGAGGGAAATTAAGAAGTTTTCCAGACAGTTAACCGATCAGATGTATGATCATTTTATGACTGGGCATTTTTATCAGATACCTATTGTGCATCAAGGTAGATGTCTTTCAGATTCAGTGATTTCGAAGATAAGAAGGAAAGAAGATGGAACTAAGAGAACCTTTTCCCCAGAAGTTCTGTATTCCATCACAGAAGATGCTGTTTTAAAATTCCTGCAGCAAGTTTTTCTGGAGATGGTAGAATCAAAGGAAGACAAAACAGACATCCAAGTATTAGAAACTCTTACTGACATTGAAAATCTTTTTAAAGAAGGGGTTCTGTTATCAGATAAATCCTCAACTGGTGGAGAGTCTCCTGAAGACTCTTTACAAAAATCTTTTTCAAGTCAGTCAGCTCAGCCCAGTGAAGAAAGTGAACCTGAAATTATTTCAAGAGAAGGATTTACAGAACAAGAAGAGGTAGCACCTAAAGAAACATCAGAATCAGTTACATCTTCTGCAGCTGAGGGTTTGACAGACACATTTGCTGTCGCGCTACTTTTAAGACTTATGTCAAAATACAAAGCTAGTGACACAAACGTACCTGACATCCAAATTTTAAGAGAAAGGATTTCAACTTTGGTACTTGCTAAACTGGAAGAAAATATGGCTGTCATTAACCAAGAAAATATTCAAGAGCTAAGCCGGGTTGTCATGAAAGACTTGTACAAAACATACAAATCAACAGAATTAATGTTGGAGGCAGCAGGATCACCTGATGGTGAAAAACTTTTGATAGAGCCCTGATTGCCTCTCTGAGATACCACCTGTATATTAGAAAAAAACCCACGAAGAAGAACAAAATTTCAAAGTTTTTTTCAGCGATTGGAGCTGGTTTGGAGAAGGCTGTCATGTTTATGAGGGGGAGTTTCAGAAAGCAATTTTAATGGATTGATTTTAAAAGCAGATCCGCCACCTATACAACGAATAAAATCTACAAAGAGACAATCAACAACAACAACAAATACCTAAACAAAATTAACAAAAGACAAAAGAAACAAAATCCTGCCACAGCAAAAAACAGAACAAAGCAAGCAATACAAAATAAACAAACAAACAAACAGTTGACAGGCCTGTCACTATGCCTCCAAGTGATCATGCGCCCTGGCTACTTGGCCAAGGGGCTGTCCCTTTGGCTGAATGGTCAGGCGCATGACTTTCACCTGGGGGTCTGCGGATCAAATCCCACCCAGGTCCTCTGTTGTGTATTTTGCCACACAAACATAAAAAAATCAATCAAACCAAAAAACAATAAAATGAAAAATAAAAAGCTACCCCAACATCTACAAAACACCCATAACAAAAACTATAAAAAAACAACAACAAACAAAATAAAGCAAACACTGAAAAAAACAAAACAAAAAACAAATAATAATTTTGAAAAATCCCCCAAGAAATCTACAATACAACAATACCCCCTCCAAAAATTAGAGAAGAACTACTGTATCTCCGTGCCATTTCTCATTATGGGTTATGGTTACTGAGACACTCTCCACCAGGCTGCCGAGTTCCAACATCATCTTCACTTTGTCTCCTCGGTTACCTGTCTAAGAAAGTAGCTCTCCAAAACTGTAAACCAAAGATTTCATGACACATCTGGCATCAGATTAATATGATTTCTGAACAAATTTCCATGAAAACAAGAAGCTCAAAAAAAGAATCATATGTCAGCCTTGGAAGAGTATGATAAACATAGTTTACCCTACATGCACGCAGACACACAAACAAACACACACGAACACACACACACACACACACACACACACACACATATATATAAAATTATATTAACACTTCAATTACACATTAAAAACTCCTGGGTTATTTTTGACCCACTGCTGGGTTAAAAGGGGACCAACCAACTAATTGCTGGGTTACTTCAACCCAGAAATTTGGGTTATTTTTTTGACCCAACTTTCAGGTTGAATATTTGACCTAGAAGTTGAGTTTTATTCACCACAATGTTGGGTTGTTTTAACCCAGAAGTTGGGTCAACAACCCAACAACCCAAATGTCTGGGTTGAAATAACACAGAAACTAGTTGGTCCCTTTTTAATCCAGCAGTTTGACCCAGGAGTTTTTAAACTGTCATGAAACATGAATATTAAAAAGAAAATAAAGTTGTCCTCCAAAGAGGGGTGGTGGTGGCGGGCCCAATAAATAAATACTTACATACATGCATTCATAAATAAATAAATAAAATAAAACATTTAAGAGTTGTTTCATGAGTTTAAAATACATTTTCCACCTTTTTTGTGAATTATTATAAAAAATGTTCTCATTGTTCCAGTTTCCATGAAAGGAGAACTTGTCAGTGAAAAGTACACACTTTTACTTACAACTTTTCAACTTGGTAATGACATTTTAATAAGAATTTCTATGTTTCAAAACTTATGTTATGTTCTATGTTTTTTCAAAACTTAAGACTTATAAAACATACTTTTGGGATTGCATAAAATGTCATTTTTTCTAATTAATGCCTTTTAAATTTTCATATTAAATAAATTGAATTTCATTAAACTTTCGAAAAATATCTTTCAGCATTTGTAATCATAAGGATACAGATTTGGAAATTCCTTCAGCCTTTTACAATTATACCCTACCATTTAAGAACAGATCTCTCATCTTCTGTCATGTGTGGGTGCAAATGTTTATAGTTATGTGTGCTGTGTTTTGTGCTTGGGTGTGTGAAGGCTTTTTTTATTTTCAAAATGCATTTGTTTTTATTGTCTTGGGTTGCCTTTGGCAGGAAACGCGCTTTACAAATAAAGTTTGATTTTTATTGAGCCTCTCTGAGAGTGGAGGTAGTAATTGTTTCTTCAAACATGGCCATTAGAAAAGAAGCTAGTTCTTCAGTAAAATATCTATAATTCACTATTTGAACCTTTATTTCTGGGGTATTTATTATTTTATAAAGGGCCAGTGGATTCTTGAACTTCTTTTAATCTCTCTATCACAAGTTGTTTTGAAGTCCTCTGTTACTTTCCTCTTCCCCTATGAAATGTGTGCATGATGTATCTGTAGGAGCCACAAATATTGTTTTGGGTGTTGATCACAGGGTTGAAAATTAGTTTAATTTTGGTTGTCATGGTGATGGTTAACATGGGTCACGTGGTGATAATCAGTGACAGGCCGAGCTGTCAAAGGAGTTGCCACAGACACACAGGTGCTTTTTCAGAGAGAGGAGGGCTGGGTAGCCATAATTTTTGTTGACCGCTGCACAAAGCTTGTGGGCGCTATGTTTAAGTGTGCTGTGAAGTTTATCCCGCATCCTGTGAGCCACAAAGCACGCAAATAAAACCAAGAAACGCAGCCAAGCCTTGCGTGATTATTAAGGAAGCGAACGGCGCGTCATACAAATAGATCGGACTCATCCCCTGCCTCTCCAGTGACTGTGGAAGTCACTACAATAAAGTCAACAAAAAAGGCAATCTACAACAGAAACATCGCAAGCAGCATCGGATTATAGGAATCAGGAAGACGTCAAGTAAGTGCAGTGATTTGCGCTGTAGCGCGTGCAAAGCGACCACACCCGACGCAAGGAGCGCAGGTCGCAGCCGACCTGTGGAAGTCTGTGTGGATAACGCAAGCCTCATCTCTTAAACGCTGACGTGTCTCTTGGCAAGACATAATTGGAATGAATGCTGGTTAAAATGTTTGCGCTGGCAACGCTATTTGAAAGACGTCTGCACTTTGTTGCATTGCTATGCTGCTTGGATGAAGTTTAAAAGGATAATGAAGATGCTGCTTTGTTGAATGGATATTTGATTGTTGCCCGCTGTGGATAAAATTGTTCAATGAAAATTTGAAAAGGAAAATAAGGAGTCATGAGTCAAACAACTGGCGAGGCTTTGTCCTCTGATGTGGATTCTGGGGAAAAGAGGGAAAGCAAACTCACTGAAAAGGCCTTGTTGAATAAAATTGAAAAACTACAAAATGATCGCAAAGGAGTTGTCAATAAAATCAAAGCATTGATATCAAAAATGAAAGAGCTCATGAAATCAAATGAAAATTGTTCAGAAATAAAGCAGTTAATGGAGAATTTACAGGCATTGTGTGAGAGAGCCTCTTATTTACATGATGAGCTGCTGCCTCTGTTACCGGAGGAAGAAACCATTAAACAAAATGAATGGTTTTCAAGTATCATGAAATACAGTGAAACATTTCTAGAGGACACGCAAAGATGGATAAATGAGAGGGAAGAAAATTCATCTGTTTCTTCAAAACAAATTGCAGAGAAAAATGAAAATATTGAAAGAAATGTCCCAACAAACACTGCAATGGAAATGGAGGATGATATTAAGCCAAGTGACAGTGTTTCAAATGTTGGAAGTCACAAAACAGTTTTCTCTTCAACTTCATCTGTACGTCTGATGGCTGAAGCTGAGTTGGCAGCTTTAACCATGAAGCAGAAATTACTGGAGGAAAAACATGCGCTTGAAGAAGAGGAAGAGCGTCTGCGTAAAAAGAAAGGAAAGGTTACAGCTTGACGCTGATATAGCAGAAAAAATGGCGGCAATTAACATTCTCAAAACTCACAGTACAACAAGTAGAAGAAGAACATCAAGGGCTTCAGATGGAATGAATTCATACCTGGAAAAAGGACAAGTTAAACACCTACTCAATGCCAACGCTGATGAATTTATTCCTCTTACCCCTGGAAAACAAAAGACATCAAGTAATACTGAAAATAAACTTGGAGCAAAGCAAAAAGCCAAGTATGCAGCTGTGGGGACTGAATTTTCTGCAAATAATCACCCTCAACAGTATGCAATACCTAACTCAAACCCACCTGATCAATACAGACAAAATACATCTGATGCAAATGCCTCTGTGGATCTGGAACCACAAAGTGACGTTCTTGGGATAATGAGAAAACAAAATGACATAACAGCTCTCTTAATTCAACAACAATGTCTCTCAGTTCTACCAAAGAGAGAAATCCCTATTTTCGATGGAGATGCACTTCAGTATCACTCGTTCATTAAAGCCTTTGAGAATGGAGTTGAGTGTAACACAAAAAATAACTGTGATCGTTTGTATTTCCTGGAGCAACACACAAGAGGTCATCCAAAGGAACTGGTGAGAAGCTGTCAACACATCAACCCAGATCGTGGCTATTATAAAGCAAAGACACTGTTAAAGGAGCACTATGGCAATGAACAGAAGGTTGCAGCTGCTTATATGGAAAAAGCCCTCTCATGGCCTCTTATCAAAACAGAGGATGTAAAGGCTCTTCAGAACTACAGTCTCTTCCTTCGAGGGTGTTGTAACGCAATGGAGGATGTGCAGTATCTGCAAGATTTGGATATGCCCTCCAACATGTTGAACATCATAAAAAGGCTCCCATATAAATTCAGAGATCGATGGAGGAGTCACGTCTGTGAACTGCAGGAAAGACACCAAAGAAGGGCCAGATTTACAGATATTGCAGATTTTGTTGAAAAACAAATGAGAATACTGACCGATCCTGTGTTCGGCAATATACAAGATTCTCCATCTTCACCACAAACTAAAGGAATGAACAAACTTAAATTCCAAAATCGAACTGGAAATAAAGGGACTAGCTTTGTCACTACTGTGCAACCTGTGAATACCAAACCTCAGTCTGTTAAAAGAGAAAAGGAAATCAGTCAAGCGGGAAGGAAAATGTGTATTTGTTGTGGAGGAGGACACATGTTGGACGTATGTGCTCAACTGGGAAAAATGGCACACGAGAAGAAGATTACCTTCTTAAAGGAAAATGGCATCTGTTTTGGCTGTTTGTGTACAGGACACATCAGTAAAGATTGTCGTAAAAGGATTTCCTGTTCTAAGTGTGACCGGAAGCATCCCACTATTCTCCACAAAGAATCTGCACCTTTGGAACAGACGGCAAGGAATGCACAGCCACGTGTGGACAATATGTTGGTATCAAGTGGACTTACAGGGGCTGGAAACCAAGAATGTAAACTACCCATTGTGCCGGTCCAAGTAAAGTCTAATAAAGGAAGTAAAGTTGTTACAACATATGCTTTCTTGGACCAGGGTAGCACGGCAGTTTTCTGTACTGAGAGCCTGATGCACAAACTACATCTGGTGGGAAGGAAAGGAAATATTCTTCTTAGAACTATGGGACAGGAAAGAGTTGTGAGCTGCAATACTGTGTCAGGGATGGAGGTTGCAGCGCTTGATGGGACAGAATTTCTGGAGCTGCCAAAGGTGTATACGCAGGAGTCCATGCCTGTATATGCAGGAAACATTACTTCAAAAGAGGACATTAAGAAATGGCCACATTTAAAGCACATCAACTTACCCAAAATCAATGCTGAAATTGAATTACTGATAGGAACCAATATTCCTAAAGCCCTGGAACCTTTGGAGGTGGTGTGCAGTGTTGATGATGGACCATACGCTGTTAAGACTAGGCTGGGCTGGACAGTCAATGGACCACTTGCAGGAGACTGTGGAAAGACTGCTGATCGGAAACAGCCACATGCCACAGTTAACCGGATTTCTGTTGTAAACCTGGATGAGCTTTGGCTGCAACAGTTTAAAAATGACTTTCCTGAGAGCAAATATGAGGAGCAGCCTGGAATGTCAAGAGAGGATCAGAAGTTTGTGGAATTGGTCACTAGCTCTGCCAAACATGTGAATGGTCATTTCCAGATTGCATTACCTTTAAGAAATCCCTGTGTCAATATGCCAAATAACAAGAAGGTTGTCCAACAACGCTTGGGTTTTCTTAAAAGGAGATTTCAGAAAGACCCAACATTCTATTCTGAATATAACATCTTCATGAATGAACTTTTGGCCAAAGGATATGCAGAGAAGGTGCCTGAAGAGGAGCTGGATCGTAGTGATGGCAAACTGTGGTATATACCGCACCATGGAGTTCACCATCCTACCAAAGGCAAAATCAGGGTCGTGTTTGACTGTGGAGCAAGTTATCAAGGCACATCATTGAATGCTCAGCTCCTACAAGGACCTGATTTCACAAGTTCGTTAATAGGAGTTGTCACACGATTCAGGAAGGAGCCTGTTGTCATCATGGGGGATATTGAGTCAATGTTTCATCAAGTTTTTGTCTCGCCTGATGATAAAGACCTGCTGAGGTTCCTCTGGTGGCCAGAAGGTGATGTGAAACAACCACCATCGGAGTATAGAATGAGGGTTCATTTGTTTGGAGCAACATCGTCACCAAGTTGTGCCAACTTCTCTCTCAGAAAGTGTGCAGAGGACTTTGGGCATCTCTACAGTGAGAACACTGTCAACAAATTATTGCACTGTTTTTATGTGGATGATTGTCTTGTGTCAGTAGAAACTGAGGAGGAAGCAGTATTCCTGTACCAGGAGTTGGTTTCCCTGTGCTCAAAGGGAGGATTTACTCTCAAAAAGTGGATGAGCAACAGGCTTGGAGTGCTGAAAGCCATTCCAGAAAGTCACAGAGCAACAAGTATGGAGGAGTTGAACATGGAGTTGGATTCACCAGTCATAGAGAGAGTACTGGGCGTGGAATGGTGCATAAAATCAGATTCTTTTAAGTTCAAGATTGTACTTAAAGACCGACCACTTACCAGAAGAGGAATCCTCTCGGTCATCAGTTCCATCTATGATCCCCTAGGACTGCTGAGCCCTGTGGTTTTAACTGCTAAGAAAATCTTACGGGACTTAAGCAGAGAAACAGAAGTTGGCTGGGATGACACTGTGCCAGAGCCATTCTCTAGAAGGTGGATGAAATGGCTGCAGCAGCTCCATCTACTGGACAGATTTGAAGTCAGTAGATGTCTAAAACCTGCAGGATTTGGAGAGGTCACAAGAGCCCAGTTGCATCACTTCTGTGACGCCAGTGAAGATGGGTATGGAACGGTAACTTATTTGCTTTCTGAAAACATCTTCTCAAAACTACACTGTGCCTTTGTTATGGGAAAGGCTCGTGTTGCTCCTCTCAAATCCACTACCATCCCCAGAATGGAGCTTATCGCAGCAACCATGGCCAGCCGAGTCGATACGCTCTGGAAGAGAGAGCTGCAAATGGAACTTCAGGATTCTGTGTTTTGGACAGACAGCGCTTCGGTTCTCAAATACATCCGAAATGAAACATCACGGTTTAAGGTCTTTGTGGCAAACAGAGTCTCGCAGATCCTGAAAGTTTCATTGTCCGCCCAGTGGAGATATGTAGACACTGCTAGCAATCCAGCAGATACAGCCTCAAGAGGGGTGACAGTGGACATGTTTATGAAGGATGCTATGTGGTTGTCAGGACCTGCACATCTTCTACAGTCCCAAAGTGAGTGGCCTGTCAATCCAGATGATGTTTGTCAGCTGTCACCTGGCGATCCTGAAGTTAAAGAAGTTGCAGCAGTGAATGTTGAGCAGATTGAAGAAGATCCTGTGACTCAATTGATTGAGTATTTTTCCTCCTGGACATGCCTCAAGAGATCAGTGGCATGGGTTTTAAGGATCAAGGATTTGCTGTTGTCTCGCACAAGGAGGAGGAAACAGCTACATCTGACCTTGTCACAGTCTGAGGTCAGCAAAGGAAAACTGAAACCAGTGGAAGAGGATGTAACCAACATGAGGACAACTGTGTTTAAAAGTCTTTCGGTGGAAGAGCTGGAAAGGGCTGAGCTTGCCATCATCAAGTTCTGTCAGAGGAAGAGATTTCCGGAGGAACTAGCCTGTTTGGAGAAAGAACAGCCCATTATGAAATCCAGTCATCTTCGTAAACTCTGTCCACAGTTGCAGGATGGGATCCTGAGAGTTGGTGGTAGGCTTAGCAGGTCGTCAATGCCTGTTGAGATGAAACATCCCATAATACTGGCAAAGGATCAATACATCTCAGAGCTTCTGCTTAGACATACACATCAGGAGGTGGGACACGCTGGTCGTAACCACATGTTGTCTAAACTGAGAGAGCGGTTCTGGATGATTGGGGTCAGTACAGCTATAAGAAGAGTGCTGTCTAAATGTGTTGTCTGTCGACGTTTAAGTGCTTTGCCGATGGATCAGCAGATGGCAGACTTGCCCGATGATAGAATCGTTCCAGATGAACCTCCGTTTACTCGGGTGGGAGTTGACTACTTTGGACCTTTTGAAGTAAAGAGTAGGAGGAGCATGGTGAAGAGGTATGGTGTTGTTTTTACCTGCCTTGCCATCAGAGCCATTCACATTGAGATTGCATCATCACTGGATACTGATTCTTTCATTAATGCACTGCGACGCTTTATTGCAAGGAGAGGTCAAGTTCGAGAACTGCGTTCTGACAATGGAACCAACTTTGTAGGAGCACAACGTGAGCTGAGAACTGCTATTGAACAGTGGAACCAGGAGAAGATTAATGGTGTCCTGTTGCAGAAGGGAGTTAAATGGAGCTTTAATCCACCTGCAGGCTCACATCATGGAGGCACTTGGGAAAGACTGATCAGGTCAGTTCGCAAAGTACTCAATTCCATCATGACGGTACAAAACCTGGATGAAGAAGGGCTTCATACAGTACTTTGTGAAGTTGAAGCCATAATCAACAGCCGCCCAATCACTAAAGCCTCTATGGACCCGAACGACCTGGAAGCGTTAACTCCAAATCATCTTCTTCTGTTAAAGACCTCACCATCACTTCCTCCAGGAGTTTTCCAACCCACAGATGTGTATGCACGAAGAAGGTGGAAACAAGTCCAGTACATGTCGGATCTGTTTTGGAAGAGATGGGTGAAGGAATATCTACTGCAACAGCAGGAGCGTCAGCGATGGACAACAGTGAAGAGAAATCTGACCGTGGGCGATCTTGTTCTCATCATGGACAGTTCAGCACCTCGGAACTCGTGGCCAATGGGACGAGTCATGGAGACTTTCCCAGACCGAAGAGGATTTGTCCGTCAAGTACGGATCAGGACTCAGACAAGCTGCCTGGATCGGCCTATCACAAAACTGTGTCTGCTGCAGGAGGCTGATCACAGTGAGACTGTTTGACTGTAATGGTCAGACTTTATTCACTGATTCTGGACTCTTGAAACTTTCTTTTTTGTTTGATGATGGACTCTAAGATTTATTAGAATATTCCAGAGGGTAATATTGAAAGATGTTAAAATTTTGGTTTGTTAATCATTCTTTAGTTTTGCATAGCCTATTTCTGTCTCCTACTTGATTAAATATGGGTAATTATTATAAGACATCTTAATAATTAGGGGCTGGTGTGTAGGAGCCACAAATATTGTTTTGGGTGTTGATCACAGGGTTGAAAATTAGTTTAATTTTGGTTGTCATGGTGATGGTTAACATGGGTCACGTGGTGATAATCAGTGACAGGCCGAGCTGTCAAAGGAGTTGCCACAGACACACAGGTGCTTTTTGTCAGAGAGAGGAGGGCTGGGTAGCCATAATTTTTGTTGACCGCTGCACAAAGCTTGTGGGCGCTATGTTTAAGTGTGCTGTGAAGTTTATCCCGCATCCTGTGAGCCACAAAGCACGCAAATAAAACCAAGAAACGCAGCCAAGCCTTGCGTGATTATTAAGGAAGCGAACGGCGCGTCATACAAATAGATCGGACTCATCCCCTGCCTCTCGAGTGACTGTGGAAGTCAC